>CM061066.1:40173643-40519595 GCA_030762895.1 Sophora flavescens
TAGTCTTTTCCTCCTAAAAACCATAATGACAATGAGGAGTCTTCCCATGACTCACCCCTTGTGACTCATCGTGATTTGACATGCCATTTATCCATTAGAGGGTCCCATAAGTCCCGCTTTCAGCTCCGTCGTTTACCCGATTTCGTATATCGCGTGCATAATATATATTATTTCACTTTGTAAGTGAAAAATTTTAAAATATCCAAAGAAGTTGGAAACTTCATAAAAACCTTAAGTGTTTCGTTCACAAGTCAAAACTAGGTCATTTGAGCAGCAAAATTCTTACTGTCATTAAATCGTAAACCGGGTTTCGTCTGAATTTTTGACCCAAAATCGAATCGTAGCTCTCTACGGTAAAGTAGAGTATGAATATGACCTTGGCTTATCCAAAATTATTTTCTAAATTTAAAAATAAAATTATAAACATTTCTGTTTATTTTACTGATATAAAACAGTAAACAGTGAAAAACCGGGTGTTACAATGTCGAATATGTATACTTATTTGTTATTGTTGCTTGTACGTTTGTTGTACACGTAGTCGTCATAATTCATCCATATATTGGTATCTCACTCTTACAATATATCAGGTTTTCCTGGTTTCTTGCCGATGTACCCTGGTACACTAGGACAGGTGGTGCTGAGAAGTTCCTAACCTCACTTGGGGATATAAATCCCAATCCTTGAAGAGGTTGGCAATGATTATAATGGTAAGAACTACGGAGTTCTTTCCAGTTGATGTCTTGTAGAGTGACCAACTTAGGATTTTCCTTTGGGGTTGTGTGTTTTAAGAAAGTCAGTTTATGTGGTTGAAAACCTTTTTGAAATTCTGTGGTGAATAATGAAGTATTTTCAAGAGAAATTTGTACTTTGTAGAAGAGTTTGTTTTTGAATAAAATCAGTCTATGTATGTTGGTGAGTATGATATTGTTTGTAATTTTGTGTTTGCCCCATATTTTCAGACTTATGAAAATAATAGAAGTTTTTCCGAAAGTAACCAGTAAACTTTCCTTTTAATTTATTTCCTCATGTGATTTGGAACTAATGCACAAGGAGGGTGTTACATTGGTGGTATCAGAGCTGGTCGAGTCTTTCGATAACTTGGGGAATAGGTCCGTTATGTTTTTGTTGTGTGATCTCCGGTTGTTTATTGCTTGAATTGTTTCCTTGTCGAAACAATGTGTGTTGACGCACCGGTATGTGTGTTTTGATGGGTTCTGTTTTGGTCGAGACTTTACGAGAACTCATGATTAGTAAATGGTATGTTGAATTCATGTTGGCACATTCGCTTAACCTTTTGGGATGGTGTTAGACATTTGAATGAGGTACCCGTTGTGGAAAATTTTCCGGGAGTATTCCCTGAAAATGTTCCAAGTTTGTCCTTGCTAAGGATATTGAGTTTCGACTAATCTAGTTCCTAGATTCAATTGGATCTCCATCACCTCATGTAGGATATCGCCTCCAAAGTTAGTCGAGTTAAATGACTTGACTTAAAGGTGAGATTGATGTCATAACAGTTTGGGGACCAAGTGTGTCCTGTGGGGAGTGTCAGTGTTGCTCATAAGGAATGAAACATCACTTTTGTGAAAGTGACCGCAGATGGTGACTAAAATTCATAGTTTGTAAAGCTAACCGATTATTTCAAAGGCACATCGAGGATATGTCTAAGATTTTGGAGCCGTTGACTCACCTTACGAGGAAAAACCAACTCGCATGACCGAGAGACGGGCCAAGTCATCGATTATCGTACGCTGTTCAGAGAAGAATGCGTAAGACGACAACAAACTGGATTAAAGGTGTTTAAAAAGACCTTCGTGCTTGTATGAAGACGAGACAAGTCAATCCGAGTCTTCACTTTTAGAATGGGTGTCTCATGTTTTAGAAAAACTATTCATTGTACTATTTGATTCTTTATAAACGTGTCAGTTGACGATTGTTCCTCGAGACCCTATGATTGTATCAAGCAATCGTAGTGATCAAGTTTGTGTGTCAAACAAACTTTTGAGTTTGATTTGAAATCTATCATGACTCCTATACTGGTTATGACTATTTCTTGAGTTATGACCCAAATAATTTATTAGTAACAAAAGTTTCTTGATGAAACTCATGCTAGTTACTTTTACTTTTGGTAAATGTGACCCAATCCAATTTTGTCAGACTGAATTCCCTTTAAAATCATCCTTTGACGAACGTCTTGTAGTATGTTGAATACTCTTAGAGTTAAAACTATCCGAGGAAGTTCTAATGGAAGGAGTAATTCTATTAGATTCATGTTTGTAAATGTGTATTGGCCATGCATTTTTACATCCACGAACCTAATTGAAGAATCTTTTTCCATATGGGATGTTCCCGTATCTTTCAAATTGATGAAATTATTCTCTAAGCTTTTGTGAAAGTGAAATCAAGAAACTTCTTTTCTTAAAAATTTCTTTCTATAATCTCCAAGACCATGCCTTATTGTAAGTTCGAAAGAATTTGTCATCTTTGACCCACGTTACCGTATGTATTCTTCCATATGTCATTGACATATAACCTACCTCATTTGTCATGAGGATGGGTATCTGATTCACACCAGGATGTCAGAGTTAGTCGAGTATAGTGAAAGAGAGATAACTTGATGCTTGAGACATTCCTTGTCAAGAAATTAGTGTTGCGATGGATTTCGTTATGAGTTTACGGAAAGACCTCCAAGAGTTTCGTTTTGTTTCAAGCGATTGTGGACAGGCTGACGAAGTTAACATCCTTCTTACTTGTTAAGATCCACTATGTAAAGGATAAGCTAACCGACATGGGTATCAGAAGACTGATCAGACTTCATGGAATATCTTCAAATTTCACTTCAAAATAAAGACCTGAAGTTTACCAACGCCGGCATGAAAATCCGCTCCAAGTGTTGAAGGCAAAGTTGGAATTGATTTCAACGGATCACCCTCGACTCGAGTAGACGAGCGCCAGAAATAATATGATCTTTAGGAAGTTAGTTTGGGAGTAAGGGTAGTATTTGACTACAATAATCTCTTTAGCTGGATGGACAAGAAGTGACGAAAGTTTTGCTGAGGTATAGTTGTGGCTAGTAAGATGTGAATCCTTAAGATTAATAACCGTAAGTGAAGAATTCTCATGAATCAAATGTTGATCGAGGCAGGATACTGTTATAGGAATTTATGGTAATGATCAATAATGGTTAAGATTGATTTTATGAGTTTGAAGATTTTTAGGCAAGTGTCTATAGTAGTTTCCCTAAGCTGAACAGGAGCAGTAAATAGGAGTTCTTGAGTAAAACTAAGTTGTTAGAGAATTTCAAGATTTATGGTTTTAGATGATTCAAACCGAAGTGATTCCTTTTTGGTTATAGTTTCATGAAGGAGTGTAATCATGTTCTTTAAGATTGAAATGTATGATTATGATATAACTTTGGAGTGGTGGAATATGTTCAAAGGAAACTAAGACTACGATTGTGTACTTTGGCAAGGAAGTTGATACATGTTACAATAAAGTGAGTTTTGACCATGATGTTAAATATGAAAATTTGATGTGTGAATAGCAGTTTTCTAACGGATTAGTAGGTAAAAATATAAGTGATTAAGTTTTAATTTTGTTCTTCATACGGCAGGAACTCAAATTCAATGTCATGGATAGTGGATGTAATCTAGTGGTAGAAAATTTCGAGGATGAAAGAGAACGACATAGGGATGAATTATGTTGTGGAGTTAGCAATGAGAGAAATGAAGCAACTGAAAATATGACATGGAATTTTGGATAGTAACTGATGTATATGCTATAAGGGAAGTGAGAATCTTAGTTTAAGTCTTGGTGTTAACAGTAATGGTTAAAGATGTCGTAGGAAAAATTTTCTAATGGATTAGTATTAAAGGAGGAGGAGATTATGTTTTAATTATATCTTTATGTGTGGGAGATTAAGATAAAATTATTAAGGACAAGGAGTAGGAATTGAGGATAAGCGATTTCATGTTGCGGATAAGTAGAGCGAAGAATAAGCGTGAATTTTGTTATTAAATTACAATTGTCACCCGATGAAGAATTAAATGTGGGAGATACAATGTAGGATCTTGAGACACAAGATCCTGTCTAGATTCGGAGTCACGAAATTTCGAGGATGAAATTTATTTTTAGTGGGATAGTAATGTAACACCCCGATTTTTCTATTTCTTAATAATCTGTGTATATGTGTGCTTATTATTTCAAAATTGAGAAATTATTTTAATAAACCAAAATTACTCTCATAATTTATTTTATAGTAGGTAGCTACTATTAAAACGAATTTCAACTCATAAAATGAAACTGTAAAATTTTTAACACGATTACGACAATTCCTATGATGGTGTATCATTGGTTCCTTGATGGACCATGATTTCCATGAGCCTTGTTCACTGTGCCTTGTGTAGGACGGTGTGCTCTGGAACCCACATGCATTGATGACTGTGCCTTGAGTTGGACAGTTGCTGTGGGAATTATATTGTGTCGTATGTTGGCTATTTGAGTGTCATGTGTTGGCTATTTGAGCCTGATCATCTCACTATTTTTTTTTTAAAAACTACATGGAGTTGGGGTCTTCGGAGATTAGGATAGATTGTTGAAATATAGAAGTGCCATATGTTTTCAAGAACGACGATGATTCGCTTGATACTATGCTTTTATTTAAAAAAATTATGTTGAATATGTATACTTATCTGTTCTTGTTGCTTGTACGTTTGTAGTACATGTAGTCGTCATAATTCATCCATATATTGGTATCTCACCCTTACAATATATCAGGTTTTCCTGGTTTCTTGCCGATGTACCCTGGTACACTAGGATAGGTGGTGCTGAGAAGTTCCTAACCTTACTCGGGGATATAAATCTTGATCCTTGAAGAGGTTGGCGATGATTATAATGGTAAGAACTACGGAGTTCTTTCCAGTTGATGTCTTGTAGAGTGACCAGCTTAGGATTTTCCTTTGGGGTTGTGTGTTTTGAGAAAGTCAGTTTATGTGGTTGAAAACCCTTTTGAAATTCTATGGTGAATAATGAAGTATTTTTAAGAGACATGTGTACTTTGTAGAAGAGTTTGTTTTTGAATAAAATCACTATGTATGTTGGTGGGTATGATATAGTTTGTACTATTGTGTTTGCCCCATATTTTCAGACTTCTGAAAATAATAGAAGTTTTTCCGAAAGCAACCAGTAAACTTTCCTTTTAATTTATTTCCGCATATGATTAGGAAGTAATGCCCAAGGAGGGTGTTACAATGGTTATGAGTCATTATGGGTGATTATGGACGTCATTCATGAGAGCGGTTACAGAACCGTTAAGGATGATCGTTTTGCTTGAATGGTGTTGTCCCTTAATGGCATAAGATCCCGATATTAACTAGGTCTCTCGACAAGGATCCTATCTCTATTCCTTGGGCTTGGAGCGAGTTGGGCCGAGAACTCCCTGGTCCATGTCAGAACAGTTATTCCAAGAATAATTAAACCTTCATTTAAATTCACGGGATCGAAGGCAAATGGTCATAATAGTGCTCGAACTGTAACCCCCCCCCCCCCCTTGGGGCATTACTTACGTAACACATGCGGAAGTAAATTAAAAGATAATTTGCTGGTGCTTTCGGAAAATAATTTATATAAGTGCATAAGTGTATGAAATTGGGTATAAAAATTTTGTCTCGACTCCACACCTAAGCCTTGATCGGCACACAGACTTACTATCACAGCCTGGCAAAACCCATTTAATTTAAAGAATATATTTGAATAAAAGCTAATATTTTTATGAAAATTTCGACAGAGTCTCCTCTGTAATTCGGACATCCCAGGTAAAAGAACACCTGCTAAAATAATTACATTTTCATTCCAGAATTCCAATTACACCAAATACAACCAGGCATTAATATGCTAAAGATAGTTATATCAATTAGCTATACATGACCAAAAGAAAAAGTTTAAGTTTTCATTCAAAAGAGACGCTCTCCGAGCCATAAACATTCTGTTTTAAAATATAGACTCTCCGAGTCATACTCATACATACTTATCAAAAATCCAAGTCTCAAACCCTAAGCTGGTCATTCTAAAAGTTATTCCTGAGAAGAACTCACGTGATCGTTCCACAATCAAATACTTCATCAAGCAACTAGATCTAAGTCTCTGAGCGACTTAGGAAGACTTCTCTGCACATCTGTACTAAAATACTCAGGGTACAATAGCAAACCAGAAGAAACCTGATATGTTTGTAAGGGTGAGATACCGACAAATGGATATATCACACAACAACCATATACATGATACATACATCACATAATCATATAAGCAGTTAAATCATGCATATACATAACATAACAGTGGTATATCAAAGGGTCTCAAACCCGCACAGTCAATCTTTTGAAAATATGCATGACACTTCAATCATCGGGCTCTAACTTAATCTCCGGAGATCCCAACAACCTTCAAATGAGTTGATCAGTCTCGATACACCGTCTCATTGGCTAGCTAAGCACAACGATAATACACCGTCTCATTGGCTAGCTAAGCACAACGATAATACACCGTCTCATTGTCCAATTTAAGAACAACGATAATAAGGCACGTCTGCCTGGGGAAATGCACATGAGAAAATATTTTATTTAAAAGGATTTCTTTGTGTTCATTCTTTTCACTGTCGCTGCTCAAAGCTAACGACTTAAATCATCATTTCCCTTCACTTGAAAACTCAGAAGCATATGACTCATAGTCCGAATGCTCAATCACAATGCCCAAGACCGTGGCCACAGTCAAGGGTTGTGGTCGTAGAAAACAACCTTCACCTTTAATCATGTTCATCACACGCGGTTAGAATACACAGTCCAACACAGCGTGATTAGGACCTAAGTCCATCACAATGAAATCAGAATGAACTGTCCTCAATTTCGAGAATTGGACTCTCAGTCCATAACATCATAACCAGGACTCGTAGTCCCGAATTAACACTGATCCAAGATCACGTGCGCATCACTGAATACTAGAGGCGACGTCTCGCGTACTAGATTCTCTTTCTTAAGTACTTATTTTTCGTTCAGTTAAAAACAAATTCAAAACCGAATCCTCGATAACCTATCCAGGTTATCGGAAAGTTTCTAAAATATTTAGGAAAAACCTTTTCTTTGAAAATCTTTTATAAAGCATCTTTGAAATTCTTTTATCTTTGAAATATTTCCCCCAGTAGAATATTGCCAAATAATCTTGAAAGTTTTCACTTGAAGACACATAGTTCGAAAAGGATTTTTCTCTTGTATAACAATAGTCCACCAAAACCATTTCAACTTTTAAAACAAGTACTTTAAGTTAATGAGCTTTTGGAAAAGAACACCAATCCCTTCATCTTCAAAGCTTATTAAGGTTTTTAATCCTTATAACGGTTGAGCACAGACACAAGTCTGGCTTAGCAAACTTTCAATCAACAGCAGTACATATTATCAGTTCAATGCTAATATCACGGTTGAAAGCAGTTCATCACATATATGCATTATAACATTTAGAACAAGTACAGTTCAACATCAGATAATAGCATAACAGTTCAAGTACATTAGATAATCAAGTAAGCTCAATCAACATGTAAATATCCAATTAAACACATACACACATGCATACAGTTATTGAATATCCCTAGGCAAACTCCCCTTACCTTTGAAGACAAGTAAAGGATCCTCGTCTTAATACTCACATTAGCTCCAAGAGTGTAACTATCTACTCCATCAAGCAAGCATAGCCGTGTCAAACGTCTAAGAGAGGGAATCCAACAACGCGCAACAACCAAAAATCAAGAAATCAATTTCACATGATCAATCACACATTCTAACTTTATCTAAACACTTAATCTAATTACCAAACAAGGTTATTTTTAAAGAAAATCATGTTTGAAGCTCACGCTTCCTAATACCCTTTAAGGAAACTTTGTTTTGATTAAAAGATCATGAAAAGAACTTTGGAAATCATCCATTAAGAGTCCTAATTGCACTAAATCATAATTAATTTCGCAAAAACATACCCAAATTCAAATAAAATCAAATTGGGGGTTTAGGGCTCCTTATTAAAATTTAGGGAAAACTCAGAATAATGAAATTGGTTTAGGGAAACACAATTTCACAGTCCCAATCTCATAAAACAACCTTAAATTTCAAGATTAAAATCTGAAATCAAAGGGTTAGGGTTAGGGTTTTAAAAATCCATTTGGGGTTTTGAACTAGAAGAGGTTATGGCGAAGTACTTACCCAAGATAACAAGAAAAGAGGTAATGGTGGCTGTTGAAATGACCGGCACGGCGGCGACGCGACGGAGGGGCGACGGTGTGTTTTGGACAGCACCATAGGTCCAACAAAAACAAGAGTTAAACCTCATGGAAGAAGAAAAGAAGATTCAATATCATAAATAGGTTAAGAACCACTGTTAATGGCGGCTTAGGGTGCTTACCACGGCTGGGAACGGCAGTGGGTGGCGGTTCTGACGCGAGACAACAACAGCGGTGGCGAGGAACGGGTGCAGAGATGCGAGCTGCTTCCTCCCATCAACGAACGGCAACCGGCTTGTTCCTTGGGGCGACGCGCGGCTCCTAGTGCGATGGTAGGTGGTTGGGTGAAGGTGGAGAAGATGAAGTTGAGGAGGAAGAAGAAAAAGAAATAAGAAAGAAGAAGAAAGAAGCGGAGAAAGAAAAGAGAAAATGAGAGAGATAGCGTCGAGAAAGAGAGAGAAAAAAGAGAGAAAATGAGTTTTTAAACTAGTTACTTAGTGATAGGTACAAAATGAGTGATAATTATTAGGCCTAAAATAAACATGTTTTTAATTTTTGGATTCTAAAAATAAAGGTTGATAAAGATATGTTTTCGAAATTCAAGTTAGAGTAAAGATTAATAATTAAACTGATCAACTAAGAAAATACTCAGTGCAAAATTTAATCTCGGATTAATGTCAAACCAAAATATTTTCAACTCTAAAATTAAATAGAATGAGAATATGAAAATATTTTTCTCTTAATCATATTATTTAAAATATTTTTTTTTGTACCGGTATAATAGTGACAATAACGTAAATTATTGTCTAGTAAGCGTGCATTCACTGAAATAAGTCAGTGCTAACGCACCCAATAAAATAATTTGAAGAGAGTAATTTAATTACTGAAACTAAACCACATAACAAAATAAACTTGAACATCCAAATAAAATAATTAATCGTAGGTGTAAAAACTAGGGCGTTACATTACTACCCCTCCTAAAAAAATTTCGTCCTCGAAATTTCGTAGCTCAAAACTACACAGGATTTTGTAATCACACTTTAACTCTAAAATCTTGCTTTGTATTCTTATCGCTTCATTCCTTTCATCTATAACACTATAACAGGATCAATTCCTATGTCATTCTATTTATCCTTGAAACTTTTTCACTACCGCATTAGCTCCACTACCTTTGATATTTCATCTTAGTCTATTACACTTCAAAGAACAAAATCAACGCTTAATCTCTTCATTTAACTTTCTCAATACAAATCCATTAGGAAAACTTTCTCCAATATCTAACTTTCACAGCTAACACCAAAACCAACACTAACTTTACATAACATCAATTAATCTTCTACTCAAGAGATGCAATCATAGTCTTAGTCCAATTGGGCTTAGTCTACTCTTCTAGTCATATCAAATTCACACTTTTCAAGTCTCCAATCAAAACGTCATAACATTCCTGAGTTGCACATGATAAACTTTGCTCCAAGAACCTAAGAAATTCAATCTTATTAAAATTGAATCTTACCACATCCAACATAATCCGTTCTCTTCTTAATTCCTCTCGAATCTTTTACCTACTTCGATTTCATATCCTTCATTTGCCTCTCATTTTCAATTTGGTTCTCAAGCCCCGTTAGTATCCCTAGTTTAAGAAATTTCCTATGCACCTTTACCCTATTGTCCAAGGAAAATACACAACTCCTAACAATTCCTTCATCTAAAGGCAGGGCTCCATCACTTATGCAAGGAAATGCTTGTATCGTATATGCCCTTATCTTATTTATTTGCAGCCGAGAAAAGAGATTATAAAACAGAGTTTCTCTAAGGCCATTACCCCTAAGAGTTGCACCAAAACAAAGCCAATAAATCTAGGTGGACACTCCCCAATGGCAATCTTGAATTTAAAATGTCCAGTTTCTATTATGGATCATCAACCACATATTTACCAGAATAAGACCTCAAAGATTATAAACATTTCGCCATAGTTTATCACACTCGAAAGACATAATCAAATCTTAATCACTTCTTGCCTCCAAATTAGTCTGCTAGCAAAGCTTCTTCAACACCTTATCCTCACGACGAACATCAAGTTCAACACTTAACCCTATCACATATATCAACCTTCAACTCAAAGTACACAATTATAGTCTTAGTTTCCTTTGGACTTATTCCACCACTCCAAATTATATCATAGTCATTCATTTCAATCTTAAAGAATGCGATTACATTTCTCCATGCAACTACAACCAAAGGGAATCACTTCAGTTTGAATTATCCAAAATCATAATTCTTAAACTTTTCTAACAACTTAGTTTCACTCAAGAACTCCTCTTTACTACGTCCGTTCAGATTAAGGAAAACTACCATATATTTTTCCGTTAATCCTCGGACTCACTAAGTCAACATTAACCATAAACATTGATCACTACTCTAAATTCTTTTAATGATATATCTGTCTCGATCATGATAAGATCCATTGTACTCATCTCACTCAATAATGTTGAACTTAAGGGTTCTCATAATACCATTCACATCTATACATTAACAAAGCTCCTATCAATTCTGGTTTATCCTACCATAGAGATGACAAAAACTTAGGTACCACACTATCTCCCAACTAACCTGCTAAGGATAGGTCACCTCATTCCTTATCCATCCCACTGAGGATGATCAATTGGACTTAGTCTCAACTTAGTCCTCAACACTTAAAGTAAATTCAACCAACACACGTTGATAAACTTCCGTTTTTCATCTGAAACAACACTTGAAGATACTCCATGAAGTCTGAACAATCCTTTGATACATTATTCGGTTCACTAACTCTGCTTGTGGATCTTAACTCGTAAGAAGATGTAGACTTCACCAGTCGATCAACGATCACTTGAATTCAATCAAGACTCATACAGGTCTTCAGAAAACTTATAACAAAGATTGAAGGAATGTCAACATCTCAACAAGGAAGGTCTCAATTGTACATCTTGATGTGGAGATATCCAACTCACGACTGATGAGTTAAGTCACACATCGACAACATTTGGAGAATACATAGAATTAAGATGATCAATGAAAACAAGCACTTTCGAACGACAATAAGACATGACCTTAGTGATCATAAAAGAATTTCTCAAGAAAAGAAATTTTTCTGGATTTCACGTTCACATAAGCATAGAAAAGAATTTCATTAATTTGAAGGATATCGGAACATCCAGTATGGAAAAAGATCATTCCATCAGGTTCGTGGATGTAAAAATGCATGATCAATACACATTTACAAACATGAATCTAATAAAGTTCATTCTTCCACAAGAATCTTCCAACGGATTCAAAGAATCAAGGGGTGAATAATGTCTAATCCCAAGAGGATTAATTCTTATTCTTAATACAAAGAATTTACAAAATGATGACTTTCACCTCTATCAAAAATAGAAGTGACGAAACTGAGTTTCACCAAGAAACTTCTGCTATCACGAAATTATTTGTGTTATAACTCAAGAAATAGTCATAACCACTTCTCTCAACAAAATGTGAAAGTATCCATACCAATCGATTCCTTTAAACCAATTCACTCAAATGTCTAATACATCGGGGATCATTTGGAAGTGTGAGTACGACTTCTCACAACAAATAAATGAATAACTGGAAATTTATGAATCAGCATAACTAATTCATGAGTCCTAACAGACTGCAAATTAAAATCAGAAGATATGTTTGACACATACCAACTTCACCGTTGTGATTATCTAATACAATCACAGGATTTGAGGAATAATTGTCAACTGACAAACACAAGAGAATCAAAGGGTACAGTGAAGAATTCCTCAATCACGAGACACTCACCCAAGATCGAAAATCCACTCGATTCATCTTGGTTCCAACCAGCATACACATCTTTCTAGCCAAGCTTAGTATGACCACCTTGAATTGGGTACGATCCTGAACAACTTAATCAATCGATCAAACATGCAAAGAGTTGATCTTTGAGTAGATGACAACTCCTCACAATAGATTTACCAAATCACTACGCAAGTCAGAAAATACTTGTTCATAATTCGTCATTTTACCTAGCTGTCCGAAATCTAGACGGTGACACGAGCCTCCACACAACATTGATGCTTCACAAGGAAAACACTCGGTCTAGCAAACGGTTCTAACCACCAATACTTCAGTCGAATCGAGTCGTCCAACTCGTTTCAATCTTTGTAGGCAACATCCTACACAAAAGCGACAGAGATCTGACCGCATCCAGAAACTAGATCAATCAAAAATCAATGTCCTTTGCTAACCATAAACCTAGAATATTTCCAGGGAACACTCCCGGAAAAATCCTTTTACACAAGCATCTTGTTTCGAATGTCTGACATGATTCGCAAGAATAATCGAATGTCATATTCGAACCCAAGTAACATTCAAGATCTACGGTCTCCCAGGACATAAAACCCGTGGAAAAACCATCAACAAAACATATACTTGTGCGTCAACACGCATTGCTTCAACAAGAAACAATTCAAACAAAATCCAACCAGGGATCACACAACAAAACTTAACAGACCTATTCCCCAAAGATCCCGAAAGACTCGACCAGCTCTGATACCACCTTGTAACCCACCCCCCCACCCCCCTTGGGGCATTACTTACGTAACACATGCGGAAGTAAATTAAAAGATAATTTGCTGGTGCTTTCGGAAAATAATTTATATAAGTGCATAAGTGTATGAAATTGGGTATAAAAATTTTGTCTCGACTCCACACCTAAGCCTTGATCGGCACACAGACTTACTATCACAGCCTGGCAAAACCCATTTAATTTAAAGAATATACTTGAATAAAAGCTAATATTTTTATGAAAATTTCGACAGAGTCTCCTCTGTAATTCGGACATCCCAGGTAAAAGAACACCTGCTAAAATAATTACATTTTCATTCCAGAATTCCAGTTACACCAAATACAACCAGGCATTAATATGCTAAAGATAGTTATATCAATTAGCTATACATGACCAAAAGAAAAAGTTTAAGTTTTCATTCAAAAGAGACGCTCTCCGAGCCATAAACATTCCGTTTTAAAATATAGACTCTCTGAGTCATACTCATACATACTTATCAAAAATCCAAGTCTCAAACCCTAAGCTGGTCATTCTAAAAGTTATTCCTGAGAAGAACTCACGTGATCGTTCCACAATCAAATACTTCATCAAGCAACTAGATCTAAGTCTCTGAGTGACTTAGGAAGACTCCTCTGCACATCTGTACTAAAATACCCAGGGTACAATAGCAAACCAGAAGAAACCTGATATGTTTGTAAGGGTGAGATACCGACAAATGGATATATCACACAACAACCATATACATGATACATACATCACATAATCATATAAGCAGTTAAATCATGCATATACATAACATAACAGTGGTATATCAAAGGGTCTCAAACCCGCACGATCAATCTTTTGTAAATATGCATGACTATTCAATCATCAGGCTCTAACTTAATCTCAGGAGATCCCAACAACCTTCAAATGAGTTGAGTCTCGACCGTCTCATTGGCTACTAACCCGATAATACACCGTCTCATTGGCTAGCTAAGCACAACGATAATACACCATCTCATTGTCTAATTTAAGAACAACGATAATAAGGCACGTCTGCCTGGGGAAATGCACATGAGAAAATATTTTATTTAAAAGGATTTCTTTGTGTTCATTCTTTTCACTTCATCATTGCTCAAAGCTAACGACTTAAATCATCATTTCCCCATCACTTGAAAACTCAGAAGCATATGACTCATAGTCCGAATGCTCAATCACAATGCCCAAGACCGTGGCCGCAGTCAAGGGTTGTGGTCGTAGAAAACAACCTTCACCTTTAATCATGTTCATCACACGCGGTTAGAATACACAGTCCAACACAGCGTGATTAGGACCTAAGTCCATCACAACGAAATCAGAACGAACTGTCCTCAATTTCGAGAATTGGACTCTCAGTCCATAACATCGTAACCAGGACTCGTAGTCCTGAATTAACACTGATCCAAGATCACGTGCGCATCACTGAATACTAGAGGCGACGTCTCGCGTACTAGATTCTCTTTCTTAAGTACTTATTTTTCGTTCAGTTAAAAACAAATTCAAAACCGAATCCTCGATAACCTATCTAGGTTATCGGAAAGTTTCTAAAATATTTAGGAAAAGCCTTTTCTTTGAAAATCTTTTATAAAGCATCTTTGAAATTCTTCTATCTTTGAAATATTTCCCCCAGTAGGATATTGCCAAATAATCTTGAAAGTTTTCACTTGAAGACACATAGTTCGAAAAGGATTTTTCTCTTGTATAACAATAGTCCACCAAAACCATTTCAACTTTTAAAACAAGTACTTTAAGTTAATGAGCTTTTGGAAAAGAACACCAATCCCTTCATCTTCAAAGCTTATTAAGGTTTTTAATCATTATAACGGTTGAGCACAGACACAAGTCTGGCTTAGCAAACTTTCAATCAACAGCAGTACATATTATCAGTTTAATGCTAATATCACAGTTGAAAGCAGTTCATCACATATACGCATTATAACATTTAGAACAAGTACAGTTCAACATCAGATAATAGCATAACAGTTCAAGTACATTAGATAATCAAGTAAGCTCAATCAACATGTAAATATCCAATTAAACACATACACACATGCATACAGTTATTGAATATCCCTAGGCAAACTTCCCTTACCTTTGAAGACAAGTAAAGGATCCTCGTCTTAATACTCACATTAGCTCCAAGAGTGTAACTATCTACTCCATCAAGCAAGCATAGCCGTGTCAAACGTCTCAGAGAGGGAATCCAACAACGCACAACAACCAAAAATCAAGAAATCAATTTCACATGATCAATCACACATTCTAACTTTATCTAAACACTTAATCTAATTACCAAACAAGGTTATTTTTAAAGAAAATCATGTTTGAAGCTCACGCTTCCCAATACCCTTTAAGGAAACTTTGTTTTGATTAAAAGATCATGAAAAGAACTTTGGAAATCAACAATTAAGAGTCCTAATTGCACTAAATCATAATTAATTTCGCAAAAACATACCCAAATTCAAATAAAATCAAATTGGGGGTTTAGGGCTCCTTATTAAAATTTAGGGAAAACTCAGAATAATGAAATTGGTTTAGGGAAACACAATTTCACAGTCCCAATCTCATAAAACAACCTTAAATTTCAAGATTAAAATATGAAATCAAAGGGTTAGGGTTTGGGTTTTAAAAATCCATTTGGGGTTTTGAACTAGAAGAGGTTATGGCGAAGTACTTACCCAAGATAACAAGAAAAGAGGTAATGGTGGCTGTTGAAACGACCGGCGCGGCGGCGACGCGACGGAGGGGCGGCGGTGTGTTTTGGACAGCACCATAGGTCCAACAAAAACAAGAGTTAAACCTCATGGAAGAAGAAAAGAAGATTCAATATCATAAATAGGTGAAGAACCACTGTTAATGGCGGCTTAGGGTGCTTACCACGGCTGGGAACGGCGGTGGGTGGCGGTTCTGACGCGAGACAACAGCAGCGGTGGCGAGGAACGGGTGCAGAGATGCGAGCTGCTTCCTCCCATCATCAACGAAGCAAGCAAGCTTGTTCCTTGGGGCGACGCGCGGCTCCTAGTGCGATGGTAGGTGGTTGGGTGAAGGTGGAGAAGATGAAGTTGAGGAGGAAAAAGAAAAAGAAAGAAGAAAGAAGAAAGAAGAAGAAAGAAGCGGAGAAAGAAAAGAGAAAATGAGAGAGATAGCGTCGAGAAAGAGAGAGAAAATGAGTTTTTAAACTAGTTACTTAGTGATAGGTATAAAATGAGTGATAATTATTAGGCCTAAAATAAACATGTTTTTACTTTTTGGATTCTAAAAATAAAGGTTGATAAAGATATGTTTTCGAAATTCAAGTTAGAATAAAGATTAATAATTGAACTGATCAACTAAGAAAATACTCAGTCCAAAATTTAATCTCTGATTAATGTCAAACCAAAATATTTTCAACTCTAAAATTAAATAGAATGAGAATATGAAAAAAAATTTCTCTTAATCGTATTATTTAAAATATTTTTTTTGTACCGGTATAATAGTGACAATAACGTAAATTATTGCCTAGTAAGCGTGCATTCACTGAAATAAGTCAGTGCTAACGCACCCAATAAAATAATTTGAAGAGAGTAATTTAATTACTCAAACTAAACGACATAACAAAATAAACTTAAACATCCAAATAAAATAATTAATCATAGGTGTAAAAACTAGGGCGTTACACGAACCATGTTGGAACACTAGTGAATATATTGTGCCTCTTGCACGATCAGATTATTAATGCCCTATATTTTTGGTCAATCCCAATTACGGGTGGAAATATGCTAGATCAAGTTGGGTTCTAACAGGCTGGAGCCTGACCTATATTCCAATCTCGAGGCCTAAGTCCGACCTATTAGTCTGATATATGCCAATTTTTACGGTCTGAGTCTGACTTGCTCCAAAGTCTGACCTGGCCTGAAAGCTTATTTAAAAGCTTACTTATTAACAAGACATTTAAATATTTCTCCACACATAAATAGGTCATAGGCCTTCACTTGTAAATAGGCTCATAGGCCTTTAATGATAAAGAGGTCGGTAGATCTATACTGATAAATAAGTCACTAGGCCTTCACAAATACATAGGCAAGTATATATGTCATTACATTTGAATGGGCCAATAACCTTTACTTTCAAATATTATAAATTTAATATAAATAATATTATATTATATTATATTATATTATACATAAATATTTGTATGTGTATGTGTTAAATAGGTAGCCTAATAAGCATAGTAGGCTTTTTTTAAAGCCTTGGACTTGGTCTCTTTAACTATATAGATTTTTTAAAAAGTCTTGACCTAGCATTTTTACTAAATAGGTGATGTCAAGCTAGGCCTTAAATAAACTAGGTTATAGGCATCCGACGAGCGGTCTGACTTATTCACAACCCTAATCCCAATCATACTACACAAAAGACAAATGTCATAGAATAAAAAAAAAGTTTATATTGAAAAGAGAAGTCTAAAAAAGTAATTTTTTATGGGAACTTTAGTGTTCAATACATTGTTAAGAGTTATACTTAGGTTTTTAATAAATAATTTTCTTGTTAAGAATCCTTAAACAATATACGGGAGCACTCGTTAACAATATCCGATATTTAATTATTCTATCAAAGTCAGGCACGTCTATTAGAAGTGAACAACTTTCTTCTACTTGATTACTTAATTTATAGGGTCAAAGACTCAAAGTCAGCCACGTACCATGCCAGCGGCAGCCAGAGTTTTGACCATCAGCACCAAATATTGGATGCGTTTATTTTATATTGTGATAGAATTGATTTTGATAGAATTAATTTTGGATAAATTGATTTTAAAAAAATCAAGGTTAAAAAATTTGATTTATGTTTGGTAACAATATTTTAAAAGTAGGCTTTGACGAATTGATTTTATTTGGATGATAAAGTAAAATCACTTTTGAAATATAAATATGTAGAATTTTGTGGGTCCTACATCTAGAATCAATTATTTTCAACAAAAAAAGTTAAAAATTTTTGCTTCCATAAAACTCTATTTTGCCCATCAAAAATCAATTATTTCTAACTAAATTTTGTACCCAAACATTCCAATTAGAGTAGTAATTAGGGTTTGGGACTCAAATGGAGTTTCAGCTCTTTACCAAACAATTACTGTGTGATGCTGCCACATATCAAACGACATGCAACTCAATTTACCGCGTACGCACGCACTCAATTAATGACTAACAGTCTAACACCAACATTCCAACTCGCAAGAAGAAAACTACCACTTCTAGTCACTCCATTCACAAATTTCTTTTAGGTTGTCCTTTCCATTTGATAATGACGTGTTCTATTTTATATGTTCTTTTTTTAATTTGCATCCATAAACATATATTTCATTATGATTCTATGGCATTTTGTGATGTTGTCATCATCATTGGGATTCTTATATAGTAAGTGATTCTTTTATATTTGATTTCCTTTCTATTTTGATTGCAAAAGTATTTAATCAGAGAGATCTAAGATTATTGCTCGATCTTAAAATTAGAGTTTAGTTTGAGTTATTAGAGTTAAGAACGGTTTTTATATAGAACTACCTTTAAAAATGGAGAAACTGAGTTCTTCCGTAAGAACTCAGTTCTTATGATTGAATAAGAAAAATCTCTCCTGAAAACCAACCAAAAGAATAGAGGAAAAAATAAGTTAAGAACTCAAGTTGAATTCTATCATTGGAGTAAAAATTAGTGAAAGTTATTAAATCTTATGTAACATTGTAGAGCCCACTAAGAGACTTAAGAACCCAACTAACATTGGAGATGCTTACATTGCTTACATAAATCAGCTAAAAATTAATTTGGATATCATCAGCGAAAATAAAATTGAAAACAAAATGATGACACAACTTCTAACAACATACATGCCATTTTGTCTGTCCAACCCTCCTTCCCCCGCGGGTGCTAGCTATAGTTATATGCTTTTTGACACACGACAAAAACGCTCGAAAGGGCATTGTAAATGATTTTAATAAACACTTTTTAAATGTCTAACAACATGTTTGTTTAAAATTGTTCCTGACACTAATGAAGAAACACGCGTTACGACCATCTGACACTAACGAAGAAACACGCGTTACGACCATCATACCTACATGGAAGACCATCCTCAAAGACTTTGCGTGCGTCAAGTGGAACCATACCTACAGGGAAGCCAACTGTTGTGCAGTTATTCTGGCCAATCATGGTCATTTGGTTGATTGGGGTGTTTCTACTTTCAATCATGTACCTTCTATTCTTTCCATTGCTTTGTTTGCGGATTTAACTAGAATATTGTTTGAAAGGGTTATCTAGGTTCATTTTTGATTTTTTTTTGGGCTTTAGCCCCGTCAATCCGCAAAAAAACACACACACGTTACGATGCACTTTTTTTTAAAGCTCAGCATCACAGCTTTCTTCTAACACAAAATGAAACAACATTTTGGGTGGTTCAACTTTAAAACAAACATGCTATAAATTTGTTCAAAAACTATGTATTTAATCTTTTAATTTGCTGAGGATTTTTTTTTTACAAAAGCAAACTCACATCATATTATTGAAATAATCTGAAATACAAGATGGTAAAAACTCATAAATATGGGGACTAGACAAAGATGTGGCTACCCTAGCAATAGAATGAACAACCACATTAGCTCGTCTCCTAACAAACTTAACCACAAAGTTTGGTTTAAAAGCAAGAAGCTCCCTACAATATTGTCTCAAAATTTAGAATTCATTTTCCTCTAAAAATCATCTTGAAGTGAACGCCAATGTCTCAAAATTTAAAATAGATAAAAATATTATGTGAATATTTTTGTTTTTCAATTTATTCAATTAGTATATTGAGAGTTTACTTTTTACAACACTAAATAAGGGTGTGACCTAATAATCAATCAAAATTTGAAGGTGATTGAGTCGGGCTCAAACATTAAAATTAAACCTTTTTGAGTGTGCTTAGGTAACATTTTTGACGGGGTCACCCAATCCAGCATTGTTTGAATATTGTATAGAAATGTAATATAAAAATATATATATATCCTATGAATTTTTATGCAGCAGATTGACATTTGGTAATTTTAAAAAAAGTCATGTTAAGAGCGTCATGGATAAATATATTTTTAAAATTGAAAAAAATAGAATAATATTTTATGTATTTCAACACCAACCTATCATCCAACATATATGTATATAGCATAATTAAAATGTATATGTATAAAGGATAAAGTAAAATCAAATAATGAAAATTTTGAAGTAATTAATGTGTGGCTGGGTGCAAGTATATATGTGTTTAACATTACCAAAAAAATTATATATTGATAAGTTATAATTTAGGGATGTTCATTGATTCAGATCGATCTGATGAACTCGAAAATCCAAACTGAATCAATTTAGTTGGTTCTTTTTTTTTTTAATGTTCGGGTCCGAGCCAAACCAAACCCAATTGTACTTAATTGGTTCGGTTCTCGGATTCAAGGATTTTGGAATCGAACTAAACCGAGTCGAACCAATTACTATATTTAATATTTATTAATTTTAATATTTAATATATTTTAATGTTTTAATAGTTAATTTTTTAATTATTTATATATATATATTTTAATAATTTATATATTTTATATTTATATCTTAATATTTAATTTTTCGGGTCTGAACCGAACCATCACATTCTCAAGTGATTTGGTTTGGTTAAGAATTCTTGACAAAAAATACAAATCCGGATCGAACTGAATCAATTGATTTTAATTGATTTGAATTTATTTTTTATGTAAATTTGAACCAAACTAACCCACAACACCTGTAAGATATATCATGATTGAAATAAGGTACACTACTACCAATAATGGTTGGGTGCAACATTGAGTAATCCCCACTACGAGGAAAAGAATAGAGTTAAATCAAAGAGAAAAAATTATTGAGAGACCTATTAATCGTGATGAGAAAAGTTTTTTGAACAGCAAAATGAGGGACACCATAGTGTCCCTTTATTTTTATGGTGTATTTTTGGAATGCATATATATAAAAAGATAAATATGAATAAGAGATAGGATAAAAATATACGATATTATATATGGTATCCAAATTTTAATATTCAAATAATACAACTGTCACTTCCATCATTTGGTGGCACCTTACTCTGTATTTTTTCATTGTTTTTCTTATTTTTGCAGTTATTTTTAGCAATTTTACAATAAATCTAAAGACGTGAGAATTTTGACTAAATCTAAACTTTGACTCTGAACTTCGTGCCTTCTGCCGCTTTGAAACTCTATCTAAAGAATTACGATATTTTGATATCACGAGGATACTCCAAAAAAAGGTTAGAGCTTGGAGCTGTTGACCACGACACAAAAATAAAAAATTTAATAGAGCAATATCAAGACATCTTTAGCTTCGAAAGAGAAGATTGGTGTATCTTAATTTCTTTATATTTCTCCTCATCCTTTGACCTTTGCATTCGTTGTTACTAGATTTTATTGGATTTTTCGCCTTTTTTATTTTTTGTTTTTTCTTGCTGCGGTGTACCACATACACGTTTATGCCGTCTGTCCAAAGTCCAAACTCATTGGAAGTTTGAGTAATAACTCATTCTCGCAATTAGGTTCAATCGGATGGTTAATTATAAAAATTAAAGTTTATCTAATAAATATATTTATACAAAATTTTATATAAAATATCTATAATTATATGTTCCTAAACTTTAATTAAATTAGGAATATAATCTATCAAAATATAAAACTTGTTTTCAGCATATCATGAAAATCATCTATAATTAAATTAATTATTTTAGCAATTTTTTTTCAATGTAGACTAATAGAAAGTTAATCAAAAATTCATTTTTCATCCTATTACGAGGTGTGGTATTGACTATATTCAATTATTCATAGCTAAGAAATCGTTTTGTAATTGTTGTAGAAACATATGTGTGAGAATAAAATTTATCACAATATACACAAGAATATATATATCTGCTTTTCTAATATTTAGCAACCAATGAAATAGATCAACAATAGTTTTAAAACCTATTAATTTTAAAATTTTAAAATAGAAAAATTAAACTTTAAAAAGAGAAAAAATTGAAGAGGGGCAAGGCCCCTCCCAGGTACTATGTAGCTCCGTCCCTGCATATATATATATATATATATACACACACACACACACACACACGCGAATGATGATATAAGAATATATATTTTGAGACTGCTGATAAACTGGTGTTTTATATGTTTTATTGTCGGGAAATTGGGTATAATTTATTGTTTATTTGGAAATTATTGTGGATACTCACCCGATTTCCCATGATTATTGTAGGATATATCATCATGGCAGGAGATCATCAAATTTGGAGAAAAAGGAATAAATCTGGAAGGATTTTTGAAGAAAAAGACCGAGTTTTGAAGATATTAGAGGAGCACGACCGTGTTCAACCTTAAGCACGACCGTGCTCACTAGAAGAGCCATTGCTTATCAGCACGACTTTGCTTGCCTGCTGGAGCTGACGTCGATTATTAAGCACGGTCGTGCTCACCATTAAGCACGACCATGCTCATTAGCAAGGCCCTGCTGACTTTCTCACTTTTAGCACGGTTTGATGCCGTTTTAATTGAGCACAGCCGTGCTCAACATTAGGCACTATCGTGCTCATGTTTCAGAGACCCAATCACTTAGGTTTTCTTATTTGGCAATAAAAGCAAGTGGTTGGGGCATAGGTTAAACAAGCTGGTTACACAGAGAGAAACTGAGCCGTAAAGCGAATGACTGTCTCCAAGTTGATTCGAAGACTGCTTTGCATTAAAATGGTGTTCGGGTTTTAGTTTTCTATTTCTATTTTATGGATTGTTACATGTCTTTGATTTGTATAGTGATATTTATGACTATGCGTAGCTAAACTCATTCCTAGGGTATGGTGGATCTTATGTTTTGATACCTTTGATAGTTTTAATATGATTCAGTGTTTCTTTTAATTGGTTGGTTTAACCCTTGCGTTTGAATTTCTAAAAGGTTTGATTATCCTTTACCAAGTTAATTAATTGACCGGCGACCGTACCACAATTAGTTAACGAAACTCTAAGATTAATCGGATTTGGGGTTGCATGGACCAAGCGCAATCCCCTATTTTCAATCAGTTATTGAATTAACAAACTTGCCAGTTCTTTATGCTTCTTTTAACTGTTTGCCTTGCATGACCATTGGGGGTAACTGATTAGGGGAAATAATATTAATATTGAATGACCATTGGGTATTAATAGCTCTAGAGCAAGTGATTGACAATCAATAAGAAACACATATAATTGAGAAATTGGGTAATATCATAGGTAGTGACATAAGTGAAACCAGACTCCCTAGGCTTTCCATAATTGAACATTTGCTTATGAATCTTGTTTTTCTTGGTTTCCCTCATCTTCTTGTTTTTTAAATCTTTGATTACAAACCGTGCACTTGATTGTCTGGATAACATAATGAACTAATTAATATAGTAATTGTCACTAATCCCTGTGGGTTCGATACTTGGAGTCCCAAATACTCCTATATTCAATAGTTATTGAATTAACAAACTTGTCAGTTCTTTATACTTCTTTTAACTGTTTGCCTTGCATGACCATTGGGGGTAACTGATTAGGGGCAAAAATATTAATATTGCATGACCATTGGGTATTAATAGCTCTAGAACGTGTGATTGGCAATCAATAAGAAACACGTATAATTGAGAAATTAGGTAATATTATAGGTAATGACATAAGTGAAATCAGACACGCTAGGCTTCCATGATTGAACATTTGCTTGTGAATCTTGTTTTTCTTGGGTTCCATCATCTTCTTGTTTTCTAAATATTTGATTACAAACCGCACTTGATTGTCTGGATAACATAAGGAACTAATTAATCTAGTAATTGTCACCAATCCCGGGAGGTTCGATACTTAGAGTCCCAAATACTCCTATATTTATGGTTGAGCAAGATTATTATAATGTAGTTTTTAATATTTCAAGAGTTATTAATTTTAAATATTAATTTTTAAATTTTCAAAATGAGATGGAATGGTTCAAGCAACATTAATGCGGTGTATCTTTCAATGTTTTAAGAGTTATTAATTTTGAAATATTAATTTTGGAATTTCAAAATAAAATTCATTGGTGGAACACATCAGGTGAGATTATTACACTGTAGTTTCCAATATTTTAAGAGTTATTAATTCAATTTTTAATTTTGAAATTCTCAAAAATTAAATTCGTTCTGGAGTGAAAATAATATTCATTGGTGTAATAGGTTAAGCGAGATTAATACAGTGTAGTTTTCAATATTTCAAGAGCTATTGATTTCAAAATATTGATTTTTATTTTTTCAAACTGAAATTCAATGGTGTAACCAGTCAAGCTAACACAAATTAAATTTTCAAACTAAATATTGAGAATAGTTCCAATGCATTGAAATGTATTTTAAATATTAAATATAATCCCAATGATTTTAAATGTATTTTTAATTTATTTTGATAATATAATTTATTTTCATTACCTTCAAAATATTTTTTTTATATATAACTGGTATTTTTAAATTTTTTTCTAATTTTTTGTCTAAAGAGAGACTCATAGGAGGTCTTACATGAAAAAATGAGAAAGGGAAGAAGTGAATGGGAAAGGAGCGGAACCGAACGCATTGGAGGGTTTTAACCAGCACACTGTAATTCAAGTCTTACGGCTTAAACAGAGTTTACTCAATAGGTCTAAATATTTTTCAATTTAATATTTATATTTCATAAAATACCTATACATTGCATGAGATACCTCTAGATTTAATTTTTAAATTCAGGTATAAAGAGGTAATAAAAACGAATGTAAAAGAAAAAAAATATTTGACATAAATCATTATTAAAATAAGTTTTATATTTATTAAATTAATTCTTAAAATTTTAAAAATTTAAATTTTCAAATTTTTATTTTAATATATTTCTGTTACAATTGTAATAAATATTTCAAATAAAATATTTTAATATTTATATTATTATAATATCAAATGTTTCAGCATGTCGTGGTTAGAAGATAATCATATGTGACAATTAAGCTTATATTTCGAACTTCACTTCAAATGTAGATTATAGAGAAGTGTTTCAGAATTTAACATGGAAGTTACAAATTGTTACAAAAAAAAAAAATGGAAGTTACAAATAATTTTTTACTTTGATTTTGTATATTTCATATATCTTTCTTATTCCTGCCAAGATCCGACTTACCGGAATCGAGACGGAGAACGTTTAATCAAGAGTGAAGAACATGGGTTGTTTTAGATTATGGCTTGACAGAATATTGTATTCCGGTCCTACGTATCCCAATGGGAATCAAAGTCAGACGTAGTTCTAGGTTCAACCCTTGGCCTTATGGTGATCTCAATCCCCTAATCTTGTATCTGATGAATTCCAGCGAGCAAGGACTCTTCAATAGTCTCTTGGTCGAGCTAGTTTCTCTAATACGCTTAAGGGAGAGTCACCTGGGTTATGAAAAGTGAGTCTCTCTCTCGGGGTCTCCTTTTTATAATAGGATCCCCATATCTTTAAGAGATCTGGATTTATCTCCTTTTATCTCTTAAATCTTCTTTGAGATATGATTTCCTTAATTTGAGGGATTTATCTCTTCTAACCGGATAAGGTTATTTGAGATAATATCAGGATCATTAAAGATAATATCTTATCTTTCCCACCTTAATTTGAGGGATTTATCTCTTCTAACCAGATAAGGTTATTTGAGATAATATCATGATCATTAAAGATAATATCAATATCTTATCCTTCCCACCTTTATTGGATCGGGTATCCAAGCTCGGTGGCCGGGTTTTACTCCTCGGTCAGTACACAAGTCCCCCCAAGCTATGTGCTTTGAAGAGCGCAAAAGCTTTATGAAAGAAGCCGAGCTTGTCCTTAGTGTCGATAAAGTCCATTATTTGTATAGATCCTCTTACTTCGACTAATCAAGCTCGGTGACCGAGTTTCACATCTCGGACAGTACTCGAGTTTAGTGGTTGAGCTTCACATCTCGGCCAGTAACATGATTTGAATAGAAGTTACTTCAATCTTACCTTTGTTAAGACAAGTTTAGAAGCTGGTAGCTGAGATTCAACTTATCAATGATTCAGGCTCGAACTGATCTTTTGGAAAGTCAAGCTAAAACTCGGTCATTAGGAATTTACCTTAGGCTTGTATTTCAGCTGAAATTTTTTATGCTTTCAAGATGCTTATCTTGAGAGTTTGAACTTGACTCACCTTTTTCCGAATGTGTTTCCGTCTTTGAAGCTTTTGAGAGCTCTTAACATTTTCTTCGAGTAGCTCTTAACCCTTTCATCTGGTGGATTTTGAAATACCCACTAACTTGAAACTTGACCTTGAATGTCATTATTTTTATCGATCTTGAAGGTGTGTCTCAGAATAAACTTTCCTAATATCTTTTCCAATTTGTATGAGAAAATAATTTTCATACAAGCTCTTCATAATAACAATCGAGTTGTAGTCTAAGAGATATCCTTTCTCTGTAATTTCCGAGAATATCCTTCCTTTATCCCTATAAGCCCCCAAGCTCCGAGCTTGAAATAAGCGAAAGAGCTTAAATGTCAACCCGCATATCTTAACACACTTTTTGGTGCTGAGGACTTTGGACTATGATTCGCGGGAGCATTGCTCAGAAATCTGTTTTTGTAGAACTAAGTCTTTCTTGGGTTATCGGCTTACTTGGCCGAGCACTGCTCGGATTTTTGTGAGGAGCCAAGTCTTACTTGGGATACCGGCTTATTTGGTCGAACACTACCAGGATTTTCTTCAAATCTTGGGTCTCTAACATGCATGATCTGCTGTGGACATTATCTTGGTGCGAAGGTGTTGTGCTCGGCCTAGGAGTTTTAGTGCGAGGGAGGAAGCATTGCTCGACCTCGACTTTTTTCAGTGCGTAATGCGAGGGAGCATAGCTCGACCTCGGTTTTTGGGTGCAAGGGAGCAATGCTCGACCTCGACTTTTTGGGCTTCTACCCTTTGTTCTTGGCTAGACAATTTTAACTCGGGCCTTTTAGTGGATTCTCAAGTTATTAAGCCAGCATATGCTCGACTTTTACTAGAATAGGGTCCTGACGCGAGCATGAAAGTCGCGACTGCTTATGCTCTCCGAGTTTCCTCTATTACCCATTTTTCGAGCCATGGGCTTTCTAATAATGTGAAGAAGATGAAAAGCATGAAGGCTGAAGCTTCCCGAACTTTGCGTACTGGGATGAGCTTGGAAAAGTCGTGGTAAAGTGTGAAGAGCAAGCTCGATTAATTGGGTAATTGGAAACTCGAAATGTCAAGCTTAAGAAGACCAACTCCTCTCCTCAATCTGAGCTCTCTAAAATGAAATGATTGACTTTCAGAGGGCTGCCAAGGCTTTAAAGCTTTCCCTTAACAATCTTCAGCAGTTTCACTGCTCGGATTTTTGTGCGGAGCCAAGTCTTACTTGGGATTCCGGCTTATTTGGTCGAACACTACTAAGATTTCCTTCAAATCTTGGGTCGCTAACATGCATGATCTGCTGTGGACATTATCTTAGTGCGAAGGTGTTGTGCTCGGCCTAGGATTTTTAGTGCGAGGGAGGAAGCATTGCTCGACCTCGACTTTTTTCAGTGCGTAATGCGAGGGAGCATAGCTCGACCTCGGTTTTTTGGTGCGAGGGAGCAATGCTTGACCTCGACTTTTGGGGCTTCTGCCCTTTGTTCTTGGCTAGACAATTTTAACTCGGGCCCTTTAGTGGATTCTCATGTTATTAAGCCAACATATACTCGGCTTTTACTAGAATAGGGCCCTGACGCGAGCATGAAAGTCGCTGCTGCTTATGCTCTGAGTCTCCTTCATTACCCATTTTTAGAGCCATGGGCTTTCTAATAATGTGAAGAAGATGAAAAGCATGAAGGCTGAAGCTGCCCGGACTTTGCATACTGGGGATGAGCTTGGAAAAGCGGTGGCAAAGTGTGAAGAGCAGGCTCGGTTAATTGGGTAATTGGAAACTCGAAATGTTGAGCTTGAGAAGACCAACTCCTCTCCTCAATCTGAGCTCTCTAAAATGAAAGGATTGTCTTTTAGAGGACTGCCAAGGCTTTAAAGCTTTCCCTTGACAATCTTCAGCAGTTTCTTGCTACTGAGAAAAAGGCTAATTGCAAGCTTCAGTTCGAGTTGAAGTAAGCTAAAGCCCAGATTATAAGGGAAAACGTTTCTGGGTTCTCGTATGCTATAAAACAAATCCAGCGCTTTCTTCCCGATTCTGGTCTTTCGAGAGCCGGTGTGGACAAGGATTTTAATAAGGATGGCATTATGGTTCCTTTGTCCGGACTCGATGATGAGGAACAGGATAATAATGAAGAACTGGTTGTGGGAGAGGAGGAGAACAGAGGAACTGAAGTGGTTGTGCCCGAGCCATCGTCATTTGCTCTTCCGCAAGCTGAAGACACTATTGGTTCCAACCTTGATGGGGTCTTTGCTTATGGGAGTGGCCATGAGTAACTTAGCAAATTTTTAAGATATTTTGTACTCTTGGCTATGCCCTATGTACTTTTGCTTTATGAATGATAAAGACTTCATACTTATGGTATTTAACCCAGCATTTGGATTTACTCAGTTAACTTTCCTTAGTTTTTACTCGCCTTTTATGCTTGGCGTTTTAATTTGGCCTCGTGAGCTTTTTGAGCTCGACCCTATCGTAGTTAACTATTTCGTGTTTCTCTTGCTTACCTTTTTAGGTTCGGCCTTTCGATTTTAGCTTGGTCGGCCACTTCGGTCAGGTATTTCGACTTTAGCTCGATCGATTTTAGCTCGATCAACCTTTTTAGGTTCTTTGTTTACCTTTTTTTAGGTCCAGCATTTCGACTTTAGCTCGGTCGATTTTAGTGCGGTCAACCTCTTTAGGACTTTTGCCTTTTTAGGTTCGGCATTTCGACTTTGAGCTCGGTCAATTTTCAGCTCCGTCAACCTCTTTAAGACTTTTGCCTTTTTAGGTCCGGCATTTCGACTTTGAGCTCGGTCGATTTTCAGATCAGTCAACCTTTTTAGGCTTTTACCTTTTTAGGTTCGGCGTTTCGGCAACAGCTCGGATAAGGTTATTTGAGATAATATCAGGGTCTTAAAGATAATATCAATATCTTATCATTCCCACCTTTATTGGATCGGGTATCCAAGCTCGGTGGCCGGGTTTTACTCATCCCAATACATTTCTCATTATTTTTTTACAAACTCTGCAAGTTTTTTTTTCAATTAATTTTATTGATATTGTAAGTTAAATTTTGAAAATATTTGTTTATGTCATGGGAATGATTAATTTTCTTAATCCTTTCTATCATAACAAAAGTATTATGTTTTTTTTTAAATAATGCATAATTATATTTTCTACATATTATTTATCCGTGCATCATACGGGTCCATGACCATGATCTAGTTTCATTTAATCTTCATTAACAAATTTCACCATCTTAAATAAAAAATAACAAAATTTTATTAGTAAAATTGATGTTGAACGGTTATCCTTACAAGCCACTCATAATTTTAAGATATCCAAAATTGGTTAGTCACAATAAAAGTTGACTGTGTCATCAGACGAACTTTATCTGCAATGTCAGAAGTTCGAATCATGGAATTACCACTTTAGGGAGGGCTTTACCCAATCACCACCAAACCTAAAAGTTCTTCTCACAATTTTACTTATGAGGATAGTATGTTTTTCTAATGAATTATAGTGCTATATCTAATACCATACCTTGAGAATCATTTCTTTATCTTTTTAATATCCATCACCTTACATGAAAATTTGTTTGTGCAAACATATATGATTTTCGTTACCTACGGCTAACGAAGAAAATAAAGTGATGTATAGCTATATAGGGATGAGGATAGAGATTGGTGGACTTCAATTACGTGCTTCTAGGATACAACCTAGTCCATTTGGACTATCCAAATTATAGAGAAATTATACTTCAATATCAAATTTGGGACATCATAATGTTTCTTTGATTTTTTGATGTATTTTTTTGGATACATATATATAAAGAAGATGTAAAAATAAGTAAGATATAAATATAAATATATATAATATTTAAGATTGAATATTCAAATATCATAACTCAAATTCTACACGTACCTCACTCCCACTTATTGCTCTATAAATTGCAACATATATACTCTTCCTCCTTCGCAGAACTTTAATCATTACTGTTTGAGTTGGAGTAAGCTTTAAGCCACCGCCCAAGCTAATTTATTTTCTTATTCCTTTCCTTCCTTTCTAATACCTCTTTCTTTTTTTCACACAGCTTGGTGCACTGGTCTATATATACACAAAACAATTCAGTATATAGTAAAGTATTAATTACATGGCAGTGTTGCAATATTCATCTACTCCATTATCCATGGTGATCATAGGGAGTATCTTGTGCCTCCTTGTGCTGTTGAATAATACAGGTACTTCATCTGCTCGCTTATTGTTGAACACACAGAATCTTAGGAGAAACCTGCTTGACAATGGTCTTGGTCACACACCCCCAATGGGGTAAGCCTCTTTTTCTTTTCTTTTCCATTCAAACTTTCCTGTTTTCTGATATAATTAGTTATATTTTTTCTTATCTATCCTAATTATTTCTTAATATGCTAATTAAAGTGAGTACATATTTTCAATTATTGCTGCTTGAAAATTTTGGAGATGGTGGGTGAAATTAGGAGGCCATTGAGAATGAGAGCTAGTGGAATAATCAACAGGGTCTCCCTGTGATAATAGAATAATAAACAATTATAACGTGTCAAATTCTGATTTGCCTAGTTTACACAAATCTATAAACAATTTCTCCCCATATCATATTGGTGGCACCGTCAAGTGCTCCATTATATGTTTAAATATAGGTCCCGCTAATGAAATAATATTCAGACAAATTTGTATTGAAAAATTAAATATAATATTTTTTAAAATATTAAATATATTAGTTTTTATATAATTTTTTTTTATTAATTTTTTAAATAATATTACGAAGATACTCTCTGTGTATAGCTGGTTCTTGGTAGCAGCATTTGTCTTGTAATTGATTAAGCTGCAATTATGATTCTTGTTTCTTGTTTTGTTGGCTTTTCGTTGCTGGTTGGACTTCACGGACTTCTAATTGGCCGTGTGAAAAGGACATGTTGAGAAATTCCACCAACACGTTTTTTGACACTGTCCTTACGACGTTGATTAGAACAAAAAAGTAAAAAATTTATTATAAAGTGATTTATTTAAAATTTGAGAAATATTATCTTTAATTTTTAAATAAAAAAACTTGATTATATTGTATTTTTTAATCAATACCTTTAAAGTATCGATTAACAAGACCTTTCAACAAAATATTAGTTGCGGTATGGTCCATTATTTGATCGTGTAAACCTAAGCCACTTACGGGAATGAAATACTCGCCGGTCGGGTCTTCCTTTTTACCAAGAATCCATATTAACATATACATATTTATTGGGAATAGATCATGTTATGTATTTTTTTTTTTTTGGAGTAATTGTTAACAAATGCATAATATATTAAAAAATAAAAAATATGATTTCCAACAAAAAAAATTCTTCTTTTCAAAAAAAAAAATTTTGCTTCGGTTCATCAATCTACCTATAAAAATTTAATAATTTCAAGTTTATGAGCATAATTAAATGTAGAACAGTAGAAGTAATATAATTTGTATCCTTACGCCGTATATCTTTTTTCTCCAATTTTTCGTTTATCTCATAATTCTTTTTTTTAGTATATACACATATTTGTTGCGTTCTTTACTTCTGATATTACATTAGTCTTTTGGCCAAATGGTCATTAACCATAATATTAGATTTGGCGTTTACAGATTCTTTTTAGAAAACTTATTAACATCTATATTATATTATTTTTTAATCTCAAGAAAAATCTATTGTCATAATGCATATATACAAGAAATAATAGGGGGGAAATAAGTATTTCTCATTTAATTCTCATTAAGAAATAGAAAGTATAGCCTCTATTAGCTATAGCTAACAACTAAAGTTGCGTTTGTTTAAAATTCTTTCTAACGCAAAAGGGAAAACACGAGTCTCAATGATCGTTTTTCCAAAGCTACTCGCAGCATGTTTGTTTCACGTTTTTTCTGACGTAAATAGAGAAATGTGTGTCCCAATACACATTTTTTCAAAGTCGGATAGAGTAGCTTTTGTCCAACTGGGTTATAAACGGAACTCTGCGTCAGTTTTAACTTTTAACCCATGTTGTCCAATGGATAGAATAGTTTTTGTCCAATGGCTTCCTTTTTTCAAACACATGTTGGAGGCCTCCACAACGCTTAAACAAACAGGCTGTAAATTGATGAGGTTTGAACTACCATTGCGGCAACATCCCCATCGTATTATCTTATGCGTGCTTGTGTTAAGAAAGCCTCGATTTAGCTAACAAAAATATATACTAAAAGGCATGAGACGTCATACAAGTTAATGTTGCTTTCTTATCTTTTATTTCGGAATAAGCTTTTAAATCACTATCCTTGTGTATAATGTTAAAACCTCTGATTGCTCAATACTCATTCGTCGTTTTTTCGCACAAAGTCATTCGAACTAAATAACATTATTGTTTACCTAAATCAAACAACTGATATTTCATACTAGATTATTAGATTTTCAAATAATATGTAAAATGTTTTTGAAATTAATAAAAAAATGTCCGGTTTGTTTAGGATTAAAAAAATATTTTTTTTTTATAAACATTTTCAAGAGAAATGTTTTTACCAGAAGTTGAAAAAGTTGAATATCAAGTTTTTTTAGGAAATATTTTTAATATAAGTCCAATTAAATAAATATGTATATGTTAAACTTATAACCTACATGGAAAACTCGAGGGGTATGCAGGGGGAGGGATGATATGGAAAATGTTCTTTTAAAGTAAGCTTTTTAAGAATGAGAATGTACTTCCATTTTTCAGGGTAGGTACAACACCTGTTAAGGCCTGAAGCAAATTCTGGAATGAGATATTTTTAAAGTTAATAATAATATTTTATTAAAATTATTATATTTTTATTTAAAGTTTATATTTCGATTTATTAAGTTGAGATCTCAATACATTTTTAGCTCATCAAAGATGAATATATATTTACTTTTTCACTCTACATTTAACCTTATTTTAAAGGAGTCTTGTCCGGATGATAGATATGCCAATGAGGTAAGTCATACCCGAAGACATCTTCATAAAAAGTTATCTATATGCATAACCTTCAGTATCCAAACATATCTTCATCTTTTGGGTTATCATGTTATATGTGCGAAGTATCCCCTAGTTTCACCAATAACTAATTTTCGTCTAGAAATTTAGCTGACCACTTTTAGTAGGGCCTTCCCTTCCAACCACGTTTCTTCATTCACAAGGTTTGAACTCAAGACCTTATTTAATTTTAAGATATCCGAGTTCAGTTCCACTCGAACAAAAAAGGGTGTTCATTGGTTCAGTTCGATCTGATGAACCTGATAATCTGAACAGAACCAATTAAATTGGTTCGATTTTTTTTTTGTGTTCGGATCCGAACCGAACTAAACCAAATCCGATGGTAATTGGTTCGATTCTCGGATTCAAGGATTATGGATCCGAATCAAACCAAATCGAACTAATTACTATATTTTAATATATATTTTTTAATGTTTTAATAGTTTAATGTTTTTAATTTAATATAATTTATTTTTTATATATGTAATTTAATATTTATATACTTTTAATATTGCTAATATTTTTCGGGACCGAACCAAATCGTTTTTTGTTGGTTTGGTTTGGTTTGAACTTTCTGGCAGAAAAATTGCAAACCCGAAACGAACCGAACCAATTAATTTGATTGGTTTGGATTTATTTTTCATACAAATTCGAATCGAACCGACTTATGAACACCCATATGGACCAACGTAATGTTGGTATGCTTTAATATTTGAATTTGAATGTAATTACTTCTCGTATTTCAAATCTTTTTTGTTGCTAAAAGATAAACGTAACAGGCCAAAGAGAGATTCTCATTTACTAAAAAGATTTACCAATATCAAACCCAAAAGATTGGTGCTTATTTGAATTACATTTTGCATGGGGTCAAAAGACGGAAAGTAAGGAAAAGCACTCAATTTCATGATTTTTCCTATTCATTCGATCAAAATCTAAACAGAAAATAAGAAATAAAGCAAACAGATCATTGTGTTTTTGACTTGTGAGGTCTTTTTTTAAAAGAATTCAAAAAATCAGCATTAAAGTAACATTTCTAAAGTTATATATATATATATATATATATATATTAAAAAGACTATAATTTTCATTTATGAATTACTCGCAGATATATGAATCTATACATATTTATTAACCAAATATTAATGAAAATAATCAGATGGAATAGCTGGAACCACTTTGGCTGTGATATCAACGAAGAGTTAATTCGAGAAACAGGTAACTTCACTATCACTACTAGAACTGTCAGAATTCATTGAATTTATACAGAGAATAATAGACATATTTTAAATTTAATCATATATGTTTTGCGTTATATCATTTCACAATATTACAGCTGATGCAATGGTGTCAACGGGCCTTGCTACTCTGGGTTACCAATACATTAATATAGGTAAGACACAATAATTTGTTCTTCTTCTTCTTATTATTATTACAAATACAAAAATTATGCATGTTTATTAATAAGAAAATAATATTAATATATATTTATGTATGATTTTTAGATGATTGCTGGGGTGAACTTAACCGAGACTCACAGGTGATAATATTATTATTAAATTAGTCAAAAAATTACATTATGCTGACAAGGTTGAATCATTTTATCACATTGAAGTTTCCCTATATGAGTAAAGCCTGACTTGAGTTCCCCCTACCCAAATGTAGGACGCGTATTACTATCTTTAGTAAAAAGCAAAATGCAACTTTGAAATTATCTTAAGATTGTTTACAATTTATTTATATTTATATATGAGAGTCTAAACAATGCCATCTAAGTGCAGATTTACAATTCAAAAGATTATAATATTCAGTTTCCATGATTTGACAAATTTAAAATGATGGCAGGGCAATTTGGTTGCCAAAGCTTCAACATTCCCTTCAGGAATTAAGGCTCTAGCTGATTATGTTCATAGCAAAGGTTTAAAGTTGGGGATCTATTCTGATGCTGGGTATCACATGTCAAACTTCAACTTTGATATTTAGCATGTCCATGATTATTCAACTATTTCAGATCTCTTACAATTTCTCTGCAGGAATCATACATGCAGTAAAACTATGCCTGGATCACTAGGACATGAAGACCAAGATGCAAAAACATTTGCTTCTTGGGTAATATGCTATCATGCATGCAGTCATTTTCCATTTATATCAACTTATAATATATATCCTATATAATTTTAATTAACTTCTGTTTTCAATGTTACTTTAGGAGGTTGACTACTTGAAGTATGATAATTGTGAGAATAATAATATAAGCCCCAAAGAAAGGTATTTTGTGACCTTCAAATGCAATGAACAAACTACATGCTTCTAAAATCTAGGAATTCATACATTTTGTAAAACAGGTATCCACCAATGAGTACAGCTTTGTTAAACTCTGGAAGGCCAATCTTCTTCTCTATGTGTGAATGGTGAGTGGAACATGTTTCTCATACATGAAGTTTGCCTAAGCTGATAAACTTCACTAGAACTTTATAATGCTAGAATAAAATGTTATTAGTATTTCATTTACTCTATTCCTAAGATGCCAGAAATTGCATTTTTTATGATTAATTGCTTTCTCTAACATAGGGGATCAGAAGATCCAGCAACTTGGGCCAAAAGCGTTGGAAATAGTTGGAGAACAACGGGAGATATTGAAGATAACTGGAATAGGTGAGCATGAATATAATATAAGCATATATTAATTTATCTTCATTCTTCAATGCCAATGTAACATGAATCTAATTTGAGTCATATTCATTCTTTATTGAACACTTGACAAGGACTTTTTTTTGGAGAGGCTTGTTTTCAATCAACTTGATAGAGTAATAAAAACTATCACTTTTAAGGAGTTAATTTTCTTATATTTGCATTATTCTGTTTCTTCTCTTCATTTTTGTCATGGAAACTTATGCTACTTTCTCCACAGTATGACTTCTCGCGCAGATCAAAATGACCGATGGGCTTCTTACGCTGGACCTGGAGGGTGGAATGGTAAGGAAATTTGTGACTAAGATGTGAAAGAAGAAGTTTCACATGAAAAAAGACGAACAAAATAAAGACTATATAAGTGAAAAAGACTCGTATATGCCTTAAGGAAATTGAATGAGTGTCCATTTACTATATATCATATTGAAGAAATTGAAGTTAGCATTCTCATATTTTGTTTGGTGTACAGATCCTGACATGCTTGAAGTTGGAAATGGAGGCATGACAACAGAAGAATATCGTTCCCATTTCAGCATATGGGCAATAGCTAAGGTAACTTGAAACAAAAATTTTAATACTTGATGTTTAGACATTGCCATATATGATATATATCATAATGTCCTTAAGAGGGTGCATTTTGCATGTTAAGTATTTTTCTTTTGTATATATAGGCTCCTTTATTGATTGGTTGTGACATTCGAGCACTGGATGCCACCACACAGGAACTGCTAACCAACACAGAAGTTATTGCAGTAAACCAAGGCAAGAACAGACCAAAAAACCCTCTTATCTTTCTTTAAGAGACAATGCTTTTAAAACTAATAACCTTGTGCTATTGCAGATAAACTAGGAGTTCAAGGGAGGAAGGTAAAAAGTAATAATGGTTTGGAGGTAATTTCCTTTCCACTTTTTCTTTTCTTGTTGTGTTAGTGTCTCTTTTTCAGTAAAACTTAAGGGTAGGTGATAGATGTTAGGCCTTGTTAGTAAAGTAGTTAGTTAGTTAGTTTGTTTGTGAGTGAGTTAGGGGAAATAAGGCATGTTGCCTATAAATAGGGAAAGAGTTGAGAGGAAGGGTAGGCATTTCGTGAGTTAGTCTTGGGACTAGGGAGAGATCAGGTTCTCTTGAATAACTTGAAAATGTAATTGTTCATTTCTCTTGCTAATCTGAACCAGTTTGTATCAGTAAGGTTCTCAACACCTTCTCATATAATGCTACTCCATCCTTCATATAACTGCAAAACTATGATAGCGGCGCCAACCTAGTTTTCAAGTGCATTTATTCACATAAAAATAAAGTAGATACTAACCAATGTTCCCTTGAAGTTTAAACCACTTGCTTTTGTAATGTCAAATTTCTCAATAAAGATTCTTAAAGAAACCAAATATTGCAGGTTTGGGCAGGTCCTCTCAGTGATAAAAGGGTAGCAGTGGTCTTGTGGAATAGAAGTTCATCCAATGCAACAGTAACTGCATCCTGGTCTGACATAGACCTGGAACCAGGAACTTCAGTTGATGCAAGAGATTTATGGGAGGTGAGATACATAGTCTGACTTATTTTGCTTATTTTGTTCTTTACATTGCACATTGCAGATGCATATGGCTTTGATTATTTGTATTGAATTTTGCAGCATTCAACACAGACATCAGTTTCTGGAGAAATCTCTTATGAATTAGATTCACATGCTTGTAAGATGTATGTCATGACTCCCAACTAAGTCCTTAATTTCTTGAGGCAGAGAAGGAAGTAAACAACAGAAGCCAGGGTTCCAAGTATACGAAATTTATTTGTCAACAGGAAATATAGGAACAAATGTAATAAGTTATATGTGTCTTGCACTTGATTTCAAGACAATAATAAGCCTTTTGAATCTCTATTGCTTGTTAATCTGTGAACAAGCATTATACTCAAAGGAAATAAAATATATACAATATTCTAGATATATATAGTTGACATCTGTTTGTGTCTCTCTTTTTTTTTGGTAAGCCAAATGTATATTTCAAAGAGTACAAGGGGTACTAAAAAACCCATTACAATAAACTAGAGAAAGAATTCTCATCCACAAAGATACTAACAATTACACCTGAAGCAAGAAAAAGAGTTCCCCACCCACAAATAACAAGCATCCTTACAGAATACAAAGAGATCAAAACAGTTAATCAAACGCTAGAAAACTATAGCAGAGTTTTTATAGGATATGACTTTCAAAAACATATCTAGAAAATAAAAAAACTAAGCTATCCTGTCCAAGTTTGGATAAACAGCAGAATCCCCAACTCAATGTGCATCCTTTAAGCATTGCATTGGATTAATGCACCAATCCGAAAAAGAGTAGCAGCTTTTCTTCTCCCAAGCATTACACCAAGTCCAAACTTTGACTTTAATGAGATCAATCATCCTTTCAAAATCCACCGATCCTTGTTTGAAGACCAGATCATTCATATGCTTCCAAAGCGACCAAATGATCGCAAACCAAAACATCCTCCAAACTTTGTTTGAAGCTTTCCCTGAAAGTAAACCACGCATAATAAGAGAATGTACAATGCAAAAATCTACATATCTACATAAATCTGAGCTATTTATAAGTATAACCCCTCTCTTGGATAGATTCAAAGAAGTTGGAATCCTATCTTGAATAGCTCTCCAACAAAATGCCTCTACTTTCAATGGAATACTTTTGTCCCACAATACCTTGTACACATAATCTGAATCCCTAGCTTCTAACACTGTCAACTGTGCATAAGCTTCCTTAACAGTGTATGGAGTTGTAGCTTTGCCCAACCAGCACCAAGAATCATCTATCCCTGCTCTGATTTGTCCTCCTGCTAGTACATGTAACATGTTTTCAAGTAGCTCCTCCTCCAAGAGAATTTCCAGCACCAAACCCCCTCCACTCCCCTATATCTGTGATTTTTGCCTCCTTTAACACTGAAATATTGTATAGCCTCGGAAAGCTATTTGCTAGAAGAAGACCGGACCCAAGCCACTTTTCATTCCAGAAACTAATACTACTTCCACTCCCCACCATCCTAGTTAAGCTTGTCGATAGCCAACCCTCCCTGTTTGTATCCCTATTCTCTAAACCACCTAAGTCCTCCCACCATCTAGATACCACTCCCCCTTCCAATGTCTTTTCACACCAAGGTGCTCTCCATAATGAGGGATCACCATATCTAACTCTAAGAACTTTAGCCCATAGTGAGTTTGTTTCAGTAAAATACCTCCATCTCCATTTACCCAATAAGGCTAAATTAAAAGTGTTTATATCCCTAATCCCAAGACCTCCCATTTCCCTTTTTTCTGCATACTACCTCCCACTTTACCCAACAAATCTTCCTACACTCCCACCCAAAGAAACCTTCTTTGCAATTGTATTATTTTGTTTATTATCTTTTCTGGAGTCCTATAGAAAGAGAGGTAGTACACCGGGAGGCTCGAAAGCACTGCATTAATCAAGATAACTCTGCCACCAAAAGAGAGGAATTTGTTTCTCCACCCAAGTAGCCTACCTTGTAAGGAATTGATTAATAGAATCCAAGTATTAAATCTCCTAGGATTTGCCCCAACCAAAATTCCAAGGAACTTGAAAGGAGTGCTTCTAATTTTGCAATTTAGTATGTTAGCAGCCCCCTCTAAGAACCCTTGAGCAGTTTTGATTCCAATAAGCCAGCTTTTGTGAAAGTCAACTTTCAGGCCAGCCACTAACTCAAAGTTTCTTAGAATACACTTTACTGCCTGAACGTTTGAATTGAGCATCTCCCCCACCAAAATTGTGTCGTCTGCATACTGAATATGAGAGATTGCTATCTCCTCATTTCTGCCTGAAATCACATATTCTTTGTAGAAACCTTTTTCCACCGCACCTCGGATTTAACCATTGATGCCTTCTACTACTATGAGGAACAAGAATGGGGCCATCGGATCACCCTGGCGGATCCCTTTAGACATTTTAAACTCTCTAGTTGGGCTACTATTGACCAAGACCGAGACCGATGCCGAGGTAAGGCATATTTGAATCCAAGACCTCCACTTCCTATCAAAACCCATCCTGAATAGCATATAGTCAAAGAATTCCTAGCTAACTGGATCATAGGCTTTCTCGAAATCTACCTTGAAAATAATACACGGTTTACCCCCTTCTTTGCATACTCCAGAACTTCATTTAGGACCACCACTCCATCTAGTATGTTTCTTCCCTTCAAGAATGCCGTTTGGTTAATAGATATTATTGAGCTCATCACCCAACTCATTCTCTCTGCCAACAATTTCGCCAACACCTTATACATGCACCCAACCAAAGATATTGGCCTATATTCATTTAGACTATTCGGATTATGTTTTTTGGGGATTAGAACAATAAAGGATGCATTTCCCCCTCTTACAATCCTCTCATTATTTCCATCACAATGCCAAATAGCTTTTTTGATTTCTTCACTCGAGAACACAGTCGTGAGTCTACTAGTATCTGCTGCCGAGATTTTGTTGAAGTGTGTACCATCCAAAGTTGGTCTCATAAACTGCTCCTGCTTGAAAGAAGACTGAAAATGGTTGTAAATCTCTTCCTTCACCATTACTGGATCCTCCACCCAGTTTCTACTAACCCGCAAGCCATGCAGTGCATTTTCCGTGTTTCTTTTCTTCAAACAAGCATGAAAGTAAAGTATGTCGAATAATGTGTTGGGCTTTTAGTAATTGACCCAGCCTTTCCTCCCTTTCTTTCTCAAAGGACAACTCCTTCTGAACGTGTTGTACGATCTCCCTACCTCGACCCTCACCCTCTGCATTCTAATGGAATATGTAATGTTATTCACCCTCCTCACCTCCAACACTCTGTTTATGGTTTCTGCTACTGACGTCACGTCGTGATGAGCACCCTTGCTATGTCCAACCCGACTCTGTCTCTCGTGGAGTCATCTATAGAATGACGTTGTTCTCCTAATATTGGAAACCCAGCCCCTCCCAGAGCTTCTCTCACTTACTTTCTCTCTCATGGTAAGGCACTTCCAACTTTAGTTAATTAGTTAATTGGTTAGTTGGTGAGTTAGGGAGTTTCTGTTTGTGTTTCTAATCTACTTCAATTTCCGTAGTTGTAAATTGTAATGTGTATATTTTCATTTTGCTTGAAGAAAATACGGATAAATTTTAAAAATGTCCTAATGGTTCAGACTCAAATCAGTGAAAATCAAATTTGAATGGACCCTTTTGAAAACTAATTGGAAGTTCAACATTATACAAAACTCAGATTGAACCAGATCCTAGAGCAACTTCAGTTACATTAAAAAATTGAATCAAATTCCTCTTAAACATCTCCAACAACCACGACAAAAGCTTCTCTATTAACAACCATCAATTAGCAGAATACATGTTTTGGCTTTGTGATCAAGCCTTCAAGCCTATCTGCAAACAGTTCAAATTAGTGTATTCAAAAGGTTCTACTTACATCCAGTATGGTTGGTCGTAGTATAAGTGAATTGTCCCTAGGTGAGCTTTACCTATAAGGTCAGGGATTTAAAGGGATTCGAATCCTAGAGTCATCACTTTAGTGGGGGGAGAGCTTGACGTAAATTAGCAGAATACACGTTGTGGCCTTGTGATCAAACCTATCTGCATATAGTTCAAAATACTAGCGCCTGTTTGCTTTGTTATTAGATTTGTAATTACTTTTGAAAACTTCAAATGAAAAAAAGAAAAATTGTAAACAAAGTAAGCAGGCTCCTAATATTCAAAATGTTGTGCTTTATATTTCTGAAAATCGTCCTCTAAAGCAAACAAAGTGTAAGGTGTTGAAGAGCAAAACCTTTTCTTGTATTGAATAAAAAGTGTGTTAAAAAATGTATAATACTAATCTAAAATAAGATTGTATTTGACTATAACAAATACTAATCAATGTCCTAAGATATTCTTTAAAAAATCTAAAAAAATAAGTTTTTATTAAAAATTATGTAATTAATATATTGACAAGAGATATTCTTAGATTTCAATTTCAATAAATAATTACCTTATTTGAATTTTTTTAGATAATAGCATCCTCCACGGTTTGATTTGATGAGATAATCTCACTTCTCAAACGACTAAACACCGAATTGAATCATTGGTATTTGGTAGTGTCTTTCTGCTTCTCTTGGCCACTACCAGCAGCAAAAACCGTTACAGCACCAAACAGAGACAGAGGTAAAAAGTAAAAACCATGCACAGAAACTGACAAGTAAATGCCACTGCGGCCTTCATCCATTTCCACCTTCCAAAGGCCTCTCTACCTATGGAACTTGATGATCAGAGACTCTACCAATAATGGGTTCTTCACAGAAACCTTAAACATATACACTTCCATGACACACTCTGGTGTTCATGGCAATAACTTCACCTACCCTTTGCTCCTCAAGGCCTGTGCCAACCTCACTTCCATTCTATATGGCACAATGCTTCATGGGCATGTGTTGAAACTTGGGTTCCAAGGTGACATCTTTGTTCAAACTTCTCTTGCTGACATGTACTCTAAATGCTCCCTTGTTGCAAGTGCACGCAATGTGTTTGATGAAATGCCGCAGAGAAACGCTGTCTCTTGGAATGCCATGATTTCAGCTTACTCTCGTGTGTCTTGGATGGACAAGGCAATGAGTCTCTTGAAAGAAATGTGGGTTCTTGGTTTTGAACCAAGTTCATCCACATTTGTTTCGATTTTGTCATGTTATTCCAACTTGGGTTCTTTCGACCTTTTTCTTCAAGGGATGTCAATTCACTGTTGCTTGATCAAACTTGGACTTTTGTATTTTGATGTTTCTTTGGCCAACTCGCTAACGGGCATGTATGTCCAGTTTAGCCGAATGGATGAAGCATGGAAAGTTTTTCAGTTGATGGATGAAAAGTCAATAATTTCTTGGACAATTATGATGGGGGGTTATGTAAAACTTGGTCAAGCTGTGGAAGCATTTAATTTATTTAATCAAATGCAACACCAAAGTATTGGCATAGACTTTGTCGTGTTTCTAAATCTTATTTCTGGTTGCATACAAGTAGGAGAACTTTTGTTAGCATCATCTGTTCACTCTCTTGTACTCAAATGCGGGTGCGATGAAGAGGATTCCATTGAAAGCTTGCTTATAACTATGTATGCAAAATGTAGTAACCTTACATCTGCTAGAATGATATTTGATCTGATATCCGAAAAGAGCACCTTATCATGGACATCGATGATTGCAGGATATGCTCACTCAGGTCATCCAGTGGAAGCATTGGATCTGTTTAGAAGGCTGGTAAGGACAGACATTAGACCAAATGGAGCAACCCTTGCAACTGTTTTATCAGCTTGTGCTGATTTGGGATCACTCAGCATTGGGCAAGAGATTGAAGAATACATATTTCTAAATGGATTGGAATTGGATCAACAAGTCCAAACATCTCTGATACACATGTACTCCAAATGTGGAAGCATAAAAAAAGCAAGAGAAGTATTTGAAAGGGTGACGGGTAAAGATTTAACTGTTTGGACTTCCATGATAAATAGTTATGCCATCCATGGGATGGGGGAAGAGGCTATCAGCCTCTTTCACAAAATGACAATTGCTGAAGAGATAATGCCAGATGCCGTTGTTTACACTAGTATTTTGCTGGCATGTAGCCATTCAGGTTTGGTAGAAGATGGAGTGAATTACTTCAAAAGTATGCAAAAAGATTTTGGAATAGCTCCAACAGTAGAACATTATACTTGCCTGGTAGATCTTCTTGGTCGAGTCGGCCAGCTTGACTTAGCTTTAGATATAATTCAGGGGATGCCACTGGAAGTCCAGGCTCAATCTTGGGTTCCTTTGCTTAGTGCTTGTAGGATCCATGGCAATGTTGAGCTGGGAGAGCTTGCTGCTGTTAAGTTATTAGAACATGATCCTGGAAACTCTGGAAGTTATGTATTAATGGCTAATTTGTATACCTCTTTGGGCAAGTGGAAGGAGGCTCATATGATGAGAAAGTTGATAGATGGTAAAAGGCTGGTTAAAGAATGTGGCTGGAGCCAGGTTGAGGTCAGTGGTAGATTTCATATGTTTGCTGCAGGAAATCAGTCACGTGCTCAGTTAGACAATGTCTACAAGACACTAGAAGATCTAAATTTTACTCTTCAAGAAGGTAGCTATACAACAGAAGCAGTAACAGTGAATAGTGACCTGTAATAGAAAACAGACCAGGGAAGTTCTGAAGAGCCAAGGTTATCCAACATTAACCGTTGCAGCTGATTGCATCAGCAATACTCAGCATTATAAGAACATGCAAACGCTTGCGACCCTGAGTATGGACTTCATCTCCATGACTACTGACTGACACGGATTTTATAAATCTTGTTTAGTAATTAGTAATAACACTGAAGTTCTGATTTCGTTCTCTATTTCACCTTTTTCTATCCTGCTTCTCTAATTAAGCAGTTATTTCTGTCACTTGACCAGGTGAAATGTTTATCCATGAATTTGATACATGTTACTTTCCTGTAATTCAATATCTTCACAAAGGGCAAAAGATGTTAGCCGAAAACACATGCCTTCGACATCTCCTGATGACTACGTTAGTTTTGTTACCGAAACAAGATTTATAGATCATTGGCACAATGAGAAGCTGGGTGAAGGTAACCAGGTTGATTAAAAGCACTACCATTACCCATCTTTTGTGTATAAAAAACTTTATTGGTCACCAGCTAGCCATGTTAATTTTCAAATTACAGTATTGTAGTTATCAAGTATTGGTTGGTCAATCATAGCTCAAGATACCAGCATACTTTACTATTTACCTTCTTTCATTCATGGGTCATAAGACTCATAACGTGGTAAGTTTTCCAACTAACAAAGGCATTAATACTTAATAGAAACTCAGGTGTACAAAATAATAAAAATGAAATACACCTCAAATGAGTGGCTATGAATATATAATATTTCTGTGTCACAAGATTATTGGTACTCAACAATTAAATGAATCTTCTATCATATCCTGTGGCTATTGCAAATTTACAACAGAACTGAGTCAATGTATTTTAGAACTCCTGGGGAATGCAATAACAATATTTTCTGTAACGTATTTATCTAGTCCTATTTGATCTTTGAGCCTCTGGAAAATGTACAATTAATTAATGAAACAATATCTGATACCCACATTCTCACGTTGTATGAAAGGAACAAATCTCTGATGTGATCAACAAATCAGTAACAAATAAGCATTCTGACATATATGTTTATATTTCTCACGGTCCTCTCATCTTCTCAACAATGTTCCTACTCTTTTCCTCAATGTGACGCTTCTTTTCTTCGAATTTCTCGCTCATCTTCTTTCGCAAATCAAGCATCCTTTCCCTTCTCCCAATTTTCTTTGCCTTGGAGTTATCCTGTTCAACAGAACTACTTTGCTTATCCAACACACTTCTAGATGGTGATTGCCCATCAGATATATCATCCTCTATCTTCTCTTCACTAGATTCATGTGCATTGTCATTCTGTAATGAAGGTGTTCTTAGTTCTTTCAGGTCTTCTGGGGGTTTGTCATTCTCTAACAAAGGTGTTGTCAATTCTTCCAAACTTTTGCTGCTCCTTAATGTTACTGAACTAGAGGAACTTAACGGAAGTGCCAGAGAATCTGATTTCCTAGCTGGTTCTTGACTAGATTCAGCCCTCTTTAGTTTTTGTTGTTTGTTCTCTAGACCATCACTTGAGGTCCTTGCACCAGCTTCCGACCTAGCTTTCACTCCACCGGAAGATTGATTATTGGTATCAACTGAAGTGGAAGTCTCATTTCCAGATTCATGGTTAATCCATATGAACGGAGCGACATTTCGAGGAATCCAATCATCCTTTTCGGCTAGCATCCATGGAATGCATATGTTTTCACAATTTGGGAGCACTAAACTTTCCCGAATTACTGCCTGCCAGAGAGAAATTAAATCAAGTTTGCAAGTGAGATGCTCCAATTCTTTGCAAAAGAGATGCAACATATAGCATAAGCACCGTGCACTCCCCTAAGCAAACTCCAAAAAAAAAAAGGAACAGAAATTGCACCATATGGAAAGGAAACTACCATACCTTAAGCCGGTTGACCAGGAATAAAGCAATGTGTGAATTAGTTATCTTGCGTTCTCCAACAGATGAATCCAAGTTGAAGTCTATATCAGGCATAAATGTGAAACCATACCACAACTGATCAGAGGGAGGTGGCTTTATATGCAAACGCAGTGTCCCTTTGAGGGATGCAACCCTTATTGCCAAAGAGAGAGGAACCTTTTGATAAGAAATAATTTGTTACTTCGAGAATAACACAGCTTTAGCTGTTTATAACTTCAAGACTGGATAGAACAGTAAACATCTGCATATTATCAAATATTGAAATGGGTTTCGATGCATATTATCGAATATTTCAAGGTTTGCATATTATGCACCTTCTAGTGGCTTATTATATGCCAAAATCAAAAAAGAGGTTTTGCAAGTACAGACCTGCTAAAAAGAATGAAAATGAACATACAAAACTGAAGTCATAACACTAAAATTTAATCAACCAAGTGATGACAGTATTAAAAAATTTAGGTATAGAAAGCAGAAGTCAAATTTACTCAAAGCAAATTCATTGTAGCTACTAGCAATTATAAATTATTTTCTAAAAGAAGTATAGATTCCATCGTCATTGACTATCTAATACTAATACCACACACCAAACTCATGCTAGCAGTCCAGTGCCCCAGATGAATTAACACTTCTGTGGTAGTGTGGTGCAAAAGATATGTTAAGTGTTAAATCAGTTACGATTTGCAAAATACACTACTTTTATGAGCATGCAGATTCAATATAAAACAATAGTGTTACTATTCTCTTCTTCAGTAGGACAGAATAGATTGACCCCAAACCCGCACCTGCTCTGCAGGGTGGGACAGATTTGTAGTGAAAATCTGGAACCTCGGTTGTTTGGTGCCTTTGAATTGGCAGAAGCTTCAAGGGCCATTCATTAATTTATAACTTTAAAATAAGAAAAATAAAAACACCATTTTATTAATAATTATGATAGGAGAAAACTTATCATATAATTTTTTACTTCTTTTTCCCTCTTCCATAACAATATTTCTTCTATCAAAAGATTAAATTTAACATGTTCTGAATATTGTAAACATATATTGTATATGTTTCTGTTTCTCTGTTTCTTCTTCTCTCTTCTTTCTGTTTTCTATCAAATCTATTATGGTATCCAGAGCTCAAGGTTTGATCATGGCCGAAGCTTCTCCTCCTCCCGAAGCTCCTCCTCCTCCGCCGCCACCGACTCCGGCGGTTCAACCGCCCAATCTCTCAATCATCGTCACATCAAAACAGAACGACAAGAACTTTCTTGTTTGGAAACAACACGTTGAAGCGGTTATCAAGTCCAATCGCCTCGAACGGTTCGTCTTTTGTCCCCAAGTCCCTACTCGCTATCGCACAGAGGCAGATCGTGAACGCGACCTTTGTGAGCCCGAGTATCTCGCTTGGGAGCAACAAGATCAACACCTCTTTTCTTGGTTGCTTACGACTTTGTCGGATTTCGGTTCTTCCTCGAGTAGTTGGTTGCGTTCATTCCTTCCAGATTTGGGATGAAGTGCATGCGCACTTCAACTCGCACACCACGGCTCGCAGTCGTCAACTTCGTTCCGAACTTCGTCACACAGTAAAGGGAGGAAGAACGATTTCGGAATATCTACTGCGTATCAAGGCAATCGTCGATTCACTCATTTCGATTGGTTCTCCGATCACGCATCAGGAGCATTTGGATGTGATTCTTGAAGGGTTACCTGACGAGTATCAACCGATTGTCACTGCCATAGAGAGTCGACTCGACTCTTACTCGCTCAGTGAGATCGAGTCTGTTCTCACTACCCAAGAATGTCGTCTTGAGCGTGCAAGGCAAAAGACAGTGACCGATTCCCTCTCTGTGAATCTTGCGCAAGGACAGACTCCAATTTCAGCGTCACCACCTCCACCAGAATCTCAGGTAAATCTTTCAGTCTCCAATGCCGCTAATCCTGTTGCCTATCAAGATCCCTCATCGAGTAACCCTAATCTTGGCTTTCGTGGAGGACGTGGTGGACGATATGGCCGTGGCCGTGGTCGTGGTGGACGAAATGGTCTTTTTTGTCATCTTTGTTTTAAGCATGGGCATGATGTGTTCAATTGCTATCATAGGTTTGATCCTTCATTTCAACCAAATCCAAACTATTTTGGTGGCAACGGCTATGGTGGTAATTACAATGGAAACAACAACAGCAACTACACTGGTCATTATCAAAGCAATTTTGGTTACAACAATGGCTTCAATAATGGATATGGTGGTGGTAATTTTGGTGCTCCTTCATGGTATAATACACCAAGAGTTCCTTATGCTTCTCATATGAATTTTCAGCCTAGCTACATTCAGACACCTTCTCTGCCTTGGGCTCCCAGTGGTTCTGTTCCACCTTCCCCAGGGTCACAAAATTCAACCACAGGTCCACCTTCCCACCAAGGAGCCATGGCTATGGTAGCTGCATCTTCAGGCCTTGATGCAAGAAATTGGTATCCGGATTCGGGTGCCACTCATCATCTCACCTGAGACATAAACAATCTTGGACAGAGGTCTGATTTGTGTGGTGACAATCAGATTTTCATGGGCAATGGCCAAGGTTTACCAATTCTTTCTACTGGTTCAGCATTGTTTCCTTCTCCCTTTAATCCAAATGTCACTCTTTCCTTAAAGAATTTACTGCATGTTCCTGCTATCACTAAGAACTTAGTTAGTGTAAGCAAGTTTGCTAGGGATAATTACGTATATTTTGAGTTTCATCCTAACTCTTGCTATGTGAAATCTCGGGTTGATCATCGGAGTTCTTTTAGAAGGGACTTGTAGGACCCGATGGACTCTATGTTTTCACCGAGTTTTCCAGTTTACGGGTCATCAACCAAGTCGGCTCTTCTTTGCCTCAAGAAGTTTAGACTCTAGTTCACTTCATTGTAATTCTCATTGTATAAATCCTAGTACTCAAGTTGTTTCTGATGTAATCTCTCATTCCTTCTCTGTAAATCCTAGTACTCAGTTTGTTTCTGATGTAAGCTCTCATTCTTCCTCTGTAAATTCTACTGTACTAAACTCTGTAACAGCAGTGCCATCTACCTATAGTTTGTGGCACTGTCGCTTAGGACACCCCAGTGAAGCAATTGTACTTGATATACTCAAACAATGTAATATTGTGAATATCAATAAAACTCCTCGTGATTTCTGTTCAGCTTGTTGTGTTGGAAAATCTCACAGATTACCCTCTCATTTGTCTACTACTGTTTATAGTAAACCATTTGAACTTGTTTTTATTGACTTATGGGGTCCAGCACCTGCACTATCCTTCTCTGGTTTCTCCTATTACATGGCTATAGTTGATGCATGTACTAGGTTCACTTGGTTATACCTACTTAAAAAACAAGTCAGAGGCTTTAACTTTGTTCAAACAATTTCAACAAATGGTTTCTGTGCAATTCCAAATCACTATTAAGGCTGTTCAAACTGATTGGGGTGGTGAGTTTCGCCCCTTCAGTAAGTTTTTGGCTGAGTTAGGAATTATTCATAGAGTAATCTATCCTCACACTCATCATCAAAATGGTAGTGTTGAGAGGAAGCATAGGCAAATAGTTGACACAAGCCTATCCTTGCTTGCTCAAGCCTCATTGCCTATCAAATTCTGGGACCATGCCTTTATCACTGCTGTTTACTTGATTAATAGACTTCCCACCTCCTCTTTACATAACAAGGTCCCCTTTACTGCTCTCTATAACAAGGCACCAGATTACAAGTTTCTTAAAGTGTTTGGTTGTGCTTGCTTTCCCCGCTGAGGCCCTACAATGCAAACAAATTGCAGTTTAGGTCAACTGAGTGCACTTTCCTAGGTTATTCAACTTCACATAAGGGGTATAAGTGCTTGTCCTCTGATGGAAGGATCTATATATCTAAGGATGTGCTTTTCAATGAACATAGGTTTCCTTACAATCATGGTCATGATTCTTCCTCTTCCAACATTAATTTTCCAATCACCTCACCTTCTCCTAGTGCACCTCTCATTGTTCTGCCTCAAGTACCTAATTTTACTCCTAATGATCAGCCAGTGTCACCTCCATTCCATTCCCCTGATACTCCACCTTCTCCTCAAAACTCCAGCACACACTTTCCTCATTCCACTGAGTCAGTTAGTTCTCCTAATACTCCATCTTCTCCTCAAAATTCCAGCACACACTCTCCTTCTGAGTCTATTAGTCCTATCCTTGCTGAATCTTCCGGAATAATCATCCTGTTGATCTTTGTCTCTCCTTCTTCTACCATAATCACAAATATACACCCTATGCAAACTAGGTCCAAGTCTGGAATTTGCATGTCTAGAACTGTACCTAGAGTTCTTCTTACACATCTTGAACCAAATCTTGTTAAGGAAGCTTTATCCATTCCTTGTTGGAAGGCAGCCATGGATGCTTTGAATACTCTGCTCTAGTTAAGAACCAGACCTGGACACTAACCGAGTTGCCTCCAAACAGGCCAGCTATAGGTTGCAAATGGGTTTTCAAGGTGAAAGAAAATCCTGATGGCTCAATCAACAAGTACAAGGCAAGGTTGGTTGCCAAGGGATACCATCAACAACATGGCTGTGACTACACTGAAACCTTTTCACTGTTGTCAAGCCTGTCACGATTAGACTCATTCTCACTATTGCACTCACTCATCAATGGACTATCCAACAACTTGATGTTAATAATGCTTTTCTTAATGGCTACTTGGAGGAAGAAGTATACATGCAATGACCAACCTGGGTTTGAAAAGTCTAATAAGAATCTGGTTTGCAAGCTTCAAAAGGCAATTTATGGACTCAAGCAAGCCCCTAGAGCCTGGTTTGACAGGCTCTCAAACACCCTTATTTCTTTTGGGTTCAGAAAGAGCAAATGTGACCCCTCACTTTTCATCCAATCGTGACCTCTCATAAGCTGTATGTCTTTGGTCTATGTGGACGATATTATCATTACGGGGACTTCTCCACAGGCTGATACAACAAGACTGATCACCAAGCTAAACACGACCTTCTCCTTGAAACAACCGGGAAATTTGGATTACTTCTTGGGAATAGAGGTCAAGAAGGTTCTCAATGGCTCATTACTTCTCTCTCAAACTAAGTACATCAAGGATCTTTTGCAAAAATCCAAAATGGGAGAAGCCAAACCTCTGCCTACACCAATGGTTAGCGGCTGCAAAAGCTGACCAAATATGGGTCTAACTATATGCAAGACCCTTCTCTATACAGATCAGTTGTTGGGGCCTTGCAATATGCAACTATTACAAGACCGAGAAATAAGTTTCGGTGTAAATAAAGCTTGTCAATTCTTATCCCGACCACTAGAGGAACATTGGAAGGTCAAAAACGAATACTTAGATATCTACAGGGCACCATTACTCATGGTCTGCTCTGCAGCCTGCAGATCCTCACAAACCTCCGCCACTAAGAGCCTTTTGTGATGCAGATTGGGCAGCTGACCCGGATGATCGCAGGTCTGTTTGAGGGTCTTGCATTTTTCTTGGGCCAAATGTTGTCTCATGGTGGTCAAAGAAACAAAGCAACTTGTGGCAAGGTCTAGCACGGAGGCGAATATAGAAGCCTAGCTAACACTTGCATCTGAATTGATTTGGATACAGTCTCTGCATAAAGAGCTGCAGTTTCTAACTACTATACCAGAAATTTTTTGTGACAATCTGAGCACAGTGGCTCTATCTCACAACCCAGTGCTTCATTCTCGCACAAAGCACATGGAATTGGACCTCTTTTTTGTCAGAGAGAAAGTGCTCAACAAGACTTTAGTGGTCACTCACATTCCTGGGCAGGATCAGCCTGCTGATCTTCTTACCAAGCCACTGTCACAGCTTAAGTTTAAAGAGTTGCGCAGGAAACTCAGGGTGTTTGACATATATACATTAGTCAACCCACCTTGAGTTTAAGGGGGGTATATTAGAGTATACTAGGGTATATTACAATATGTAACAGTGCACTATAACTATAGTGCACTGCATCTGACAGTTATACATTTAGTCACACACACTTTGTATAAATAGTGAATTCACTGTAAAGATTCACAACAAGAATAATATTCAAGAATTCTGTTTCTGTTTCTCTGTTTCTTCTTCTCTCTTCTTTCTGTTTTCTATCAAATCTATTAGTATACAAATTATTGGCATTAAATATATCACTGTCGACTCCAATTAAACCACGATTGAATATTGGTTACTGACATTCTCCCTTTCCAGTTTAGAGACGCACTTGATTTTCATTAACATTAGTAACATTATGTCTTACTGGATGAAGTATGAACTAATGCAAATACAACCATATAATTTAAGGGGTGAGATTAATTCTACCATGCTAACCACTAGAAAATTTCACCATATCATAAACTTTGTATGTACCAAATACTCAAAATATCTACCATAAGAACCCGTGTAGTCTGAAATTGCTCATGGTAATTTGCAGTTATTGTGAATAAACCATGGCAACAAAGGTAAATTATAATTACCGGGTGTAAGGTTCAGAGAACATAAGCAAACACCTAATTTCACGTTATACAAAGATCTCCATTGAGGTTAATTTTTCATTGGTTATTTGTGAATGGAAGGTATTTGTCTGATAAAGAATTATAATAGGAAAGGCCAGTGTAATATCTAACACAAGAGGTGGTCAGTGCATAAATTTGCAAAACTTCAAGAGGAGGTTAGTGTAAGTTACCTAAAAAAGAAGTTAGTGCCTATGATGCACGGATACGAGTACAGGTATAGGATATGATAACCGTACGACATCGGAGTATGGATTTCATTTTACATAAAAAAAATTGTATGTATCATCTCATAACACATCAAAAAACATATCAAAGCATTATACCTCGGATAAAACACAACAGCCGGGCCACTCCATGAATTACTAAAAAAGTACAGAAAAGAGTTTTATTTTTAGTTTAGTCATTGTAAATACAATATAAACTAACATTTATCAAGTATCTGAATATTTGGTACGGTATCGGTATCGGTATCGGTATCGGTATCGGTATCAGATACATGTCACCAATACGAGAAAAATTTAAAAGTATTTGTGCTTCTTAGGTTATTGCTTAATGCTTACAAATATATTAGAATCGTGCAAGAAGATTGTGCGCCAAAATATATGTTAGCACAAATTAAACAATAACTTAGCTAACTACCATTAAATAATGAGTGCAAGTATCATACGTACTATTTAACCCTGGAGAGAGTCAACAAAAGGCATGTGTGTGTGTGTGTCCTTGATCCTGCTGTGACTACGGTGCAAATAAGGAGGTATGGGATCATTGGTATGAGTAAAGGGATTGGTGAGGATCAGTGGAAGGTAGGAAGAGGATGGGAAAATCAGCATGGGACAGCAGTGCAACCTTCCAGCCCATGTGGCAGGTTGGGAGGGAAAAGAGTCGTAGTTTTGGTTAGGAGGATGAGCGAGGTTGGCATAGATAGAGTGGGAAGTGTGAGAGATTTGCAGACCCTTAAAAGAGTTGCACCATCCAGTTATGTGTTGTCTTTTTTCAGTTTTTACCACTGTAATTCCTTCTCCCTGGCAGATATTGCTCCCATTATCAGTCAAGGAAAGAAGAATGCTATAGTAAATTACACAAAAATACCAACTCTAGTTTCCACTCTTCTATTGGACAGAGAGGGACCGAGGGAGAAAAACGTTTCATACAAGTACAACCACACTACGTAGTTATGTAGCAGATTTTCAATAATGAAAGCATCGCTGCCAAAAGTGCAGTGGGAAAAAAGCAACCAAAATGGGGAAAAAAGGGGAAGAATAGTAAAGAGAGGCTACCTGTGAAAACTGTTTTGCAACGGAATTCAATATAGACTTCCATCTTGATCCTTGAGTTGAGGAAGATGTGCTACTCCTAGAGCTCTTAGACACATCTGCAAATGGTAAAACAGGAAACAAATTGACAATGCCAATCTGAATGCTTTATACAACACTCTAACTAGATATGAGAACCACTTATGTTCCCCTCCCCCCTTTGGATATTTATTATCCACAGGAGAAAATCAGAACCAGAAAAAGTTGATAACAAGAAAATAATGAAAACCACACAATTTCATTACCAAAGTTCTAAATGTGAAGAAAAAATTATAATCTCATAAGACACCATAGGTGGATACTAGAGGGATTTGGAAGGCCTCTTCCGTCAACCTAGTTTACCATGTAAAATGAATAGTAAAATATGGATGAACTGACAATCTTAGAAAGTGGTGTGATAAACACATCGGAAATCCTCTGAAGCAACCAAACAAGTTCATGTGGATGGATTCCTTTTGTTATTATGAAGTAATAATTGCAGTCCAGCAATGGCCAAAATAAGTTTCATTAAAAGATATGTTTGAAACTTTCAAAGACCAACTCTTCTAAAAGCTTGAGCTATTAGGTGGAGACCCATAAATGGTTTTATACCTCAGCTATACCGCTACACAAGAGCCCTTTGGGCTTTAAGGGTGGACAATGCACAAGCCCGCCTTGTGTTGAAATTAGATTAAATTACGAAGAATGGGAGAGGCAAGGCTCGAACTCCTGACCACTTGGTCATAGAGGCCTTGATACCATGTCAAAGATCAACTCTGCTACAAGCTTAGGCTGTTAGGTGGAGGCTGAAAAATAGTTTTATTTCTTGAAAAGGAACTACCAATATGGTCTACAAAGTTGACAACCACTAAGCAGAGAAAATGCACAAATTGTTGGATTTTATAAGACTATGTACTAACCAGTGTTCCAGTCACCATCTTCTTTTGGCTCTTGTAAATCATTCATTCCTTCTGAAAGATTCAATTCCTTGCCAAAATATTCAAAACCTTCAAGAAGATCTGATGGGACAGCCCCAACATTGCTCAACTCTGGATTTGAGCCCTCTAGTTCACCAACTTCAAGCCTTGTTTCAATCTCTAATGATGCACCTCCAGAATATTCAAAGTCAACCTCCAAGGCCCATACCTCACTCATTTCCATAGGAAGAACCCTCATTCCAATGATACAGGGTGGAACGTTCCCAGTATTGATGTCTGTACAGATGATTTCACCTACATAACTGGGAGTTCTCATATTGGACAACGTCCTCTGAAAAATAGAAATAAACCAACATTTATCTCATAAACCATAATGAAATGAAGTTTCATGTGGCCATTTCAGTAAACAAACAGAGAATACCAATATTTACCTCATAACAACCATAAAGGAATGAATTACTGCATGAAAATAGGGCAGGCAAATTGTGAAGAACGTTTTCAAAAATAAACTTCCCTCACATTCATACCAATATTAAAATTTACCTTTCTGGTGTTCTTTCATCAATTCATCACATTAAAAACCGGAAAAAAATGAAAGTGGCACCGCTTCTGCTTGCTCTGGCTGATCTAGTGAGATAAGCTACGTATCCTATATATCAGCTAAAGTAATAATTCTACAGATGCATTTAAAAAGGATAGCACTTCTATATTATTAATGTGTTAAGATTAATAACATAGTTCAGCTTGTACCTATCAACTTGAGTTTTGGAACAACTAGCGATTGAAAGTTTGCTAGAAAGATATAATATTCTGAATCCATGTTTCCAGTATAAATAAGCTAAAATTATCAATTTAACAAACTAATATAGATAAAATGCTTGAAATTGATTGTCAGGAAAAATAATTTCCATCTCCCGACGTAAACGTGATTCAACAGACTCAAAATCAAATGCATAAACATCATTTGGGAAAATCTTATACCTGAATCCTTTCTTGCATAGATCTCTTCATTTGCGTATTGCCTTTGACATCAAAAAAGAGTCTGGAAATCAACAAATTCCAACATAATGTTCCCTCATCAATACCAAACCTTTCATCAGCATCAGCATCAGAACTGATGACAGATATATGACCCTGGCTTCCTGAATGAGATAAGGTGGAAGATAATGCTGGAGCGTTGTCTAACATGGAATTTTTCAGATGATTTGCAGTTGAAGCAGTTTTCATCAAGCCAGTGGCCAATACTGCATCTTGACAAGCACGAAGCTTCTCAGTGCTCTTTCTTTCTTCATGGCCTGATATTGAAGTCCAAGCTGATTTATTATCCAAACCAACTCGGGAAGTTTTTTTTGTAAGCTTTTTCAAAAATTGACGAACCTTAGAGGAAGAACCATCAGGCTTACTAACCCTTTCTATCGGCTCAACACTAGATCCTATTGATGGTTTCATGAAAGAATGATATTCAGTATTTAATGATGTCAGATAACTACGAAACTCTTCATGCAACTGGGTAAACCACTCCAGTTTTTCTTTTTGATCACATGAAGCCAGACGGAGGGCCTTACACCATGCTTCTTTCTGAGATGAAGTCTCAAGATATATGTAAAGAGTTTTACTTCCATGGTATATCACAGAGGTCTTGCTTTCCACTTTGATGGGGAACTTTTTTGACCTATAAGATTTGTCATCAATCAGAAAAGATTGAAGCACCTATTTCCTCAGTAAATGAGCAAGAATTAAAATAAAATGTATCTTTCCATTATCATTTGAAGTATGACGCCCAAAACCCAAGCAATAACAAGTTACTTTGTCATTAAGATGTATGCAGGGCATCAAGGAAATGATATTTTTCCATTTTTAAATTAAATACCAGGAAAAGTTTAAAACAAACAACATTTTTTTAACTGTGAATCATATGTTGAATAAAAGTATGTGCATTCCAACATTTATCCCTTTGAAAGGAACAAAAAAAGTTGTATAAACTGTGAGTCTAGTGTAGTCAATTTACATTTGGGCTTTCTGCAAATTGTAACACTGCTCCGGGTGATAGCAGTGATTTCACATGTATTATACTTTCATATTCATAAATTATTTATCGGCTACACATTAGCTGTTGTTAAGAATAAGATATTCACTATGATAACTTATTGCCACTTCTCTTCTTTACATTTGTTGAAATTTAGGAATTGGATGGAAAGAGTAAAACGAGAATATATTTCTCTAATTAGTTTCTGAACTAATTGTGATGTTGTGATATAAAACAAGACCTAATACTCTGTATTTATTTATTTATTTATGCTTCTACAAACTGGGGCTAATCAAAACTCTTGGTCAAGTACAAATGTAGAACTACTATTACAAGCTCAACCTAATAACAATCCTAACGCGATATAATTATAATATGCTAAAACTCTCTTTCAAGTTGAAGCTTACTGAGCTCTTTGTTATATTTTTAGTCCTACAAGGTTTTCCCACACCCTATGGGTGTAGTATAATCCATGCTCAGGGAACTGAGGCTACCCTCCCACAAGTGCTTTCCCATGGAATCGAACCCTTTAACGTTGCAAAGGTCCTTGAACCGCGAAGCTCAAGTTTGCTTATCCCTCATCAAGCCCTCAATTTGTCTCATATAAACACATTTAACAAAAGAAAACAACTTCAAGAAAATAAAATGGACTTCATAAACCATAGCTTGAAGTTTCCAAGTGAAATCAAACAGAAGTAACACCACACACCCAATAAAAGAGACTTTCCCATATCACATTACCATTTTTTTGAAGAAAGGCTTGTTGCTGAAACGGCTTCAACCACGCAGTCTTTGAGCTGAATGGTTGTGTGCAAACCATCAGGTTCTGTGAGAACAAGTGTTTGACCCTTGATTTTTCCATACTTCCTAACAGGAGAAACCTCCAAGAGCTCCTTTTTCTTTTTTTGTTCTCTCGATGGCTTCTCCTGCCAGTATTTTGAAACCTTGTCTGGCTCTAGAACCCAAACCACACCCTGAAGGAAAAAGTGCAAAATAATAATATTATTATTAACAACAACAATAACATGACAACTGATTATTGGCCCCCGTCAATCACAAAAATATTTGTACACCTTGTTTTATGGATTTTATCAAGATGATGGTGATGAATGAATATTCTCATTGATCTGAATTGAATCTGTACATGAAGCTATGAATATATACACCCAAAATGGGAGAGGTTCATTGAGCTGTACAACTAACAGAGTTACATTCTAAAATAACAGTTAACTAACTTATTGTAACTGACTGACTAACTGACTTAACTAACTTAAGTGTAATAGATTTAATTGATATGCACTATCCGCATAAGATTCTTTACACTGTTAACGAATCATAAATTGTCATATCGTTAAAGAAAAACTTTACTCTTGTCATTATATCCTTCAAAGTTAGGACAGTATATCAAAATTAAATTATTTTTTTATACATGTAATTGTGGGTGTCTAGAAGTCACGTTAAATCCTGACTAATCCGAATCGAGTCAGACATACCCGTGAAGGGAGCAAAGCTTATATCTATGCATCTTTAACCATGTATAAAAATGATGTGCAAACATCATTTTCCTAGTAATAATAAAAAATAATGTAAAATAGAGATAGATTGTGAAAGTAGAAAATTACCTCCCTTTTGAAAGCAAAATTGAGTGATTGGTGAGGATCAAGTTGAGCAGTACCGGGTTGGGTTTTGGATGAGATTTTGGCTTGGTCTCTCTCGGTCTTGCAACGCAGTCGTTTGAGGATCCATAAGAATCCTAGAGCTTCGGCAGCAACAACAGCCACCACCCCAAGAAGAAAGCCCAAGAGAATCAAAGCAAAAACCAGAACCATTTTTGTTCAATTCAATCAAACCCCACAATTTCGAAAGTTGAACCCGAAATGCGAGGGATGACATGAAACTAAGAGAAACCCAGATGAGGAAATTGAGAGTAGAAGATACCCAGATGGAGAATGAGGTTAAAAATGCAAACTTCTGAAGAATTAGAAGAATCAGATGCTAAACAAAAATAACTGTGCCAATCACTTTCTTTCTTTCTTGTTTTCTAAATGTAAGTTGTGAAAGGACACGATTAGAGAGAGAAAGCGAGTTGTGTGGAGTGAAGGGGGAACATGGGTAACGGTGAGATAGAGAGAGTGCATGAGATCAAATCAACCGATCATTTGGGGAAAATTGAAAACGTGAATTTCAGAGTTTATGCGTGAAGTGCATAATAATTGATGATTGTCATGCACTCATGCTTTATTAACGAAGATGGGGTTATGACGTGAACACGAGAGGACATTCACATCATTTGCATATACTCCCACCCTTTGAAACAATTAATCCACATTTTCAGAAAATAAAATATTTTTTTATTCACAAGCAACTCATCCTTAGAATTCCTTATATCTGCATAGTATCTTATTTTAAACAACTCATACTATAAGCTAGATCAACTCTAATTGAAGAAAAATTAAGCAACGATTCCTTATTTGACATAGATTTAAGAACTCAATAACTCTCGCATTGGAGTTGCTCTAAATTAGAAAAATTTAGACCAACATAATGTGACATAGTTGGTAGATAATTAGGCCCCTTAAACATATGATCAGAGGTTCGATTCCTGGCTCATGCATAGATCTGTTAGGAGAAGTCAACCTCTTAAATGGATATCAGTACCTCGAGGGATTAGTCTCTTACTCTCGACCGAGAATACCCGATTCACTAAAAAAAAATTTAGCCCAAGGTTTAAGAATGGTTTCTTCTTGCAACATAGTAAAAAGATTGATATTTGAAAAACATAATGGTACTCTCTAATTTTTCGCTTGTAACAAGCAAGTGTACCAATTCACGTCACAAAATTTCATTCATTTACATCTCAAGCAATCACTTGCTTTCTAGTTATTGGGTGGTTGATCCTACGGATTTACATGATAGAATATTATGGTGCATTTGATTTGCAAAAATTCAGGGGATTGGACAGCACAAAAATTTTTGTCCCCTGTTTGATCTGAAAAGTGGTCAGGGGACAGGACAAAAAAAGGGGCGAGGGACAGGATAAAAACCCAAAATTTTGTCCCCCACCAAACCATACCAAACCATGGGACAAAAAGTTGTCCCATGGACAGGCTAACAAAAGATAAAATTATCCTTACATCTCTCTCCTCTCTCTCCCCTCTCTCCTCTCTCTCTCCTTGCTCTCTCTCCCCCTCTCCTCTTTATCTCTTTCTCTCTCCTCTCTCTCTATACATAATTATACAAAATTATATATTGTATATTTATATATTAAATAATATATATTATAAAGGGTATTCCGGTAAATTTAATATTATTTTGTTTGTACTGTCCATTATTCATCAAACAATGTACAAGACAAAAAATTATCCTGTAACTCAAGGATTTGTCCTGTACTGTACTGTATGTCCTTTGCTGTTCTGATACTTTTTGCAAATCAAACGCACCCTTACTTAAAGTATGTTTTCTGCTATTAGTGAAAATAGTGACAAAAGCAAGCTATCACAAGTTCACAACAAAGCTAGACTGACTCCATTAATAATTTGATCTCTGACTTCATTAATAATCTGATCTACACGATACTAATTGCTTCTGCCCTGAATCAAGATTAAGAGAGGAGTAGAAGGATATACAAAAATAAGACATGTTTATATTTTTTATAAACGAAAAAAAAAAACTATAGTACAAAACATATACCACAGTTTAGTTACCAAGTACTAACTGTTACCCTCTTTCTAGGAAAGTAGCATTAAAAACAAAAAATGCTTAGTTAAAAACTCATCCCCCCATTAAAAATTTTTACATTGTTCAAGGGTTATACACTCTTTTGAGATATAAGTCCTCAGTTTCTAAATGTTTTCAGAATTGCACTTAGGGGAACCTTTTTTAAGCCGGTGTCAGATTTCGGCTATGTTTAGTTTACCGTTGCAAATGTACTTTTGGATCCAAAAGTACATTTGCTTCAAAAAAAACTCTAGATACTTCGTCCCAAATGCACGTTTGCAGCTTCTCAACTGAAAACTAAACATGCACTTCAAAGCTGAACGAAGGACAGTTAGCTAATGATGATGGACAGCAACTAATTTACAAAGTGGAGCTGAATGAGAAAAAGTTGAAGTCATGGTGGTGGACATTGAGCTGTTTCAACCAAGATTCTGCAGCACTGTAAAGATAGGACACCCTTTCATATTCATATGGTTCTGGTTTTAGCCAAAGATCTTCCTGCATTTTGTAAGTAGCTAGTCCAAAAGGAGGGAGAGAAATGCAGCCACTGTCCTTTTTCTTACATCTATCTTCTACAATAGTTCCCCACTCATTGTAACAACATATATCTTTCCTTATGTCAATGTCATCACACTCCACTGCACAATCTGCACAAACACACATAAGAAATAACATAAAAGTTTTCAGCAGGAAAGAGATCAAGGCCAGCTTTACAACACATTATTTTAACCAAACCACAGCCAAGAAGCTCGAATAATACAAAAATAAAAAAAACATTCACTTTCTTCAATATCACACTAGTGTTCATTGAGTATCTCAGTAGAACTAGAAGTTGTGGACAAAAAAGGAACACATGGTAATCAAAATGATTTCTCAGCAAGCTCCTTTGTACGGTACAAGAAATAGCATATAAAAACAGTTTGAATTGTTCAGGAAAGAAAAAATAGTTCAAAAGAACTAAGGGAACACATGGTGAATATTAAAAAAAATGATTTCTCAGCAAACTGATGGTATTAGACTGAAACTCCATGAATGCCATACCATATATCCTGTACTCAAATAAAATTTGGATTAATTATTGAATGTCAATCATAAGTTTAATTACTTCAAGTGTGACTCTATCCACTCCCAGCACTCCACAGTGTACTGAGATAGTACTTAATTCCTTAGAAAGCACAAAGAATGCATGATAATATTTACTCCAATAAAAAGGGTTGAGCCTATGCATATATGTCTTGAATAATGGACACACTAGCAAACCTCAAACGAATGTGACACAGAGAATCGACAAACATTGTTGAAACACACGAAAATATACAAAATTTTAGGAAAATAAAGCATAATTAGTTCGGAACCTATGAAACATGCTGTGGCAGTACACTTTACCACGTTCTCCTAAGTAATAGTGATACTTATCATTGGTCTGATCTGATTTAATCAGTGTACAAATGATTTGATCTGTTTTTATACTTCTTATAAGAAAAAAAAAAAGACTTATTGATTGGGAACAAACTACATTAAGATACCTTGGAAAGATGATGACAGTGTATGGTAAGTGAGGAAGCTAGCTTCCAAGTCCTTGTCATTTTTCCGACTTGGGATGGTGTAAATCGGGTACCTATTCAATGATGAAAAATCAGTAATAACATTTTTCTACCATGGATGCCAACAGAGACTAGACCATAGAGAAAGTAAGTAATATAAACAACAAAACACATAAATTAGGGATAATAAAGGATTAAAAACTAATAAGAACATTCCCATGTATGCATTTATATAAAAGAGAGAACTAAAAGTTGAGCAAGAGAAGAGTCTTGTCCCCAACCCAAGCTTATATCATTGTTGCTTTAGACTTCAGTCTTGTCAATCATATCACAAGCACAGATAATTTTGCCTTTAATTAAACTTGAGAAATAAAATGGCTTTAGTGACAATTCACATGTAACCAGAACACCAAATTACCAAGAAACAGCCATCCAACTTGCTGGGGAAAGATCCACACTCCTCAATGTCATTAATGCCGGATGGCTTTTCGCTAACTCAGGTATCTGAAACACGAAACAATCAGAAGTGATGAATTTTTTTCTCTCCTAAAAGCTTAAGCTGTTGGGCGAAGGTACATGAATATCTTTATTAAATCTCTAACAATGACAACTGAAAAGTGGTGGTGAATAGTGAATACTACTTAACATCGACAATAAAAGGCTACCTTCTCCATAAGCGGAACCCTTGAATAAGGTGAAGACATCTCAGTATACTGTAAGTAAAGGTACCCAAGCTTATCCTCCTGGTCACAGCTTGAATCATCGGAAATAGTATCCCACGCTTTGCTCGAATCGTTACTTAATGATCTTGATAGCTTATCACTTCCACTGTCATCACTCCAGGAATCACTTTCAAATTCAACTCCATCGCTATCCTCTCTCCGGTTCCTAGAAAGGACGAAGATTACTTACACCACCATTTTGTCGACACACTTAGAGTACATTTAGGCAAACAACTTGATTAAATTCCTGTTCAATAAGCTTTTTCAAATAAGCTAAAAACAGCTTATTTTCGTAAGCTTCTCTGATAACCTTATTGCAATATGTTAAAATAAGCATATACGAAGAACATAAACTATCTTCACAAACTATTTGCATAAGTTTATTGTCAAATAATTTTTTCGGAACGCAGCCTTGATATATAAGCACTAGAGTATTATTTTCTACATACCTAGAAGCTGCAACAGATTTGTTGCTGTAGAGTTGGATGGCAGATAGATAAGGAACATAGTATTGAACCACTTTATCACCATTCTCCATCATCAAAGGTGTACCGGCACCAAATGCACTCCAGTCATAATAGCACTCCCAAAGATCTTTCAGATTGAAGAATTTAATTGGGTCCTTGCCGAGCGGTTGCCAGAGGCTATTTAGATCATTGAAACAGCTCTTCAAAATACATGATAAAAAGCCAAGAAAACAAATCAGCAGGCCAATACCAATAACTCTTTTAACTTTGAACTTGAAAGAGGAAAAAAGAGTCATTAAATCATAGACAACACCAACACAACTTTACTTTTACTGCGTGTCCGTGTTAGTGTCTATGCTTCATAAGTTATGTCAAATAAACAGACAATTAGTTGGAGTGTAGAGAATAAAGTCTGTGTTTCTATTTTTATTAATCTAGACTTGTTCACATCAGTGTCAAATATTGAAAATGAGATTACTTAAAAGAAACCAAGTGCTGATTCATAAAATGCAAGAAACACACTCGTCCCCACAATGTTGTTTTAACTACAAAGTAGTAAGAGATGGAGTCTAGGCTGCTAAGAGATATACTAAAAACATAAGCAATTGCCATTTTAAGTCATTAGCCACTACAAGCAATAACAACTAGCGGCTAGTATATGCAATAGCACCCTCTATATTTTACTTTTTTCTGCCTAAGTTTGACCCCTTCTGAATTTGAATAGCCAAAAACATTGACCGATTCTCTAAAACAACATAGATTGGTAGAAAACATGACGTGTAACTTAGAAAAGATAATGAGAAATCCCAGAGGAGATATACTTATTGGATAAGGCTATTGACAATTTGACACTCACTCCTTGTTAACCAATATTAACTTTATAAAATAAAATAATAATATTATGATTGGTTAGTATTTAGTAAACAGTTTAGATAAACAATGTCATCCCCACGAAAACTAATCATTGCTAACGGTGGTGGATACTTCGTATCTATGTCATGATTATCAAACAAAAGAAAAACAATGTCTTGTACCAATAGCATTATCCATCTTTTTTCGATAATAGGTTGCCATAAAAAATGAATAATACAACAACAATAACAACCAAGTCTTTTTCCATTAGATGGGATCGACTAGATAGATAGATCAAAGGATTCCATAATGTTTATTATAAAAAATGAATAATATTAATACTAATAACACAATTTTTCACAGGAGAACTAATCAAAACTACTGAACATTGTGCCACGTATTGAATGACCAATTTCCCATCATCATAACACATGGGGCACTCATCTTCCTAAAGCAAAATTGAGGTTTATCTTTTTTCTTTAAAGTTAGGCCTGTGTCCTCCTAACCCATGGACCATGAGAAGAAGAAATTTTGTTTTCTCGTCACATCAAATCAAGTATCATAAATATCCATATAATCACTTATAACTAAGTAAAACTACATAATTAAGAAAACGAAAAACCACAGATTCTTCTCAAAGTAAGAAATCACAGAGATTTTATTTTCCCTTATAAGGAACCGGACTTGTAACTGAAAAACAAGTAAACATTATTGGGAAAAAAAGATTTTTTATTATATATATATATAAAGAAAAGAAGGTGAGACTAGCCTAGTCCAGAATATTTTTAGATTGTCTACTAAAGGATTACGATGGCTGAAATCAAATTTAAGGTTGCGTTTGATTTGCAAAAATTCAGGGGACTGGACAGCACAAAAATTTTTGTCCCCTGTTTGATCTGAAAAGTGGACAGGGGACAGGACAAAAAAAGAGGGTGAGGGACAGGACAAAAACCCAAAATTTTGTCCTCCACCAAACCATGGGACAAAAAGTTGTCCCATGGACAGGCTAACAAAAGACAAAATTATCCTTACATCTCTCTGCTCTCTCTTCTATCTCTCTCCTCTCTCCCTCCTTCCTCTCTCTCTCTGTCTTGTCTTTGTCTTGTCTGCATCTTTATCATCTCGTCTCTTGATATTTATTACAAATCAAACGCACCCTAAGTGTTACAAGCAAAGTGTTTAGATGTCAGCATTTAATTGGTTATTAACTTTCTTTTTTTCAAATAAAGTTGAGGAGAGGATTAAGGTTAATATCTCATTCATTAACTAAGATTAATCTCACACTAATGACTATAGGAATACAAAAAAATCATAAAATTGAAAAATGACACAGGGAGGAAGACTTTTCAAACGGTATCCAACTAATAGTAATGCTCATATTTGATTAGATGAGAAGATTAAGGCAATGTCACATTCACCGACAAAAGATTAAGAGGTAATATTAATTAGTCCACAGACTCCCCCACTCACATTTATTTTAAATATCATGTCAAAAAATATTGAGAAATTTTTTACAAAAAGGATTCAATCTTATTCAATTTTAATTGAATTGCAATTTTTAGTTTGATTTTCGGTTTGAACTGAAATATTCCCCCAAGTTGGATAAACTACAAAGAGCTTCTCTTGCTTTCCGACACCGTTTTGGCCAACACTCCATCATCATTAAACTTTCTTATGTAAAAGTGTTACTCTGTCCCCACAGTCCCACACCACATAGGAAAAAAGAGCACAGTAGAATTAAAATAATAATAATAAAAAAAATTCAAATAAAATAAAACTAATATTGATTTATTGACGAGCTCATAAACTCAGTTGAGTCTAACAGCTAATCACGTATTAGCATAATATTATTATTATTATTATTATTATTATTATTATTTTATAAGAGTTCTTGTCAAAAAAAAAAAAAAGATTTGATAAGAGTTGGGATAGCACCATTATAAATATGATAATAAGTTATTAAACATTTAGTGAGAGTTGATTTTATGTAATAAATAAAATTATTAAATACTATAATGAACAGCCAATTCAATGTTTCACAAGTTATTTTAAATACAATACTTTAAAAATAGTAAGGGAGACTAATGCACGCATTTTTATTAGATAAGAATAAGAATGACACGTCATCAAATTGAAAATGAAACACACATCATAACCTATACCAAGATGATATCATTTGACTCCATAATTAAATTTCCTGTATTCACTTTCCCCATATATACATTAGATGCCAATTAAATGTTTCACAAGTTATTTTAAATACAATGCTTTAAAAAAAAAATTAAATGTAATAAATAAAATTATTGAATACTATAATGAACAGCCAATTAAATGTTTCACAAGTTATTTTAAATACAATACTTTAAAAATAATAAGGGAGACTAATGCTCGCATTTTGATTAGATAAGAATAAGAATGACACGTCATCAAATTGAAAATGAAACACACATCATAACCTATACCAAGATGATATCATTTGACTCCTTAATTAAATTTCCAGTATTCACTTTCCCCATATACATTAGATACCTCCGCATAATAGACAGGAATATTCCGGGAATAAAAGAAAAGGATTTCAGTGCTGCTAGTATAACTCAAGTAACAGAGTTAGAGGCATTTCATCTCAACGAGTTTACGGGTTTGATCCCACGATACCTCTAATTTCCTCTTTTCCTATAAAGTTTAAATATGCCTCCTATAAAGAACTTTTTTTTTTTTAAGAAATTGCTTAACAATAAAAAGAGAATGATTATAGGTAAAATATAAAAATTGGTTATATACATTTTTTTATATTGATTTTATAAGGCTTTTTTATTTGAAAATGGTTTACACTTAATGTTACCTTATGATTTCAAGTTATCAATTTCAAATTAAGGTCTGTCAATTTTGATTGACATGATGTGATAATTATGTCAGTCTAACACGTGATATTTAATCTAACAATATTGGGTCGAAATAGATAGAAATACTGACATAATACAACATCTATCATCAATTTTTTTAAAAATTTGATATAATCGATATGAAAAAAAATAAAAACAGAATCGATCTATCTATTTTGTCCGATAAAAATATGTTAAACATTATAAAAACAATTTAGATTTTAGATGGATAAGAAAGAAAGGGTAAACAATAAAATTAAATGAAAAAACTAAATAAAGCATTTTTTAAATATTTTTTGTTTTTTTGGGCAAAATGAGAATAAGAAAAAACACACACCGTCCGTTGAATTGAAGGAAGAAGGAGAAGAAAGAAACGATTTGCACCATGAACTCATAGCACTGAAAATTAACTAAATAAATAATAAAATTGAAAATACCTGAGGCAGAGTCTGAGAAGGAACAAGGGGAGTGACACATTGAAGAAAGCGTTCCAAGTTAGAGAGAGAACTTCCAGAACAACACGAGGAGAAGGTGGTCGAGGAAGGCATTCTCGTCGAATCGATCAGAACTTTTCCCCTGAAAGTACCAGAAAATCCTCAAAAACTCCGAAAGACTGAAAATTTGGATGAATGACCAAATGGGTACTGAAAATCCCCTGATAGATTTTTTTCTCTCCCTTTCGATAAAAGTGGTTTTGGATATATAGGAAGCTCTCAAGTCTCACTCATCAGGTAGAAGTAACACAGGAGTGTCTGTGTTTTTTCATCATCGTTCAAGATTCTGTTTGGCAAATTGTGCTACTTATCTCATTTTTCTCCAAAAGACCAAATATGTTTCAATCAAGGTTGTTGCTGGTTTTTTTTTTCTTCATACAAATAGAGAGAGAGAGAGAGAGGAGAGAGATAAGGTTGTACAACTTTCCTTCTGGGAAGCGATTTGGGTTAGGCCATCTATTTCAGAAAAAGGGTGATATAAGCAGAAAAAAATTAAAATAAAATAAAAAAAGAATTAAATGTGAAGAGGAGGCATTGGTAATAATTGCAAAGGAAAGAAATAAGGGAACATTTAGGAAGGTTAAACAAAGAGACAAATTGCACCCACTGAATGTTTTCTGTTTTGAGATGAAAAATTAATTATTATTTTTTAATGCTTGAATGAATTTATTAAAGGTGGAAGATTTTTTGAAGACCCAAAATTAAGAAGTTGAAAGTAGAAGTTGAGGAAGGAGGAGGAGGAGGAGGATAGAGAGAGAGAGAGAGAGAGAGAGAGAATGTAACGCTTAGAGAGAGAGCGTTCAGCTGAGTCAGTTCATTTATTTATTATTGCAAGTATCAAAGAAACGGATTTGGGACTTTTGTTGTTATGGGTGAGAGAGAGGGAGTTTGATTTATAAGAGGAGGAGGAAGAAGGTGGAAGAGGGAAGCGATGCGGTGGTGCGTGGTGGCGAGGGAGATAGACTTCGCTTCGCCGCGTGTTAACGTGTAAATGTTGTCATAGTGGTGTTAAGTGTTATGTTCGTACGTTCTTTGGGCTCTTGTGTCTTGTCCTTGGCTTCTTTGGATATTATTTTAATAATGATAATAATGAGTGATATCAATTCAACAATATTTTAAGACTAAACGCTCATTCTAGTCGTGGACAACTTTTAGGTATCATTTTCGTTTTTGAGAAAGAAACATGATGCTACCTTGTACCCAATTATAAATAAAAGAAGATCAATATTTTTGACTCAAATATAAATAAAATTTAATTAATTCAATTTTGTTTAATGTAAGTATTATAAAAATTAAGAAAATTAATTAATCATCAATTCTCTTTTTACTTTTTTAAGAACATTACACATTTTCAAAATAATTAAATGGTAGTTCAGTAATTATAACTCTTATTTTTACATAAATAAAGACAAATAAATTAAATTAACTAACTTCCTTAATAAGTGTGAAATTAGTTATTTTTTCTTATAATTGAGTCGGGAGGTAGTACTATAATAGAATGGTAAAAAAGGGACATGTTCCTTTCAGCTGTCTTCGTCATGAACGCACGTTATAGTGGTGATGTGTATTGTTAGTATGCTCAAGTGTCTGTTTAATCTCGTCCATCTCACTTGAGTTGGTGCATCTAGTGTGTTGCCTATAATACGTAGTGACTAACTTGTCTTATGATAAAAATTGTCAAGGACTAGGTTAGGTTACTTAAATAATAGTTGAAAATTTTATTGGGTCAATGCGTAATTATTCACATGATATATTCTGCGCGAGGGGTTACTCTTAGTGTGTTGCCTAGACACACTAATGATAACCCTAACACACTTTACGACGGAGATAAATGCAAGAACTAGCGTGTCCCTTTTTTATCATACTCGGTATCTATTCCATGAGTTTTTTTTCTTTTTTCAGGGGCAAAAAGTGATAGCTCAAAAATTGTAAGAGATTTAAATGGATCTTTAGTCATATTTTAAAGAGTTTAATTTTAATATATCATTACTATAATATTTATTTATACAATCAATCTATTACACTTAATGTCGCAAATGATATTTAAGGTAAAAGTCAGTTTTTTTAGTGATATAATAATTTATAATTGATTGACAATTTATAAAATTTTACACTAAAAATATATTATAATAACTTAATTAGTATGCTAAAGATTTTGCATTATCAACTAATAATAAAATATTACAGCATTAAAAATGTTTTAGGTCCATGATGGAATCTAGGGTATTCCCATAGCAGTCGATAGTCGTAGGACTAATCCCCACTAATGTAGAGTATTAGTTAAGAGACAACTCATCTACCTACAAATACAGCTCTATTCTCATCACCAGGATTCGAATCTTGGACATATGGTTAAAGGGTTCAAGCTACTAGCCATTTGAACCACATCTTGTGGGTTAGCATTAAAAATATTTGATTCTTATTCTAACTATCTTAAAAATAAATCACTCATACCATGATTTCTGATTATTTGATAGTATAAAAAATTATACACTGATAACACATACAAATTAAACTGACATTATAATTAAGTCTTATTTTTAAACACTATCATAATTTTAATAAAACTTATTTTTAAACAGTAATATCATATTTTTTAAATTCTAACACATTTGTTCATACTGTCGACAGAAAGAGAAAAAAAATTGGAACATCGTATGATGTTTACTCAGATATTATATTCTGGCTGTAAACAAACTCTAGGCGTTTGGATTTTTTATGGATAATATGGTTCCACATGATACACGTGTCGAATATGTTTCAATAAATTTTTCGAAGCAGGTAGTACTGTTTACACTTAAAACACTTTTATATTAGTGGTCTAATACCTTTTAGCAGGTCGAGTCATTAGTCAAAAACAAATAATACTTTGAGCAGATTTTTCTTTTTTCTTTTTATTAGTGAACGGATACTTTTAGCAGTTTCGTAATAATTGTATTAAATTTAATTAATAATATATTTTAATTTAATAGAATGTATATTTGAACTCTCTTTTTTTTTCACAAATGCTAATTTGACACCCATTTTGGACATCAATACGGCGATACCGTATGTGCGGTACTGTAACTGTACTGTAGCGGGTCCTTTTCTAAAAAAAATTAATTATTTTTTTTATAAATAATTTTTTTGATTAATTATGTGAAAATATCTGGTGAATCGGGTACAAATATCTGGTGAATTCAGTTCATTATCTGGTGAATGATTTTTTTGAGAAATAATTTTTTTTATTAAGTATGTGCAAATATCTGGTGAATACGATATAAATATCTGGTGAATTCAGTTCATTATCTGGTGAATAAGTTTTTTTTGAGAAATAAATTTTTTGGTTAAGTATGTGCAAATATATGGTGAATCCGGTATAAATATCTGGTGAATTCAGTTCATTACCTGGTGAATGTATTTTTTTTATAAATAATTTTTTTGGTTAAGTATGTGTAAATATCTGATGAATGGGTTTTTTTGAGAAATAAATTTTTTGGTTAAGTATGTGTAAATATCTGGTGAATCGGGACCAAATATCTAATGAATTCAGTTCATTATCTGCTGAATGAGTTTTTTTGAGAAATAAATTTTTTGTTTAAGTATGTGCAAATATCTGGTGAATCAAGTATAAATATCTGGTGAATTCAGTTCATTATCTGATGAATAAGTTTTTTTGAGAAATAAATTTTTCCGTTAAATATGTGCAAATATCTGGTGAATCATGTACAAATATTTGATGAATTCAGTTCATTATCCGGTGAATGATTTTTTTTAGAAACAAAATTTTTATTTTTTTTAAAAAGTCAAAATTATTATAAAAAAAAAGGTGATACTACTGTAGTACTATTACAATACGCTACTGTAACAGATGTTGCATATGATATCCCAAAACTGTGTCAAATTAGCACTGCTCTTTTTTTTTAGTGTGCCCAATCCTCTATTTGAGTGAAATTTATATGCGCCTTAATTAATTAACGTATTTGATTGAATAAAAAATAGGCTATCTATCTTAGAGTCAGAGAATTTTAATAAAAAATAAATAAATAAATATTAGTGTCAGAGAATTCATAAAATATCCACTTCTCACGTGCTTGTCACCTGCGTCCCTTATCCTTTAATATTTAATTTTTAGGAGAGTACTAGCTGGGTTTAAGGTCCGTTTTAAGGCAAAAAAATATCTGATCCAAAGATAAAAATAGTATACGGTTCGGTTCGATTTGGATGGCTTCCTCAGAAAAATCCGATCCGATTAAATACGGTTTGGATTCATTCGATTAATTGGATTTGTATCGACACGCCATTACATATTTATATTATATCAAATAATCAAGATTATAAGTTAAATTGAACAAAAACTTAACCATGTATATAGTTGTTTATATATTCATGTAATAATTTCATAAAATATGTACACAATAAATAAATACACATCATCAACTAGTTTCATAACATCTTTTTTTTATGTTTGGAACTTAGAAATTAAAAAAAAATTATGTCAAATCAAACTAGTAAGTATTATTAGGAAAAAATCATCAAATAAAAAAAATCAATAATACAAAAAATAAAATAAATATATATTAGATTTTATGTATGCGGTTTGGTTTGGATTGATTCGGTTTAAGAAAAGGAATTCAAAATCCGATCCGATCCGATCGGTTTTCACAAAACAAGATCCAAAAAAATCCAATAGGCATCGGTTTTGTTCGATTTTTGATTTTTTGGATTGATTCTCGATTTTCTTTTAGATCGGTTTAGATATGAACACTCCTAATGCTAACGAATACTCTGAGGATATTATTTAAGGAATTAAAAAAAAAAAGATGTAAAATGCACTTCTAACCCCTTAAGTTTTTCACTTTGGTCAAATTCGTCCCTCCATTTTTTTCGGACGAATTTAGTCCTCCCAGTTTTCGAACTTTACAATAATCATCCTTCTCTCATGTTTCCATCCAAAATCTAACGGTGTCAGTGCCGTTATATAATAAAATTATTATTTAATAATAAATTTAATTTTTTAAATTAAAATTGGAAATTCAATTCAATAAAACTATTCATCTTCTTCCCGATAATCTTCGTTTTCCTCGCCTTTTTCATGTTGCTGAAATGCTCATTAATTGGACATTGGACTTCTGAAGTCCTAGCATCAATTCCCCAAATTTCTCCTTATCAACAACCAGAGGGTTTCACAGGTTAATACCCATGTTACACTTCTTTAAGAACATAGAAAATGTCAGGGTGCTTGAGCAAACAAACATTCAACCTCTCCGTAATTTTAATTTCATCAGTTTAATGTTTTTTCGATTTCTTTTAAATTTTGCTGACTGCTTGCTTCTTTACTATTTACAATACAATCTTAGTCACTATTTATTTGCTGTCGACATCTAATTTTTGGGGGATTCACATGTAAAATTCAGGGTATGTTCCAGAATTTCACCCAGCTCAACGTCAAAGAACATGAAAAGCAAGGACAAGTACCCAATTTCTGAATCGAGGCCTCAACCGCGGAAACAACAAAATCAGGGTTCCAATACAGCAATTCAACCTCCATAGAACTCTTCTCTCCACTCTCATTCACAATTAGGAACAAATATCGGTACTTGGTCACAATCCTAATCAAATAAAATAATCATCAAGGAACCCTAAACTACGCTTCAACTAATTATTTTCAAAATGTTGAACTTCTTCTGGAGGGTAGTAAGGGATCTGGTGGTTAGGGTACCAAAGGATGATGTTCTTGATCTGCTTGTTAAGAATCAAACGACGGTTGTGACTTGTGAGAGAGTGCAGATTTCAGCTCTGGGTCCGTTTTCATTGACCAGAGACAAAAGTTCGGAATCGAAGAAGCCATTGTTGTGGATAGAGATGCTGATGGATTGCTTCGTAATCATGCGTGTCTTGTTCACGGAGAACTGAGAGTAATGAGCAGTTCCAGGAACACGAACAATATGATGATGAAGAAGATTATCGGGAAGAAGATGAAGTGCATGAATAATTTTATTGAATTGATTTCCAATTTTCATTTAAAAAAATACTTTTATTATAAATAGTTATTTTATTATATAAGGGCTACATGGCATTGACACCGTCTGAATTTGGATGGAAACATGACATAAGGGCGGTTATTGCAATATTAAAAAACTAGGAGGATTAAATTCCGCAGAAAAAAAATTGGAGGGACCAATTTGGCTCAATTGAAAAATTTAAAGAACTAAAAGTATATTTTAATAAAAAAAAATTATATGAAAAAATAATATATTTAATATATTGAAAAACTTTAGATTAGTTTTTTAATACAAATTTTACTTTTGTTAATATCTTTAACTAATATTTAGAACACTCGTTAATCAAATCATATTTTTAATTTTTTTTATAGTATTCATTCTTTTTATTCCCTCCATCTCTTACTTTTGAGTCAAACTACGGGCTTCATTTTTTCAACTTTGGTCTGATGAAATTGAATCAGACAAAGCAATCCGTGGAGGCATATTCGTTTAAATGATAAAATTAGGGGTGTATTGAAATTGGGATTTTAAAAGATTATTTTGGTTTAAAAAAATTCTGTACATTTTAAAAGACTATGTAGAAATATAATAATTTATAATATTTTAAAAGATTTTTTTTAAAAGATTTTTATAATTAAGATTCTCATGTGTAGATTTTAAAGGATTTATATCATAAGACTTTATAAGAGTTGAATCAACTTTATGGATTTACAAAATTTGAAAGAACACATGAATTTTTAGCAAACATTCAACATTACAAGAACCAGTGAAAAAAGTAACAAAGAAATAAATAATATGATAAAAAAAGTAAAACTCAATACAATTTTTCTAATATTTTAATTAATAGTCAAATCGATGTAGCTTCATGCCCTCCTAAGTTGTATTTCTCCACATATCTAAAGTCATGCCAACCCTCCAAGCATTAGCATCTTCTCGTTCCTACTCTTGGGTTTTAACAATGGGTTCAAAATATTGTCTATATATATTAGCTGGTGATATTGAAGATGAAGATTCGTCTATTGGTTCAATTAGAAATTCATCCGAACGACATTCTTTACAAAGGAAGTTATGTAGTGCTATACATGCTAACACAAGCTCTGCTTGTGACTTAAATAGAAATGTAGGCGCTGACTTAAAAATTGTGAACCACGATTTAAAAATCTTAAATATTTTCTCGATTACATTCATCAAGGATGCATGACAAAGATTGAAAAATTTATTTCCATTTTGAGAGTCATTACCATTACCTGCAAAATCTTGTAACTTCTGATTTTAACCTTAAAAATGAATTTTAAAAAAAAGAATGATTTTAATGAAAACTTTAAACAAACACAATCAAACTCATTACAAATCATTTTTTCAATTAAAAAAAAGAATGGAGAAACAAAGTCCCACAAGTTGAAGACATAAGTTCAAGAGTGACAAGAATGGAGAATCCTGAGAAATCTCATCTATTAAGGTGAGACTTTTTGTTACTACAAAATCACTGAAAAGTCACATAAAGTCCCACAAATTAAATCCACCTTAAAAAACAATCCATTGAAATTAGAACCACAATATTTTTTTTTACTGGTAAAAAGTAATGATTGAATACCTCTAGATTTGGATTCTCTCTTTAAAAAATCCTTATTGTCTTGATTGAATATCACAAGTAATGATTGAATACCTCTAGATTTGGATTCTCTCTTTAAAAAATCCTTATTATCTTGATTGAATATCACAAGACTTATTTATATTACTTGAAAGTCTTGATTGAATACCAAATATAATACTAAGTACATATTGTCTCCTATACAATTTTAGTATTAAAAATAAAACATGTATGAAGAATATAAAAAAATATAATATTTGAAAATAGTATTTAAAGTTTTATTGTAATTTTTCTTTTTTCAAAACAAAATTATAAGTTAACACTAACCATTTTTTCTCTTAATACATTAGTATCATACTACTTCTCCGAACATTTAACAGTAAATATACATTTTCAAAGTAACAATTGCTTTCAACCTGATTAATCATTTATAAATGTAATATATTTAAACACTAATACTAAATACGATGTTGTGATCTTCGTAATGATATGAAATACACGTGGAAGAGCATTCAATGAGATTATTCCTAAATATATATATATATATATATATATATATTCATTTATCTTATTTTTCAGTGCAAGTTAACCATCATTGAAAAATATATTTATCTATCATATTATTATTTTCTTCTCTCTTCAAAATCTATTTGAGTTAATTCTATTTTCCAGTGCTAGTCGATATTACATTTAATATTGTAATATTTTCTTATATCATACACGAGATTTTCTAAAATTTCAAAGTGCATTAAAAATGAATTCGGACTATCATAGGATGCATCAAAATTCAAATCTCCTGACTCAAATTTGGACATTTAATAATTTCATTTGATAATATGATATCAGGTGTATTTAAGAAGATTTGAATTAAATGATGTTCTTCTCAGAGGTTGACATGTGGAATAGCATTCAATGAAATTATTCCTAAATGTATATAGTATCATACACAAAATTTTCTAAAATTTTAAAGTGCTTTAAAAGTGAATCGAACTATCACTGGATGCATCAAAAATTAAATTTCTTGTGACTTAAATTAGGATATTTAATAATTTCATTTTATAATATGATATCAAGTATATTTAAGAAGATTTGAACTAAATCATATTTTTCTCAGAGATTTTTACGTGGAAGAGTATTCAGCGAGACTAATTGGTAAACATTTTTTTCAGCGAGGACCAAATTTGATGTTTTTCTCAATGTGCTACCGTCACCTATGTTAAACATTTTTTAGTTACTTTTTTATTATATTTTCAAATCTAGTAACTAATTGTTATTGTTACCAAATTTGCATATAATTTACTCAATTCATTTAAATCTTTTCATTGTTTGGAGTTATTTTCAATTCTATTAATTAATAGTTATTTCCATCAAATTCGTTAATCATTAACTTATATTTAATTATTTTTCTTTCTAGGACGTATGTTTATAAATGAAATATATCAAAATGCAATTTAAATTAGAGTATATTCTAATAAAAAGGATTAATTGTATTTTTTGTCCCTCTAGTTTAACAAATATGCAATTTTGATCCTTTAGTTTTAATTGCTCAAATCAAATACCTATACTTTCAAAATTGAACAAATGTGGTCCTCGCGTTAAACTTCCCTCCAATTCTTAACAGTGTTAACTGGTCTGACTAACCTGTTGCTGACAAAGCATTAGGATTATTTTTATTTTAATTAATTGATTAATTGATTATTATTTGATTTAGTTAAATAAAAACAAAAACACTCAAAACGCAACACTTGAATAGAGAAAACGCAAAAGGGAACTCAAACCAAACAAACAGTAAGAATCAATATCAGAGAAAATGACTCGCAGAGCATGAAGGGGGCTTCACGGCTGATGGGCGGCGGCAGGAAGCGGACGACATTCGGCGGAGTGAGGCGGTGTTGGTTGTATGGTGGTCAGAGCGCCTGGACTCTACGGTGATGGGAAAAGCAGTCACCAATCGAGGGCAGCGTGTAGTGCTGTGTAAAAGGATTTGTATTATTCATTCGTATGTTTGAAGTACAGCAGTAGCAGCCTATATATAATTACAATCTGAAGTTTGAAATCTAAGAACTGATCCTACAAACTTGGTAACAACCGAAGATCATAATCAAAACTAAAAGGCTATACAATCTCAACAAATCCAAGTTCTCTCAATAGATAACAAAACAAACTTATTCAAATTTAAAAAGACAATCATATCTTTTGACTAAGTCCATACTATCTATTATGCCCCCTCAAGATTGGGTCGCCATCTGTGACATCAAGCTTGTCTCTAAGGGGAATAAATCTGGCACGTGACAGTGGTTTTGTGAGGATATCAGCAAGTTGATCTCTAGTGGAAATATGAGAAACTCGAAGCCTTCCCATTTGAACAAGTTACCTTACAAAATGATAGTCAAGTGCAATATGTTTCATCCTTGAATGGAATACAGGATTGGAACATAGATAGGTAGCTCCAATGTTGTCACAAAATAGAGTAGGAATGGAAATTGGAACAGCAAGCTCACCAAGAAGGTTGAGCAACCACATAACCTCAGTTGAAGTATGAGCCACGGATCGATATTCAGCTTCTGTGGAAGAACGGGCAACAGTTCTTTGCCTTTTTGACAACCATGAGACATGATTGCCACCAAAAAAGATAATATAGGCTGAAGTAGAGGTTCTGTCATCCAGATTACCACCCCAATCAGCATCACTAAAAGCTTGAAAGTGTAGATGAGAAGGTTTCTTGAGTGTTAAACCATGATTCATTGTGAATTTGAGGCATCTTAACACACGTTTGAGCTGCTGAAAATGAAGCTCAGTAGGGCGATGCATGAACTGAGACAATTTATTGATAGCAAAGGACAAATCTGGCCGAGTAAGTGTCACATACTGCAAAGCTCCAATAATACTGCGAAACAGTGATGAATCAGCAGCTGCAGTGGCATCCTGCAATTTTAATGGAGTGGTGGTACACAAAGGAGTACTAGTTAGCTTGGCTCCAGACATATTGAACTTGTCCAATAAGTCCCGAATATAACCATGTTGAGAAAGAAGAAGACCTTCCCTGGAAGGAATGAGTTCAATACCAAGAAAATAATGTGGAAAGCCAAGATACTTCAGTGAAAATTTATTGGACAATTCTGCCATGAACTGCTTTAGAAAGGATAAATTGCTCCCAGTCAACAACAAGTCATCTACATAAACCAAAAGAAAAGCCTGCACACCATCTTTAAGATAAATGAACAAAGAGGAATCACTAAGGCTAGTTGTAAAACCATAGGAAAGTACAAATGACTTAAGAGAATCATGCCAGGCACGTGGTGCTTGCTGGAGTCCATAAATTGCTTTTTGAAGTTTGCAAACATGATTGGGAAATTCAGTATGAACAAAACCTGGGGGTTGTTGCATGTAAACATGTTCAGATAGCTTGCCTTGCAAAAATGCATTATTAACATCTAATTGATGCATGGACCAACCACGAGCAAGAGCAATAGTGAGAACTACTTTGATTGTTTGTGGCTTCACAACTGGAGAAAAAATCTCCTTGAAATCAACACCAGGGGTTTGTGTAAACCCTTTAGCCACTAGTCTGGCTTTGTACCTAGCAATGCTTCCATCAGGATTCCTCTTGATTCTGAATAACCACTTACAGCGAACTACACTCTTAGCTTCATGTCTTGGAACCAAAGTCCAGGTTCCATTATTCATTAAGGCATCAGATTCTGCAGAACAGGCTTGTCTCCAATGAGGAATTTTTAGAGCTTGAGTCACAGTAGAAGGTTCAAGGTTCTCGGGGATGGCATGTTTAGTAACTGCAAGTATTTTATTTGGTTTGAAAATATTGTTTTGAGACCTGGTAACCATGGTGTGACTTCGAGATGGATTAGTGGTAGTAGAAGAAGGAAAAGGTAGAGAAGGAGAATCATTACTTGATTGAGAAGGTTGTGAATCTGTTGAACTCTGATCAGGCACTACTGCAAGGACATCTTCCGATGTGGATGTTATTGAAACTGGTTCAGGAGATTCATGTGTAGGTATGGGGGTGGGGTAACATCCCTGGCTGCATTATGGATTGACGACTATCCCCACAAACCAACACGGGTCTTTTTAGCGTGCTTTGTCCTCACTCACACGCTTCCCGGGAAAACTTTCCAGGAGGTCACCCATCCCAGAATTGCTCCAAGTCAAGCTCGCTTAACTGTGGAGTTCTTAAGTGATGGGTTACCGAAAAGAAGATGCATCTTATTAGTATAGGTAGTACCAATCAATTCATATAAGTCATCCTCAACTGTATAGTCTCATACCTACACAGTCTCAGGATCCCTCTCATTCGGGTGTGTAATCGGTTCGTTCATGTGTCCCTTCGCCTAGAAGCCTGCCAGGAGCCGCTCCTTGTCCGTGCCTTCTTGCACCGGCGATCACTCCCCGCCTTCGTCGGTACCCGAGTGTTACATGCCCACCAGCTTCCGCTTGGTTCGTCCCCGAACCACACCGTACTGGGAGAGGTGCCGCTCTGATACCATTTGTAACGTCCCGGGCTGTTCTCTGGATTGATGACTGTCCCCACAGACCAACACGGGTCTTTTCAGCGTGCCTTGTCATCACTCATACGCTTCCTAGGAAAACTTCCCAGGAGGTCACCAATCCCAGAATTGCTCCAAGTCAAGCACGCTTAACTGTGGAGTTCTTAAGTGATGGGCTACCGAAAAGAAGATGCATATTGTTGGTATAGGTAGTACCAATCAATTCACATAAGACATCCTCAACTGTATAGTCCCATACCTACACAGTCTCAGGATCCCTCTCATTCGGGTGTGTAATCGGTTCATTCATGTGTCCGTCCGCCTAGAAGCCTGCTAGGAGCCGCTCCTTGTCCGTGCCTTCTTGCACTGGCGATCACTCCCCGCCCTCGTCGGCACCCGGGTGTTACATGCCCACCAGCTTCCACTTGGTTCGTCCCCAAACCACACCGTACTGGGAGAGGTGCCGCTCTGATACCATTTGTAACATCCCTGGCTGCATTATGGATTGACGGCTATCCCCACAAACCAATACGGGTCTTTTCAGCGTGCTTTGTCCTCACTCACACGCTTCCCGGGAAAATTTCCCAGGAGGTCACCCATCCCAGAATTGCTCCAAGTCAAGCTCGCTTAACTGTGGAGTTCTTAAGTGATGAGCTACCGAAAAGAAGATGCATCTTATTAGTATAGGTAGTACCAATCAATTCATATAAGCCATCCTCAACTGTATAGTCCCATACCTACACAGTCTCAGGATCCCTCTCATTCGGGTGTGTAATCGGTTCGTTCATGTGTCCCTCCGCCTAGAAGCCTGCCAGGAGCCGCTCCTTGTCCGTGCCTTCTTGCACCGGCGATCACTCCCCGCCCTCGTCGGTACCCGGGTGTTACAGAAATGGAGAATAGTTAATAGGAATGGAAGTGTGCAGGGAGGGATCAGTTGGAGGAATAAAAGTGGGAGAATGGGAAGGTTGGACGAGGGAGTGATATGGAAAGGAATTCTCTACAAAATTGACATGTCTTGAGACATAAATGCGACCTGAGAGTGGTTCAAGGCAGAGATAGGCATATTGGGACTGAGAATAGCCTAAGAAAATACATGGAAATGATCTATTTTGGAGTTTGTTTTTTGTGTATGGCCTCAACCAAGGGAAGCATAAGCAACCAAAGGAATGTAGTTTGTTATAATCTGGTGATTTTCTAAACAGAACTTCAAAAGGAGATTGCATTTTAATTGTTGGAGTAGGCATACGATTGATTAGGTAGGTTGTTGTGGTGAAAGCAAAAGACCAAAATGTTGCAGGCAAGTTTGCATGATGAAGTAGAGCACGACCTGTCTCCACAATATGTCTGTGCCGTCTTTCGGCAGTGCCATTAACTTCTGGAGTGTGAGGAGGGGAAGACAGATGAGATATGCCATGCTTAGCCAAAAACTGTTTTAGTTTAATGAACTCACCACCATTATCCAAAAACAAAGAAACAATAGGCAAATTGAAATATTTTTCAACAATGGATTTGAATTGAATGAAAATAGAGAATACATCTGACTTATTTTTCATAGGATACATCCATACATATTTGGAGAAATGATCAACAAAAATCAAATAATATGAATAGCCATCTAAAGACCTAACTGGAGCTGGTCCCCAAACATCCGAATAAATGAGCTCCAAAGGTTTGGTGCTAGTGAGATGATGATTTGAGAAGGGAAGCTTGTGACTCTTAGCACAATGACAAGAGCTGCATTCATAGGATGAGTGTAACCTTATTGGAATATGATGATTGTCTGCCAGATGTTTGATTATTTTGGAGGAAGGATGACCAAGTTTGTGATGCCAAGTGGGGATGGGTTGGATGCTGGTAGTGAGAGCCCGATGGTGAATGGAAGTGATGGATGTGGAGGGCAAGTGATAAAGATCTTGTTTAAGTGGTCCTTTCAGTAGAGCTTGACCCGAGCTCAAGTCCTTCACAACAAAAAAATCAGGAAAAATTTCAACAGAGCAGTTGTTAGATTGACATAATTTAGAAACAGATAAAAGATTAGAATGAATATTTGGTACACGTAACACTTGATTAAGATAAAGAGGTTTAATTGATGTAGGAAGTGTAATGTGACCAATATGAGTGATTTTTAAACCTGTGCCATCACCAACCATGACCTGATCTGACCATGGATAAGGATTGGCCAAAGTTAGTTGCTGGAGATCTTGAGTGACATGATGAGAAGCTCCTGTTTCCATGATCCAACTAGAATTTTGCATTGTTGGCTGATGAGTGGCTACATTTGCAGATGGCCTATTCCCATTGCGTTTAGGATAGCCCTTAATTTTGTAGCAGTTGCGAGCTATATGACCATCTTTGTCACAGTACTGACAAGTGACTTTGTTGTTAGAGTTGGAAGAAGTGGGGGATGAGCTGCGAGATGAATGATGCCTCGGACGTTGTTGTCCCTTGTTGCGTGTGGCTGCATTGGCTGTAGCAACAATAGAAACTGAAGAAGCAGTGGCCTCACGATGGAGGATAGTGTCAAAATCCATGAGTTTCTCATGGAGTTCAGCAAAGTCAATTGGAGTTTCTCTGCTGCAAAGAGCTGCTGAGATCTCATGATATTCAACACTCAAGCCATTCAAAGTGTGAATAACTAGATCAGTGTCATCAAGGGGATGATCAATAATAGAAAGCTCATCAGAAATTGCTTTAATACCTTGAAGATAAGCAGCCATGGATTGATTTCCTTTACTGAAGGTTGAGATGCGCTGCTTCAAGGCCATAATACAAACTCTGGATCTGCCAGCATACATTTTCTTGAGAACTTCCCAAGCTTGTTTGGCTGTTTTGACAATACCAAGGTGGGTGACCACCGTGGCAGCAACAGAAGAGACAATGCTGTGGAGAATCAGCTGATCTTGTCCAACCCCAAGAGTGTAAGCAGGATTGACAGCAGTAGTGTTGTTCTCCATATGTTTCGATGGGCATGGTGTGCTACCATCAATATATCCTATGAGGTCGTAGCCAGTCAAGAGAGCCAGGAACTGAATACGCCAAGCTAGGTAATTGTCTCCATCAAGTTTGATAAATAGCTGAGAGCCAGCATTGAGAGCAACTAATTTGTCAACGGAAGAGGAAATGATGTTGGTGGGGCTAAGTTCAGTCTCAGAAGAGGAACTCATATTGAAAAAGGATCAGGAAAAAAAATGTTGTTAAGCTTGAATAGCTCTATGATACCATAAAAGGATTTGTATTATTCATTCGTATGCTTGAAGTACAGCAACAACAGCCTATATATAATTACAATCCGAAGTTTGAAATCTAAGAACTGATCCTACAAACTTGGTAACAACCGAAGATCAGATTCAAAATTAAAAGGCTATACAATCTCAACAAATCCAAGTTCTCTCAACAGATAACAAAACAAACTTATTCAAATTTAAAAAGACAATCTTATCTTTTGACTAAGTCCATACTATCTATTATTGTGGAGGTCGCAACTCATGGAGGTTGTTGTGGCGTTTGAGGCTGTCATAGGCGGAGCTGGACTGTGGTGGGACGTGTGCAGATCTGTGGTTTGAGGCGGAGGAGCGAATCTGCGTGTGGACCTCACAGTGGCCACGAGGAGGAAGGACGACCTTAGCCCGTTGGATCAGGACCAAGGTGGAGGAGATGGCACGGCGGCGGTTCTGTGTGGGTCGCTTCCCTCCTCCCATTTTTCTTCTCTTCTCTTTTATTATTTTTCTTTGGACTTTGATTTAATTGCTTGGGTGGTGAATATGGTGTTTGGCTTGGTGGTGGTGGCTAAGTTGGGTATGAGTTCTTGATTGACGAGAGTAGGTGTGATTTATGAAGGAGAGGGGTTTTGTTAAGAGAGGTTTTTTTTTTTTTTTTTGTAAAATAGTGGTGAAGGTTGTTTGTGGTGGGTGAAGAGAGTGAAAAGTCGTGTGTTAAGATGGTCATTGCAAGTGGTGTTTGGCTACGGAGGGGTTTTGTTATGTTTGAGCCTTTGAGGTGTTGACGATGGGTTTGTTACTTTGTTTTGATGGTGCCTGCCTCTTCCCCCTCCATAGAACCCTCTACATTTTGGCTCATAACTCATTGGAGTTCCCTTTTGTGTTTTATCTATTAAGTGTTGCGTTTTGAGTTTTTGTTTATTTCAACTAATTCAAATAATTATCAATTAATTAAAATATAAATAATCCTAATGACATATCAGCAACTGGTTAGTCATGTTAGTTAACACTGTTAAGTGTAAAATTCTATCTCAATATTTCAAGTATGTTCTATATTTAAGTAATTTCTTTTGACATAACAGCATATGAATTATATCTATATAATAAGAAAATGATATAATTGATCTAATTGTTTACGTACATGTAGGGAGCAGATAGATGTCAAACACGTGAATGAATGAGAATGATACGAGTTTGGCACTAAAAATAGAACCGTGGCGAAGGGAGGGACCAACATTCTCAGAATTTGGAGTTTGGTGACTTTATAACTTTAGGCAAAAATGAGATAAGATAGATAGATAGAAAGTCACCAAATTCATCAACTCCAAAGTTAGTGTTGGAGAGTTTGGGGAGCACTAGGAGTAACAATGGGCTAATGACCAGGACTACCAAGAGATCAGGACACCACATCTCTACCCAAAACCTTAAGTCATTGAGTGTATGGGTCACATTTCTTATACATCCTTCATTTAGCTCACATTTGAATACCACATGTTGGGGAGTCCGGGGAGCACCGGGAGCAACAATAAGCTAATGACCAGGACTACCAAGATACCAGGACTACATATCTCCACCCAAAACCTTAAGACATTGAGTATATGGGTCATCTCTCTTATATATCCTTCATTTAGCTTGTTCCTAACCAATATAGGACTAATCACTCACACTTGAATTTTCAACCGTCCAAGAATCCATTTTCCAAAGGGGAGACATGCATATGCATAAAGTGACAATTTTGATTGAATAGAAAAAAGTGGCATTCGACAAAGACAAAATTTGGAATCATTATTGAGAACAAAGAAAAAGAGAAATTGTGTGCTATGGATGAGACTCGCCACCGCTGAGTATCAACGTCCAACAGTGCCCTTAGGGTTGAGCTGGATGATTTATATAGGACTTAGTTAAATGTGGGGTTCAGTGATGGAGATTGGTACCGCTTCCATATTTTAGTAAAATGGTGGAGATTGATGAAAATAGTGATTGGTTTGATTGGAACAATAAGGGGCCATTATAGCTGTATAGTAGTTGATTTGTTTTGTATTTTGATGCTATGTTCGATAATTGACAAATCAGACGTTGTGAAAGAGTTTATTTGAATATACGAAAATAGTTTATGATTAAAAAAGGGGTTTTAGTGTTACAAGGAAAATGAGAGATGCTAGAAAATGCCTTACTCAAGGGTAATTTAGTCCTAAAAGTAGGTGTGTGTAAGTTGCAGGTTACTAATTTCATTAGCAATTGGTCACAAATTTGAGTGCAATGGTTGATATGCACTTTTTGAAAATTTTGGGTCATTAGCATGCCACTAGATTAATTATTTCCCTTCTACAACGGTGACATTGAAGTGTAAACTTACTATAGTCTTATATAATCCATATAACCCGTATATGAGTGATATTGGATTCAACAGTGTTATCGTTATAGTTTAGAGTTATATTTTATTCCTTCTAATGTTTTAAAAAATGTCCAACCGGACTGATTTCACCGGTTGGATCATCGACCTGATGCCTCAATGATTCTAGACGAATTAGAGAAACAAAAGTGGTTTGACAATACAAAAATCGGTTAAACCGACATAAAACTGATTAAACAGGTATAGAATTAATCGATTTTTGGAAAGTGACCAATTCATTATTTGTTTGGGAGTTGGGGGCTCCAGTCTAGACCCAATTCATCTCGAATAGAGGTTCTTATATGTTGTGGTTAATGTAGTTCAATGTTAAAATTATAACATCTGGTTATTGAATCTGTAAAACCTTGAATCTGTTGAATCGATTAAACCTTGAATCGATTTTCTTTCCGATCCTTCGATTGAAGCGATTTTTAAAACATTGTTTCCTTCATGTCTATTAATATATATTTTGTATATAGTGAGATCTCTTTTGATATGCGACAATGTTGTGACCACGTTTTATATATTTAAAAAAATCGAATAATTGATAGGTTAGTTCAAATGGGATAACAATTCTCCTTCTTGATCGTTGAAGTGATTCAAGATTTATTTGGTATGACTAGACATCGTTAAGTGATATAATATTTTTCTTTATATTATTGTTTGATAGTTTCTACCCATTTTTTAACTAAAAATAGTTATAACTTGTGTAAACCCAATGCCACGTGACAATCTTCTTCCGTAGTTCCTCTTCCCTCTTCTTCCCCAAATCACTGAATTCCCTAAGGTTTTGGACATTGTGACCCCATGGCTACCAATTGCACTATCGTTCTCACCTAGCTCTACACCCACGTTGTCCCCTTCTATGCGGTTGTTAGTGCTATGATGGTGGCTAGGTATGTGAGTGTGCCTATTGTTATGACTGAGGTTTTCAAAACGGGGCCGGACCGACCGGTCCAACCGGTTCAACCGGGAACCGGCATGTCATCCGGTCCGAGCTACCCATAAAACCGTTCTGTTTATGAACCGGTATGGAACCGGAAGAACCGGTTCTAACCCGGGAAAACCATTGAAAACTGGTGGTTCATCGGGTGCTAGCACGGTTCACGAATAAACCTTTAAAAAATTGGGCGTGGTGTTCTTCTCCAATAATGTTTGTTGATTGTGTTTGCTTCTTTTTTGAGAGAGGGTGATCAAAGATGAGAGGGTTTACGGGGGTTCGAGAAAAGAAGAAGAGAAGAATTAGAAAAAAAGAAAAGAGAAAGAAGAGAAGAATTAGAAAAGGAAGAAAGAATATCATAGAAGAAATAGAAACTTACGCAGAAAAGATGAAGGATTGGGATGCGGTGGCTATGGAGAGTGAACAAAAGTAAACTAGGTTAAAGTATTTTGTTTGTGCAAAATGGGCTCTGGCCCAACTTCACTTTAATTGTTATTTTTATTATATTCTTTTATTTTTGTAGAATGGGTTTAAAGCAGCCCAATTTTAGTTTTTTAAGAGAGTTATGAGTTGTTAGGTCCTTAAAATTATTTTTTACACTTCTGAAAATAAATAAATATAATAATTATTTTTGCAAATTTATTAATATAAAATACAAAAAATATTCTATATTAGTAACAAAAAATATTTAGTTGTGATGTTGTTTTTTTGTTCAATATTATTACAAATATTATATTAAAAATTAAAATAATATTATTTAATTATAATCGATTCAACCTACCTTGAACCGCTGCTTTCACTGATTCGACGATCAGTCCGATTTTGTAAATCTTGATTATCACGAACATTGGTGCGCCGCTGTTAAAAGACCGGGTGCGTGAGGTTTATGTATATGAGATGTTTTGGATGATACCCCACCAAAATCTAATATCCAACTTCTTCAAAAAACACAATTGTTCGAATATTTTAAAATATATAATGTTCATCACATTGAGTAAAATTATTTATCAAATTTCAGGAATTGATCAAATATTAGTAGTAGCCACCAACAGAAACAAATTGAAAAAAAAAAAACAAAGATAAGAGTACCAAAAAGTATATTTTAGCCTTTTCTATTAAATACTATAAAAGGTATGTGTGTTTTAGAAGGCAGAAAAAATATTTGAACACTAAAAGTTGACACCAACTTTTGACATATCGGTTAATCGGTATAAATATTTGCTTAATTCAGTTCATTATATGATTAATCACGTATAAATATTTGGTTAATTCATGATAACCAATTAATCATATAAAGAACTGAATTAACCAGATATTTGCATGTGATTAACCAAATATTTATATGGTTATGAAAAATAAGCTTCAAATAACTCATTAATCATATAATGAACTGAATTAACCAAAAATTTATATATGATTATCCAAGGTGTCCATATTGGTGTCAAAAACTGGTGTTAAAATATAATAACTGTTTAGAAGGGAGAGAAAGAGAAGGAATTTCCCAGCCCACATTGTTGTCGTTTATCGTGTTGCACAACTTTGATCAAATTGACAATCGAAGTGTCATTTTTTATTTCATTCGAATTAAATTTGGTTAGCACATTTGAAACATCTAGTTCTTCAATTTCACCTGAGGATTTGTTAAAAATATTCTCCAAGCTTTAAAAGATGAGGTCACATGTAGTATTCTATTTTTCGAAGTTTTACATTTTTTCTATTCCTGTTTGTCAGATTTATTACTTGTTCATCTCACTGGAGGTTTTTGTAACTATTGAATGGTAAAACTTATAGCATATTTGAAACCACGATTGGAACGAGTTAAAATTACCTTTGAAACTCAAAAGCTATTAATAGTAGCTTTGGTAAACATATTTTTAGTGGGAATTTGACACGCATTTAGCGGTAAATATGTAATGGAGTCTAGCTTGGGACTATCAAGTTCCATAGTTTTTTCCATCACATAGGAGTATAATTTTCATATTAAAATGTTGGTATTTGTGTTTGTTTTGGTATTATTGTTTTTTTGCCATTATTGGTATGTTGTTTTGTTTGTTGCTTCTAAGGTAACGTTTGATTCATGACATGTTCTATTCCTATGTAAATTATTTTTAGAGGAATCCCTTCACAGACAATATTTCCATCCTCGCACATGATAATAAATTTTTTAATTTTTATTCTCATGCATTTTTTATTATGTTATTAGGTGAAAGAGAAAGTGAGAAACAGATAAACAAAATTTATTTAAACAATCTTTAATACAAAATTACGCGAGTTATTAGTAAAAAAATCGATGTAAAGTTGTAAACCCTCTATATACTAGTAAGTTCTGAAGTAGATGAATACCCAGATCACTTTCAACAAAGTCTAGTAGAATGGCTCAAATGGGCCTTTGGTGCGCTACAATATTGTATATAAGATTAAAAAGTTAAAAAGATCATTAAAAGCATCTATTACCAAAAATGTACAAAGAAACCAAAGCATCACAAAGAACAAGAGAGTACCACGAAATATAATAAAGTGTTGTAGTACAAAGGATAAGAGAAGAGAGAGCCGAGGCCAATTTTCTCTAAGGTAATTCATGCATACTAAGACTAGAGTATATTACTTCCTCTCAGTGAATACCTTTTATAAAATTCTTAATCCGAATACACATTACCTTTGTTTTGGTTTTAGTTACCATTTATGGAGTGTATACTTAAGATTTATTGTCCTTCATGTATATATTTCTTTCTTTTATTTTAACTGAATTATTTTATATAAGCATTTATGTTCAGGATAGAAGTTAGGCTTATATATATAATTGAAGCATGACTGGGCCTAAAATGATGTGGTACAAATGTACAATGCATATTACCACGTTTGTGAAAATGACATGGGAACCACCGGCCCACAAGTACAACGATAGATATTGTCCACTATGAATTGAAACGCCCTATCGTTGTCCAAAACCAAAAAACAAAAAGTCAAAAACGACATATCATGACTTTTCTTTGTTATCGAACGTCCTATCATGAATTAACTGTGACACAGTTTTAGTAAACAAATGCGTATTAGATTAGTGCCTTAATTAAAATTTTTTAATTCGATCCATTTCTTCAGACTTCTCTTTTATATATGTACATTCAGGAATCTTATTTTACAAAAAACAAAAAATATTTAAATAATCCATGGATCATTAAGGTTTTTAGATTTTAATGGAATTAATTTTAATAGAATTGATGATATAGAATTGAATTTTAAAAAATTAAGATTGAATAAATTAATTTGTGTTTGGTAATGATATTTTAAAAGTGGGTTTGAAAAAATTTATTTTGTTTAGATGATAAAATAAAATCATTGTTAATGTGTAAACATAAATAATTTTATTGATCCCACATCTAGAATCAATTTTACTCAATGAAAAAATTAGAATATTCCTGTTTCTCTTAAAATTAATTTTAGCCACCACAAAATTGATTTTATTCGCACACTTTTGAAAACAAACTGATCTATTTATTATTTAAATGACTTTTGGGATCTCAAAAGTTTTTTTTGCCTTCTTAACCAAAGAAGCATTAAATAATTTTTAAGTTTAATATCGGTATTAATAAGTTTTTAAAAGATTACCAAAGTGTTAATAATAGTTTAAACATTTAAAAAAAGAGTAATTAAGTATACCAAATTAATTTGGCTTATAAATTATAATAGAGAACTTTGAATGATTTTCCTAATTTTTATACAACAAAAACATATTTTTTTGGTTACATAAAATGGCAACAATAAAGGTCCATTTACTTTACTTTCAATTTTCTATTTTTTTACTCTCTATTTTTTTTAATAACTTCAAAAAAAATGTCATCTTGTTGGATTTGTTAACAAATAATAAAAACAACAAAAAATAGAAAATAATAAATGATAAATCCAAAACGAAACAAAGGGACCATAATCCAAGAGCGATTAGATGAGATGACATGTGTCTCTTCCTGTTTAATCAGAGATCTCGAATCTGAATATTGGTCCTGGGAATGCAACAACGTTAAAACTCTTGAGGAAAATCTTTGTCGTCCTTATGGTTCTACTCGGCTCGAGTGATTAGTCTCCACAATTGTGTGTGAAGAATATCCTTAAAAAAAAAAAAAACAAAAACAAAGGGACCATAAAAATCAGGAAAATTAACATTATCATATCCAAAAGAGGCGAGCGTAAAGAGTGAGAAGGGATAAGATGCAAAGAATCTCAACACTTGCATGCAACAAGTCCAGCTTAGGATGACAGCCTGCCGATCCACCATATTCATCCCAGGGGTATTAATCACCATTGAGAAATTTTGACCGGGTGCCATGCATGACTTTCTCATGAATTATTCAACAACCTTAACAAGTATATTAGGGCTTGTTTGGTGGTCAGATAAGAGAGACAAGATAGGATAAGCTATCATATCCTGTTTGAAACTATTGTTTGGTGAGCCAGCAAGATAGAATAAACCAATCCTGTCTCCTATCCTATCCTGTCCATCTAGTTAAAATTCTATCATGAGGGGGAGCTGGGTTAGAACTCAACATGACATGATAAGGTGATTTAAAGTATAATAAAGTATTAAAAAAAATGTATACATAAAATAAGTAAATTATAATAAATTATAATATGGTTACCGAAAAAGGTATAATAAAACATAAAATAATAAAAATATTAATAATTAATTTTAAAAATTATTATTTCTTCTCATAAGGCTAATTTTGTTACGTCAAATTATTTTTAAAAACTGAAAAATAAATAAAAATATTCTAATAATTTAACTATATGTAAAGTAAAAACTAAAAATGAATATTTAAAATTATAAAAAATTTAACTTAAGTTAAACAATATTTTAAAAATTTCATATATTATATGTAATTTTATTAGAAGGACAATTTTGTCTTTTAATATAATCTTAAAAAATGAAAATTATAAAAAAACTAAAATCTAATAAAACATGAAAACATTTAGAACAAGAACGAAAATTTTAAAATTCATACAAAAATTACAATGCTATCCAGTTTGTTATCTGGTGGACACCAAACGTCGGATAGTATAACAACTTATCCTGCTCATATCCTATCTTACTCCTATCTTGCTCCATTATCCTATTCGCTCCTATCCTATCCTGACCACCAAACGGACCCTTAAAGTGGATGGAGGGAATAAGAAATAAGTCAAATAAACAAATAACCTATTTATGAGTATCAAATCAAATTACCAATATAGAGCTTTACGCCAATTATTTATAATTCATATAATAATTATATTTGTATTTAATTTTGATAAACTATCAAGTATCAATGTAATTTTTTTTTATCCTGTAAGCTCATTACAAATCATCTTACATATCACTTTTAAGTTCGTTTGGTTCAGATTGACAGATCAGCTTCGATTCATTACAGATTCAATCTAAGACTTGACCGTCAACGTTACATACCCAGAGACATGGGTATTCCGGTCACTTTGATTTTGTCACATTTGTAGGTATTTTGCTGTGTTATGCTATTAACCTGGGTGCTGTGAGTTTGTTCGCAGATTCATCCTTCTTCGATTTTTAGCGATGTCGAATTTGTATTGTTTTCGTTGTATTTTACCAATTTGAATGAATGAATATATTTTTTATTCAAAAAAAAAGTAGTTATGATATGAGTTAAATATTTTTAGCAATGTGACTATTTGTGATGATTGGTTAACAATGTAAAGATCTAATTTTACATTAATAATATATATCAAATAAATCATTCATTTTTTTTTCTGACATCAAATAATTCATATTTGAACTTTTAAATATATCAAAATATTTTAAATGTCCGTATCGTGTCATTGTTGGGATTCGTAAGAGCGCAAAGCACTGGGAGACATGGGCTGTGATATTAAGGCAAATATAATCTTCATTGGTTCAACTCGTCTACATCTTTCCAACTTGAGAATTCTTTACTCACATTTTATTCACACTTAAAATTCTCAAATGTGGGTGGTTCCATACTTTATAAATTTTGCATAAGTGCAGTTAGCTAAATTTTATCTTTTGTATTTATTCCTTAATCCTGTCTTACTCAGCAAAAAAAAAAAAAAAAAAAAACATAAAATAGCATTACCATTCATCATTCATTTGAAGTCTTAAAAGAGAGTGTTTAGTTCACAATATATTTTTGCATTCATGAATTTAGAGGTGTTCATTAGTTCGAACCGTCTCGACGAACCTGAAAACTCGAATTGAACAAATTAATTTGGCTCAACTTTTTTTTTCGGATGTTCGAGTTTGAACCAAATCTGATGGTAATTGTTCGATTCTCAGGTTCAAGAATTCTGTAATCAAACCAAAGCTAACGAAATCAATTACTATATTTTAATATATATATATATATATATATATATATATATAACTTTAATTTTAAATATTTAATATTTATATATTTTTTTAATATAGTCATTATTTGTATTATAATATCAATGATAATTATTATGTTAATATCTGTTACATTTTGTTATCGACGATTTAAACAAAATAATCTTGTTTAACATTTTTTTGTATATGATTCCCCACAAAAAAATTTGAATCCAAAAACACAAAATCAATAATTACATATTTTTTATGAAATCATAAAAAATTAACATATTACCTGTGCATAATAGTAGTCCATACACTAGTAATTTAATATTTTAATATGGAAAATGCTAACGAGTGTCCTTTAAGGAGCTAAGAAAAGAAAGATTACATAGAAAAAGCTGTATTTAACATTTAAAAAAGTGAAATGCTTGGTTTTCCAATAAAAACTTGATTTTCTAAGATCCTTAAAGATTGCCCTAAAGATACTCGTTAGCATGACCATTTTAATAATTATTATTTTCGAGTCTGAATCTAATCGAACCGAACCAAAAATTGCAAATCCGAATCGAACCTAGCTAATTAATTTTGATTGGTTCGGATTTGTTTTTCAAGCAATTCCGAACCAAACCGACCCTTGAACACCTACATGAAATCTCGAGATGGGCGTTTGCTAAAAGATATAGAAATTATAATATAAAAAAAATGGCACCTCCTTGCAAACATGCATTTTTGGAAATTCTATGTAGAGTAGTTTTCACGTTTTCAAATGTGATTACAATCCATTTTCACGTGGTTCCAAACATGTTAAGAGCGATAGTATTTATATACATTGATATCAACTACACCAATAATCATAGTAACTAGTTATAATGTTACATCTAATTACTATAACTAACTGAAACTGAGTTCAGAATCACCAACCAATTCTCACAGATATGGGAGTAATAGAGTTTATGGGGGGCAAAACTTCATTACTACCCACTCTTACTACTCTCACCACCCAACTACACATTCAACTCTTCCTCGGTTCTCTGCGTATGGAAGAGGCAAGCCCCAACCTTTCTACTCACCCAAACTCTCTGGCCATATTCCTTCCGTGAGTGGGCTCATTGTCACGGACTGGGCCCGCCCATTTGACTACGCTGGTCCTTTGTCACAGCTCATCTTGTTGGAAGATTTTTCACCCAAGCCCGTCAAACTCAAAGGGTTTGTTTAGTTTCCCAGAATTACTTAGTTTCATTTCTCTTTGCTACAAGTTTTAAAAAATTATTCTCAAACATAAGAGATGTATAAAAATAAATTAGTGAATGAGGGTGTAAAACTATATTTCTAAATGTGAATAAAATTATCGAGGATGTAGTTTTCTTGATAATGAAACATTCCATGAATCAAAGGTGACTTAACTAGGGTAGTTTCTTTCTTTATCTTGTTTTGTAGTGTTAGTTTAGTTCAATTTTGAAATTGAGCTCCACTCGCTATAGTTATTGCAGTCTGTTCGTGGCATTACACTGTTACTGTCACGAGAAAGGAAGATAATGTGTATGTGATATTGTGATTGAGATGAAAGTCTTGAGTGGCATGGGTTTGGGTTTAATTATTGTTATCAAATGCCTTTTTTTTTTCTACCCAGTTATGCAATGGAACTGTAACCAAGAAATTAAAAAACAACCATCGTTAGCACAGATTAATCCACGAATAAAAAATATCTTATTAATTTAAAATAAACGATTCATATATTTGTTAACAAGATTTAGTAGTGCACTACACTCCCAATATTACCTATCTCAATTATAAAAAAAAAATAATTTTGATGAGAAAAAAAATACTTTTAGAAAATTTAGAAGTTTAAAACTTATTTAAAAAAGTTGTAAGAATTAGGATACACTGTAATACTTATGTTATATAGTTTACTGGGTGGATTCTAGCATGAAGTATGTTGTTTATGGGTATACTAGTATATCCTCGATTGTTTTCATGAGGAACAATTTTGAATAAGTTGGATATTATAATTAAATAATGGACGATTCAGATTTATTGATCCAAAAAAATTTACAAACATTTTTTTTTTGAAAAATACTACTTTGTCCTTCACCCTTATCCCACTCTACAGTTCCTACCACCATCTACCGCTGGAAGCTTCCGAATTCAATGAACATCCAAAATTACAATTTTGCTTTATTGCATTTGTGTCCCTTTCTATTCTCTCCAGACCTTGTTTCCCTGGTTGGGTTAAGTTGGTCGATGTCTGTAAGTTCTTTTTTGGTGCACGATCGGCACCATCTTCTGTGCACAGTAGAGTGACGAACAATGTTTAGTGGAGAGACAAGGGCTTTGAAAGCATTTTTATTAGTATTCCACGCATGAAGAACCTAGCAATTAGACCATGAGTAGTCTAGTTTGAGTCTAATTTGAAACATGGTCAGTCATAATGTTTTTAGGTTTTCATATGAATCAAATGAATCAAAGCAGCTTTAATATCTTTTGGGTAGAAAAGTTACCGTTCAATGGAAAAATCAGAGGCCTACTTGCATATGCCCATATGGAGGGGAGAGAAGGGAGGCGGTAGAGGAAGGTGGGGAAGGGGTCGAAGAGTTGGTGGTTGGAGAGGTTGAGGCGGCGATGTCGGCAGTGGCGGGGTGGCATCGTAGGGGTTCCAGTCGGAGAGTGGGAAGTTGGGCGGAGGAAGAGGCCATCTTGATTAAGAGACAGAGTAAGAGTAGGGTTGGTGGGGGTAAGGAGAATAAGGGTAAAATTGGATTTTTCAGTAATTTTTTTTAAAAAAAAAAGCTATTTAGTGGTATACCAGTATACCCATAAACAAATACTTCATGCTAGAATCCACCGTTTACTGATATTTACTATGAAAAAACATTGTTATGACTTAGTTATTTTTTCCTTCAAAGGAGAGATCCGTAGAAGGCATCGTGAACGAAGAAAAGAAAGAAATAAGAAAAGAGCGGAACGTATTGCGAAATTTGAACACACACATTTATGATTCATGTCTGAGACGCCCCGACGTCCCATTAAATGAAACCCAAAATATTAAGACCTAATTTCGTTATTATCGTTAAGCGAGTATATTAAAACTGCGGAAAATTTAAAACTTAAAATTATAAACACATATGTAAACATACATATAGCACATAACTATAATTATATACATACATGCCAGTTCTGCTGTCAAGGGATCTCTGTAGGATCCCGATATATACCCAAGCTAGTGACATCAACAAAATACATCAAAAGCCAAAATGAAAAGCCTCACCGATGCACTCCACACCCCGTCCCCTATCCAAAAATACAGTAAAACCTCACCCACACCTATACTGATGGCACTGGCCCGAGCCATCATACACTACCACCCTCGTCTGCATCCTGAGGTCCGGCACTCCACTGCTGTCCTTGAAACCTCTGCCTGTAGAGTCTGCTATCCCGAGGATGTAGTCGTCTAGAAGATACCCGCGAAGACTCAAACCGTAGCACGAACCTCTGGGGTACGGGTACCTCGGGAAGGGGTGCCAGGCCCGGAGCGGGGGCAACTGGTAGGTCCTGTGCGGGGGCAACTGGGTCCTCCTCCGGAATAGGTGCCAATTCGGGCTCCGGCGCTGGTGCGGGTGCAAATCCGGGTACCAAGGCATCAAGAGGTACCATGAAGGGTACAGGGGCCATTCCGAACATAGACGGCATCAGTGGTACGTGTCCATCAAGCAGTCCTATTGGAAATGGTAAGGTCATGCAGAAACGAAACGTGCCAACAAATCCGATGGGCGCTCCCTGCCCAAGCCCCATAGTGATGGACACAGGACCCGTATATACCGTGAAACGAGCGATCGGGTCCACAAGCCACCCGTGCGGGTCTAAGCATTCCACCTCACAGGTCCCCGAGAGGGGGAACCCTGGATTCTGGGTCATCCATGGGTGGTCTCAGTGCGCCATCTGCTCGGTCGAAGTCTGAAGTACAAAATGTGTCTATACACAACACACGGCAAAAGAAAAGGGGATAAGAAGCCATATAACATCAAACGTGGAAAGGGTCTAGCCACATTTAATTAAATAACGGCACACTAAACATACACCTCCAAAGTATGGGTGTATATATATATATATATATAACACAATCATCCTCAATCCACATCTAGGATCTTTCCTCTACCCTTCATCATGATGCAATGCAAATGCTGTATGAATAATTTTATCAGGTATCGGCCATATCCAGATATCACAATAATATAATCTACACATCCCAGAGTCCCCGGCGCACACCCTCGTCCGCGGATGGAGGATGCCCACGCAAAGCGATTGCACTATAGCTACATAACCCGGTGCACACCTCTGGACCACAATCCAGGATTCTCATGCAATGCATGAACTATAACTGCGACTAAAATGAATCATCTCTGGACGGTCTGCCGTTAGCCTATCCCCGGGAATTCTCCCTCCGAGGCATAGACCCCACTCGACCATGTTTCAGGTCCCTCATATCACAGACCATTTTTCAGGTCACCCCCTAGTGCCCTAACCGGTCATCATAATCTCATAGATAACCTCAAATTAATCTCATCTCATCAATCTCAACCTCATCTCACGATAATCATCTCAGTTAGGCACTGCTATCACCTATCGTATGCAATCCCCAAATACATCCTCGTGTCTCAATATAACTTATGATTTACTCAATCCTCTAAGCACAATCATAACACTCATCATGTCATTATAATCATCATTTCCAAATAATAAATACCAAAATATAATAATAATAATAATAATAATAATAATAATAATAATAATATAATAATAATAATAATAATAATAACAATAAGTATAAACACTTTCAAAAATAATTACAACACTCATGATATCATACATCCAGTACCAAGTTTAATTCAACCAGTCAAACAGGCAATCATCACATAATAAAATAATATATATATATATATATATATATATATATATATATATATACACACACACACACACACACGTAGCATAACGGCGATAAACACATAATTTTTATATCATCATCGGTACCACTGAGTAGTCCCCAATGTGGTATAGACATTGTCCGTTACTCGCTCTCGTGTAGGGTTTGGATCGCCCTATGCCATTATCTAATTAAATGTAACCGCGCCGTTTCCGACGTTAAATAGTTTCTTTTCCCCACCTGGGATGTCTTAGGCTAGCTCTGGAGCAACGAAACGAACACTCCCTATACTCCCTCAAATCTGTCACGCACAGTTCTACACCCTCCGGGGCTCCAAAAATTCACTTGAACACATCATTGTGAAGCATACATTACAGGGAATCCTAATCTGAAAACGGAATCGAAAACCGATAGACGGATTGAAAGATAACCTCAATACCGTCATCGACGACATTTTGGCATAAAAAGGACATATGTTTACCTTAGCCTAGATGAGAAAAGAAAGATAGGGTGATGGAGTAGACGTCGTGAGGATCACAACAGTATAATCGGTTTCTCGCTAGGACGAACGGATTGATCGAAAATCTCTCTAAAATTTTCTCTCACCCTCATGGTTTCTCTCTCTCTATATATTTCTCTACGCCATATCACTCTTCTCAGACTTCTTTTCTTTTCGTTGATATAGTATGAAAATACTAAGTAAATAAATAAGTAAAATCTTTACTACCAATTTCTTTTTCATAGATAAGTGATTCATCAAGGCTATAGCTTCACTAGGCTGTGTGGTTGGCGTGAAACAAGAAAAGGCAAGCAGGAGGTGTTTCATTCTTGAGGCATGTCATGCTTTCTTTTCCTAATTATAATTCATTTACTTAATATACTTTATTTATAATTACTATATTTTATTTATATCTATTGGCCGTCCAAAATAAGTTAAAGAAACCATTTATTTTAGTTACACTTTAACTAGGATTAAATAGGTTTGTTTGATCCTAATTAGGTAACTATACTTAAGTATGTGTTATTAAACTTAAATAACCTGAACTAGCTAATAAATTGAGATTAGTGTTAATTACTCATGATTATCAAAACTTGAGTAAGTTGATCACAATTAGTCAGATATAATTAAGATATATGACTAATTGTCTTGTAATTTTATTAATGATAAATCACCTTAGTTGAGGATTTAAATTGAGGTGTCTGCCTATTGAAAATTGAGTTACTTGAATTTTTTATTTTGAACTGGCCTATATGTTTGGATTCTTAAATAATTTTAGATTTATCTAACCCTCATTCTCATCTAATTAAAATATCTACTTTTTATTCCCGAAATGTAGGATGTTACAATGTCTAAGAACTTATTTAATTACCCTAACTCTATAGGACTATATTATTTCGTGACGTCAATGATATGTTGAGAAATAAACACCTATAAACATCATAAGAGCATATAGAAAACATAGTAAAGAACTCATAAGGTGTGGTTCAAGAGACTAATAGTTTGACCCCTTAAACCATGTGTCCAGGGTTCAATTCTGGTGATGAGAATAGAGCTGTATTTGTGGGTAGAGGAGTCCTTTTAACTGATATTCTACATCATCGGGATTAATCCCACAGCTTCCGACTGTGGGATACCCCAGATTCCATCCCGGACCTAAAAAAATAACATCATAAAGATATCATAAAAAAAAAAGAATAAAAGAAAACACCGTAAAGATATCTTTAATCTTGCACGTTTATATGTAAGCAAGCAATTCAATTATTAATCGGTTATAAATAACTTGTTATTCATATAATGGCCAGGCAACAACTATTCACACAATTTATCCCCCGGTATTGCAGTTGTTTTCTTAAATTATAATAACGAAAACGTGTCTTAGTCTTTACAACAGTTGTGGCGATGAAAAAGACAAATGTTCGCAATCAAATTAATGCCTACAAATGTTACTTTCTTTGTCTTTCTTTTTCTTTGTTCAATAATAACAATGAGAATTGAATCTAAAATTTGTGGAAGTTCCAAATTACTCCTCGCCACTGATCACTCCTAATGCCTGTTACATATTTATCTCAACTAGAATCCTTAAAGATGTTTCATCTCTTTTAGAAGTTGGGACCACTATAATGGTTTTGAAGTTTTCTGTTTTCTCCCTTGAAATTATCCTTTGATGCGCATGGCAATCTAAAACTCTATTTTTGTTTACTACATATCACCCTTTTGAAAATATCAGCGAAGACAACTGTTCACAACATTAAGATAGCGTTTGATACAAGTTTTACAAAAATATTTCCGGAAATGTAGCATGGGAATAAAAGTCTCCTATCTTTAGGACAAGTTTTAAAAACTTATTTTAAGGCATAAAAGATTCTCGGGAATAAAATTAACGAATGATAGTTATAAACTTGGGAAAACTCTATTCCCATGTGTGAAAATGGAAAAACTTTATTGTCGAGAATCACATTCTCAAGAATGTAGTTTACCTGAGAATAAAACATTTAAGATACCAAACGTCACCTAAGGCATGAAAATTTATAATGTGTATCAGTAATTAAAATAATGCAATCTCTTCCTTCATGAGATTGTGGAACTTGGTCTATGTGCAGGGTTAGCGCAACACTTTCCGGTAGGGCTGGATGTCAGTCGGGTTCGGGCCCAGAATCCCCAATCCGACCCAAACCGAGATGTATACTATTAGGCCCAATTCCGTCCGTAGTGGAGCTCGGTTTAGACGGGTTAGGCTTTGGCGGGTTGGCGGGTCAGTCGGGTGGGTTAGCTCGGATTGGGCCATAAATGGGCCGGTCACATTTTTCAGCCCAACAATTTTATGAGCCTTTTTTTTAATACAATTACATAAATGGGACTGGAGGCATATTTTTACGAGCCTTTCAATATTCATTAAAATGATTTAGATTCTGTCCAGCTAACAAATTAGAGAACAATATTCATATCCATGCAATCATGCATAATATCAAGAGTTCGATTAGCATATAATTAACTTCAGTGTCAAGATTGAAAGATTTCCCTTGCCAAGTTTAGGATGAAATAAGTGACAGAAAACAGTAAATTAAAGAAATTGGCATTATAGATTTATAGTGTTTGTGGCTTTGTGGTTGTGTGTTGCTGTCTGTGTGTGCTTAATAAATATACAAACTGATGATTCAAATTTGCAACAAATGGAATTAATAGAATGAAGATCCTTTGCCAGCCTTGAAGCCCTCGAGCAAAACATTTGTGTGAGAGTAAAACAACTCTGTGGTTGTCTGCTGCTGCACTATAATTGTACTCTTTTAAACTCTAATTCCTTCCTCTCACCACTAGCAAAAATAATGTAATAAAGTCAAAATTTAAATGTTAAGATACAAATGCATTCACATTCAATTTGAGCTAATAAATTACCTCTAAAAATTATCTCTAAGTCAGTAACAACCTTCTTTTTTTTTGGAGCAAGGTTAACTTAGGACAATATATGAAACAATAGCCTCCTCTCATGCTTTCATGTTCTCAATAAGTTTTCATCCCATCAGCACACAGGAATGAAACAATAGCCTGCATTTATGGGCCCTGAAGGATCAAACACACATGTGGATTGAACAAGACCAAAGAATGAACAAAACCATGTGGATTGGTCCAAACCATACCTAAGTAGCAGACTAGCAGGAGGTTGTGGTGCACAACTGCAAGTCTGCAACTACAACAGTTTGGCATTGCAGTGCATAAGTTTGAAACTGTTGAAAGCCTGCAACTGCAACAGTTCAAGGGCATGACGGTTAAACTATTGAGAATATAATAACATCTACCTTTGACAATTGAGTTCTCCTTTTCAATCCATGGCCAGAGTGAAAATCAATGATATTTTACTTGTGCATTAAACTGTTTACCTTAGAAAAACTGAATCAATGATATTCATTTGGTAGGTATGTTGTTTCATCCTTAATATTTTGGACCAAAACCTATCACAATCATGACCAAAAAATAATGCTTAACCAAAATCTAAAAAAAACTATTTGAAACCAACAGACAAGTTTAAAAAAAAATACCTGACATGCAGAGGTTCTTGATAGCATAACACAAAGCCAGGTACATTTTCATCATTCTCCAAAAAAAGCACAAAGCATCATTCTCCCAAAAAAAAACACAGCCACAACACTAACCCAAAAAGTTGGAATGCCAAACATTTTGAGTCATGTCTCAAAATGACTCCCAAAAAGCAAAAAGTGTAAGAACTGTAAAACAGATTAAACAATATTGAATTAGTACAAAATAAAACAGATTAAACAATATGAATTAGACCAAAACAACAACAAATAAGCCACAAACCTTGAGAAGTTTCTCAGTCATAGCCAGTAGGCTGTGATTGAGTTGATGGACCACATCCACTTGCAATTCTACCACTTGTTGCTGCTCCACAAGCCCTTCCAAAACTTGTTTGACATCTTTGAAATTCTATGAAACATTCAAAAAAAAAAAAATAGGGACTTAACTTGTACAGCAAAGACACTAGTACTAAAGAAGTTGAGTGGCAGACAAGAGTTAAATAGCTACCCGTTACAATATTCTCAGATATCTCAAACTCCTCATTGAGATTGAGATCTTTGAATTGGCAAAGGGAAGGTTTCAACCAGTTTTGTGAACAAATCAATGCCTCTGCCATAGTTGGGTTCAAGGAGCTTCGAAATGTATCTAAAACCCTCCCACCTTTGCTGAATGCACTTTCTGAAGCCACTGCGGAGACTGGGGTGGCCAAGAGATCTTTGACTATGGTTGATAAGATGGGGTACTGGGTTGAGTTATGTTTCCACCAAATGAGAATTTCAAATTTGTCATCCTCATCTATGCAAGACTCACTTAAGTATCTCTCAAGTTCATTCTTTTTGTCAATTGAATCTTTTTCTCTCAAATGTTGCTTAAAAGCTTCAGCCCTTGCTGATTGTGATGGAGGTTCAGCAAGAGAACTTGTTTCACCATGTGAAACCTCCTCTAATGGACTAGCAGATGATTGCTCAGATCTGTTCTGCTCTTCATAGGCCGACTTATACCAATTATACATCTTAAACAGGTTGTCTTTTAAAGTGGTGAACAACTCATTTACAAAGATAGGTTGATCTTTGTACATATCATTAAACGACCACTCCACATATCTCAGTTTATACCGGGGATCAAAAATAACTCCAAAATACATAAATTGATTTATGTTTTTCACATTGCACCAATACTTGTCATATTTTTGCTTCATTTCCAAACCCATAGTGGCCAATATAGTATTCTCATTCTGATTCATAGCGGACTTCTTAAGCTCACAAAGAATGGAGGCTAATTGATGAAAAGCAGTATGTAAGCTCACTTGCTGTGATGATGAAAAAACCCTAGTCGCCTCATAGAAAATCTTCAGAAAATTCACAAAGGCACGAAGATTTTCCCAATCATAGGTGCTTGGGGGACCAGCAGTACCAAGGAAGTCAACATAGCTGGAATCTTCAAATTCAAGCTTCTCAAACGTTGCTTGAAATTTTTCTGCAGCATCTAACATCATGTATGTCGAGTTCCATCTAGTTGGAACATCAAGACATACATGCTTTTTACATGTAATTCTCGCAAATTCTATGCATTCCTTGAACTTGGCGGACCTTTGGGGTGAAGACCGAACAAATCTAACAGCATTTCGAATGCTGGATATGGAGCTGTGCATATCTTTCAGACCATCATTAACTACCAGATTTAGTATATGAGCACAACACCTCATGTGAAAGAATTCCCTATCCACCATTAACCCATTCATGTTTTTTATTCTCTTCTTCAAGTATGAGACAAACACATCATTGGATGATGTGTTTTCAACTGTGATCGTGGACACATTCCTTAATCCCCAATCCCTTAGAACCTCCTCCACTTTCCTACCAATTGTCTCACCTTTGTGGTTGAGAACTAAAGAGAAGCTAATTATCCTCTTTTGATATTTCCAATCATTATCAATAAAGTGTGCAGTTAGAGTCATGTAGTTAAGATTCTGGACAGATGTCCAGCAATCCGTTGTGAGGGCTACTCTAGTGCAATCTGATTTAAAATAGGACTTCAACCTTACTTTTTCCTCAACATACATTTGGAAACAGTCTCTAGCAATCGTACGCCTTGATGGGATAGTAAACTGGGGCTACAACTGCCTACAAAGGTGCTTAAATCCCTCACCCTCTACCACCCTTAATGGTTGTTCATCTATGGTAACAAAAAGGGCCAATGCCTTTCTACATGCTTCAATATTGAATCTCTGGCTTGCGGAGAGTAAGCTGTAGCTCCACTCTTAAAAGTGAGGGTGGTTTGATTAGGGTCACTGATTATTGCATGAGGATACTTGGGACAGGCTTTCAAGTGATTTAAGAGGTTAGATGTGCCATGTTGCTTGGTGTCACACATGTATTTTTTGTTGCAGTATTTACATGAAGCAGTCGGTTCCGTTGCTTCACTTTCAGGCAGTTTTATGAAGTGGTCCCAGGCAGCAGATGTTTTTCGAGTACCACTCGCATTTGGTTTCCTATTCTTTGTATTTTTTGGAAGAGGATGATTGGTGTCAGGTTCAACAGCTTCAGTTGCAGCTGCTGAATGTACAGTGGGCTGAACTCCACCACCACACCCTGTTGTTGGTGCATCATCTGTGGGATTCAAAGCTCCTTGAGTTCCAGTTGGTGTTAATGTATGAGGCAGGTTATGACTAAACTGCTCCATCTCTGAATCAATGATGAAGAGGCTTAGAGTACTCATCATCACTGAATGAAGTTTTAACTTTTAAGTTTTTAACAGTTTTTTTTATTATTTCTATTAGTTTTTAACTTTTAAGTTTTATTATTAACAGTTTTAAAGTTTGCAGATTAAGCTAATCAGTTTACCTAACTTATATTGCATCTCAGTTTGCCTATAGGATGGGACGATGGGTAATGTATATAAGGTATCTACAGAAACACCACTAAAAATCCCTTAGGCAGAGCACCAAATAGGAGCAAAATTATCAGAAAGACACATAAGAAAGAAAAATAGAAATAAACAAACACAAATTAGACACTTGATTGTTAAGTACTGAATACTGATGTCACATAAGAAAGAAGAACAGAAACCCCCCCATTCATGAATCAAAGACTCATAAAAAGAAAGACATAAATACATAAACAAAGAATAGACACTTCAATATTGCAAATGACAAAACTACAAAGACTTGAAAAATAGAAAAAAGGTATACTTGATGGCATGTCTTTTGTTTTACAGAAATGTGTTTAATTTGACTATAAAGGAAAAGCATGGAATCATGTGTGAGTGTGTGTTACTGAGCATGAACCTTGAAGCTCCAGCCTTTACTAAAAAGCAAGAGTCATGTTAACATATCCTAAGAGAAGACATATGTTAATATACCCTAAGAAAGGAGAATCGTGTGTGAGTGTGTGTTAGTGTGTTACTGAGCATAAAGCTCCAGTCTTTACTAAAAAAGTAAAAATATTTCTAATAATAATGATATCCCAAAAGATCATCTTTTACCCAAAACCAAGAACAGTAGAACACAACAGCGAAGCACAAACATGCAAAAAGGAAGGATCTTGAAGATAAGCACACAAAAAGGAAGGAACTTGAGTCTAAGTAACAAAAAATGAAGGATAGATGTTGAATCTACACAAACACAAACATGCAAAAAGGAAGGATCTTGAAGATAAGCACACAAAAAGGAAGGAACTTGAGTCTAAGTAACAAAAAATGAAGGATAGATCTTGAATCTACACAAACAAAAACAATAAGTAAGGATCTTGAAGCTAAGAACACAAAAATAGCAAAGATAGGGTATTCGTATACTTACTGAGCAAAGATCTTGGAAGTTGAACACCGAAGACAGGAGACGTAACCCACCTAAGCAAAGAAAAAACAAGATATTATATGCTAAACATAACATAAGGCAGATTTATAAGAAGTAAAAACAAAGAATAAAAACAAAACAAAATATTAAACATCAAACGAAATGGCGACGAAGGAAAACAAAGGTGAATAGCAGAAGAAGAACGAGACCAGAAAGATGAGAGGTGCCGCCGCTATGGTTCCTGAACAAGACCGGTCACCACTCACCAGAGAGACGAGAGGCGCTGCTAGGGTTCGAGTCTTCGAGAGGCACCGTTCCGCTAGGGTTCGTGTGAGAGAGAAATATGAAATGAAAAATGTGTCTGAGTGAGCACTGAGCAGCGAGCGCTAGGGTTAAACTTTACCATCTTAACATGCAAAACGACGTCGCATAGGGAGTCTGAGTGGACACCTCGGTCTGGGTCGGGTACGGACGGTTTTAAAATTTCCAACCCGCACCCGACCGTATCAACCCATTTAAACCCAGAAAATTAACCCGTTAACCCGCCCCACCCGAAGCAACCCACCCAAAAGCTGTTTTTATGGTCGGTTTTGGCGGATTCGGGTCGGGTTTCGGGTCGCTGTCCACCCCTACTTTCCGGGGCATTACAGAAAAATGAAAATTAAGTATTTTTGTTATACATTAACTACAATGTAGATTCAATACTTTTAGAGTTTTAGAGTTTACTTTTTTTTAAACTATGTTATAGGTACGAAGTATCCATCATCGTTAGTGGTGACTAATCTCCGTCAAGGGAACCTGTTGGGCACATAAGGTGGGTTCTCTCCTCCCAATCATTTGTTCTCCATACACAAGAGTCGGGATTTGAACCCCTGACCACTTGTTTAAGGTGTCCAAGTCCCTTACCACTTGGACCAACCACATGTTGGTTGAGTTTTAGAGTTTAATTTTGATCATCAACCAATCACACATCATCATCATCATCATCATCATCATCATCATCATCATTATTATTATATATATGTGTGTGTGTGTGTGAGAAAGAGAGAGAGAGACCTATGAGCTAGTTATAATGATAATCAAATATTTTGAATGAATTGTTAACACATGATTGGATAACAATTTTTTATTTGACAATACATTTAAAGTAAGAATTTATTTGGCATGTATTGTTTATTTAATTTTTTTACACGGTTAATCAATTATAAATTATTGCATCATAAAAAATGTTGAATTCTTAATATAACTACCTTAAAAGTTCTACATACGATAATTTGTGGTTAGTTGATAGTATAAAAAAGTTTAAGTGTATCACAATTAAATTCTAAAGTTAAATCCATACTTTTATGATGTATGTATTTAAGGTATTTTGACATTTAAGAAATATCAGGTGGGGTTAGAGATGGTTCTTAATGCAAGTGTGTTCTATCAATATTAGGGGGTTGGGAGAGTTCTAAAAAAAAAGGAAGATCCACTCTCTGGTTAGATCACACAGGCTAGAGTTTATGGCAATCCAAGAAACAAAGATGGAAGAAATTGATGGGAGTGTGTGCCAACAGCTGTGTGGAAATATAGACTTTAACTGGAGCTTGCTCGAGAAAATTCTAGGGGGCTGCTTAACACCTGGGATTCAATATTCTGACGTCAATCTTCTCTTTTGCGGGTGAAGGGTATTCAGGGGTCTGTTTTGAAAGAGGCAGGGGTAAAACTTTGTGCTTTATCGTCAACGTTTACTCTCCATGTAATTTGGCTGGAAAACGGAAGCTTTGGGTTGATTTGAAAAAAGTAAGAAGGAACTCGGGGAATGGCTTGTGGAGTTGTGGTACATAGTGGGTGATTTCAACTCAGCTAGTAATTCCGGAGAGAGAAAAGGAGTGGGCAGCGTACTGAGTTCATAGGAGATATTGATGTTTAAACAGTTTATTGAGGATATGGAGTTGATAGATTTGCCTCTGTTGGGGAGGAAATTCACATGGTATAAAGCAAATGGGTTAGCTATGAGTCTCCTGGACTGATTTTTGTTGTCATAGGATTGGGTGGAAGTATGGGAGGTGGAGGCTCAGTGGGCATTGAATAGAGATGTTTCTGATCACTGTCCCAACATGCTTAAACAGGAAGCACGGGAGTGGGGGCCCAAATTACCGTTCCACTTTAATAATTGTTAGGTAGCTCATCCGAAGCTAGAAAGGGTTGTGGAAAAGTGTTGGGTGGAGAATTAATTTCAAGGGTGGAAGGCTTTCATCTTAAAAGAAAAGCTCAAGCTTCTCAAAATTGAGCTTAAGAAATGGAATAAAGAGGTCTTCGACAATATTGATACAAGAATTCAGATTCTAGAGACACTAGTGCAGAAAAGGGATTCCACGTCGGTTATTTTTGGCTTTCCACATCGGTTTTAAAACTTATTGCCACTTTACACATCGGTTATAAACGATGTTGATTTTTGGAGGAAAATTAATTTAGCAATTGATAAGCGAGTTAATTCTACATCGGTTTTGCTTAAAACCGATGTGTAAATTTGACTTTCTACATCGGTTTTATAAAGAACCGATGTGTAAAGTTAATTATCGAAAGATGGACTATCGAAAGATGGGGTGGAGGTGAGGAGGAAGAAATTTGTGGAGTTAAGGATTAAATGACAAACACAACTTGATTAGGCTGAAGTCACGGGTGAAATGGTTGAAGGAGGGAGACACTAACATTTCCTTCTTCCACGCTTCTCTACCTAGTAGAATGAGACGTAACCAACTGGTGGCAATTAATGTAGATAATATCTGGATAGATGAGGCAACACAGATCAAGGCGGAGGTAACCCATTTCTTTATTACCATATTTTCATAAAATGGAGGGGCAAGACCGTCATTAGGTGGAGTTAATTTCCTATGTATCTCATCGGGAGAAAATGATTCCATTTCGGGACTTTTTGATATGGAGGAGATTGAGGAGGTAATAGAAAGTTTTGAGGGGAATAAAAGTTTGGGCCCGGATGGTTATAACCTCAATTTTATTAAGAGGTTTTGGGGTCTAAAGAAAGCCGAGGTGTGGGGGATGATGTCAGAGTTCTATCAATATGCAAGGCTTCCGAGAGCTTCTTATCTTACTTTGTGGCCTTGATCCTGAAGATACATAACTTGCAGAATCTTGGCAACTTCGGTCCATTCCGCTCCTAGGATGCCATTACAAGATTGTTTCAAGCTATTAGCTTCAAGGTTGCGATTAGTGCTAAATTCGATTATTTCACAAAACCAGACAGCTTTCCTTCCAAAGAGAAATATTTTTGATTGGATAGTCATAATTAATGAAGTTGTTGATTATGCAAAAAAGATGGGGAGACGATGTATGATTTTCAAGGTAGATTTTGAAAAGGCGTTCGACTCCATTAATTTGAAATTCTTGAACTACATGATGGGAAGGCTGGGATTTAGTGATCAATTGAGGAGGTGGATCAAAGAATGCATTTTTGCTAGTAATTGTTTGGTGTTGGTAAATGGGAGTCCTACTGAAGAGATAGCCATTCAGAGAGGTCTAAAACAGGAAGATCCTCTTGTGCCTTTCTTGTTTCTAATGGTAGCAGAAGGACTAAGTGGTCTAATAAGGAATGCGGTCTCTCAAAGGAAGTTCATGTTGGAAATTTCAGCCAAAGCAAGTCCCACATTGTATGGGAGCTAACTTGGAGAGCCCCCTTAAACCTATATAAAGAAGCTTAAGGGGTGCTAACTAAACACGCCAATCCTCACAAGAGAGAGTGAGAGAAAATAGAGAGAGAGCCTCACAAGAGAGAGTGAGAGAAAAATAGAGAGATCCTTAGAGAGAGTTTTTTCAGAGAGAAAAATAGTGAACCAATTTGTGAGAGTGTTATCCACAAATTGAGGATACAATATTCTCGTATTTTTTCCCATTATTATTATAGTGGAAGTTTAAGCGACCTACGGGTCCCGCGGTTTTTTCCTTGCTTACATTGAGGAGGTTTTTCCACGCTAAAAATTGTCTGGTGTTATTACACTTATTTTTACGCTTCCGCTTAGTGCCTATTTTTGAGCTCACGGAGGAGGAAAATTATGCTGGTATTTCCCAACAGTGGTATCAGAGCTCTCAGAGCTCTGGAATACTAGGTGCCGGATTTATAAGAAAATTCTTAGTATGCTCTGTGGCTGCAGCATTGTCTGATCTTCCACATCAGAAAAGAATTATTCTTGTTGCTGGAAATAAAGTGTGGTAGTGTGAAAGTGCATGCCTAGAAAAGTTCTGGCTAGGAAAGACTTGGTATTTAAGTGTGTCTATTGACCCACCTCTCTTTCTTGGGAACTTCCTCGGTACGTACTGTTCACAAACTACAGTAATTTTCAGCATTCGGTACAAGTCACCTATACAACATTATTCACGTATAGTGTTATTTTTATCAAAACCCACCTGGTTGGAGGAGCTATTGGCCTGTGTAACTCAAGATGGAGGGAGCTATCACTCATGATGGAGACATGTTCAAGCTAACTACAGATAACTACTCCTATTGGAAGCCGTTGATGGAAGATCATCTATACTGCAAAGATTTGTATTTGCCAATTACCCAGAAGGATATGCCGAAGGATATGCCGGATGTGAAGACTGACAAAGATTGGGAGCTTCAGAATCGGAAAGTAGTGGCTATGATCCGGAAATATATTGATCGAAGCCTGTTCGAGCATGTGTCAACTTATACCAATGCGTATGAGTTGTGGACAAAACTTGAATCCTTGATTCAAAAGAAGACGCCCAGGAACAAAGTCCACCTTGTCAGACGATTGGTAAAGTCGGAGTACATGAACGGTAAAAATATGATCGAACATCTGAACACTTTCAAAGGCATTGTTAATCAATTAACAAAGGCAGGCATGAGTGTTGATGATGAGTTGCAAACTCTTCTACCCCTCAGTTCTCTACCTGAGAGTTGGGACACTTTAGTTGTCACTCTCAGTAACTCTGCTCCAGACGGAAAGCTTAGCATGGATTCTGTTACAGACTGTTTGCTAAATGAAGAGTCAAGGCGTAGGGAAAGAGGTTTGAACAATCAGTCTGAAGCCAATGTTGTTGAAAATAGAGGAAGGAGTAAGAATCGTGGAAAAGGATGTCGTGGAAAATCACAAGGTAGGTCCAAATCTCGAACCAGACTGAATTGTTATTACTGTGGCAAACCAGGACACGTAAAGCCTTAGTGTAGATTCTTGAAAAGAGACCAACAAGCTGGAACATTCCACCCTGACCAGATTGACCCGAAGAAGAAGAAAGAAGATGAAACAACTACTGCAGTGGCCTCGAATGATGAGAATATATTTCTTGTTGGAGAATAAAATTATCTAAATGTTGCATCAGATGATTGCATATGGATAATTGACTCAGGAGCATCCTTCCACGTCACACCTCATGAAGAATTCTTCTCATCATACCAAAAAGGAGAATTTGGTACGGTGAAGATGGGAAACCATGTCACAAGTAAAATCATCGGTATTGGAGAAGTAACTTTGATGACTGAGAATGGAAATAAGCTTGTGCTGAAGGAGGTCAGACATGTACCCGAGATGCGTATGAACCTTATCTCAGTGGGTAAGCTAGATGAAGCCGGGATGATAAACCAAATTGGTAGCGGAAGATGGAAACTCAGCCGAGGAAGCATGATTATTGCTCACGACAGAAAGGAAGGCTCTCTGTACATTATGCAGGGAAAGATATGCAAGGGGGAGACGAATGTTGCTCAAGACGCAACCAAAGAACTGTGACACAGACGACCGGGCCACATGAGCGAGAAGGGTCTAGAGATCCTTGCAAAAGATCATCTCCCAAACATAAAAGGGCAGCCACTTGAATCCTGTGAAGACTGTCTAGGAGGCAAACAACACAGTATCTTTTAAAAGATCAGATGATGCAAGAAGAAGAAAGCAGATTCTGGATCTTGTTCATTCAGATGTTTGCTCAACGTCTGAAAGGTCTGTTGGTGGTGCTCAATACTTTGTTACCTTCATTGATGATCACTCTAGGAAGGTGTAGGTGTATCCATTGAAGATGAAAGATCAAGTTCTTCAAGCTTTCAAGGAGTTTCATGCCTCTGTAGAACGAGCATCTGAAAGAAAACTGAAATGCTTGAGAAGTGATAATGGCGGAGAATACATAGGTCTGTTTGAGACATATTGCAAAACTTATGGGATATGACATGAGAAAGTTCCTCCCAAGACACCTCAGATGAATGGAGTAGCTGAAAGGATGAACAGAACGATCGCAGAGAAAGTCAGAAGCATGATTTCTGAAGCAAAACTTCCCAAATCATTTTGGGGCGAAGCAGTGAAAACTGTACTTGATCCGATAAATCTGTCTCCTTCAAGACCTTTAAATGGAGAGATTCCAGATGAAGTATGGACTGGAAAGAAAGCCTCTTATGGTCACTTGAGAGTCTTTGGGTGTAGGGCATTTGTCCACATTCCTAAAGATGAAAGAGCAAAGCTAGATGCAAAGACGAAGGAATGCATATACCTTGGTTCACCAAGAGATGAACTTGGTTTCAGATTATGGGATCCTGCACACAAGAAGATTGTTCGAAGCAGGGATGTGGTGTTCTTTGAAGATCAAACGATCCAAGACATTAAGCAATCTGAGAAGCCAAAGCACAAAGTGATTTCTGATTCAAGTCCTGTTGTGATAAACAATTCAGGGGGAGAGAATCCTCAAAGGAATGATGAACATGATCAGGAGGAAAAATCTGATCAGACAGAACAACCTGACCAGATAGAACAAAGTCAAGATCAGATGATGGAGACTGATGAGACAGAAGAAGAATCTCAAGTAAGACAATCCAGAAGAGTCAGACAACCATCAAGAAGATATTATTCAGATGAATATGTCAATCTCACTGATGAAGGAGAACCTCAAAGCTTCATAGAAGCAATTGAGACGAATGATAAGGAGAAATGGTTGCAAGCCATGGAAGAAGAAATGCAGTCCCTGAAAGAGAATCAGACGTATGACCTGGTGAGATTACCAGATGGATGAAAGGCGTTGAAAAACAAATGGGTGTTCAAGCTCAAGACAGAAGAGAACAACTCAAACCCCAGGTACAAAGCAAGAATTGTTGTAAAGGGGTGCAACCTGAAGAAAGGCATAGATTTCGAAGAAATCTTCTCACCAGTGGTGAAAATGATATCTATTAGAGCAATTCTCGGTCTAGCTGCAAAATTAGACTTGGAGATTGAACAACTTGATGTAAAAACAACATTCCTACATGGAGACCTAGAGGAGGAAATCTATATGGAGCAACCAGAAGGTTTTGCAGAACCGGGCAAGGAACACCTAGTGTGTCGTCTGAAGAAAAGCCTCTACGGTCTGAAGTAAGATCCAAGGCAATGGTACAAGAAGTTTGATCTCTTCATGACCCAACACAATTTCAAGAAGACCTCCGCAGACCATTGTGTGTTTGTGAAGAACCATGAGAATGGTGAATCCATCATACTTCTGTTGTATGTTGATGATATGCTAATTATTGGGAAAGATAAGGCGAAAATAGCTGCTCTCAAGAAGGCATTGAGCAAGTCTTTTGCCATGAAAGATCTGGGTGCAGTGAAGAAGATTCTTGGAATGAAGATAACTAGAGATCGTTCTAGAAGGATGCTGTAGATGTCACAAGAAAACTATATCCAGAAAGTTCTTGAAAGGTTCAACGTGCATAATGCCAAACCTGTGCATGTTCCATTACCTGGTCATCTCAAACTGAGTAAGACGCAATGTCTAGGGAATGAAGAAGAAAAATAAGAAATGAACAAGGTGCCCTATTCTTCTGCAGTGGGTAGTCTTATGTATGCAATGGTCTGTACAAGACCAGACATTGCTTATGCTGTCGGAGTTGTGAGTAGATTCCTATCATATCCAGGAAAGGAACACTAGAATGCAGTGAAATGGATACTATGATATCTGAGAGGAACTGCCAAAAGCTGCCTGTGTTTTGGCAATGGAAATTTAAAGCATCTTGGGTATTCAGATGTAGATATGGCAGGAGATGTGGATTCAAGAAAGTCTACATCAGGATATCTAATTACTTTTGCAGGGGGAGCTATCTCATGGCAGTCAAGACTACAAAAGTGCATTGCTTTAAGCACTACAGAAGCAGAATTCATCGCAATCACCGAAGGTTGCAAAGAGATCTTGTGGATGAAGAAGTTCCTACAAGAGTTAGGACAGGATCATGAAAGTTATATTCTCTATTGCGACAGTCAGAGCGCAATCCATCTCAGCAAGAACTCGACATTTCATTCAAGGTCGAAACACATCGACGTAAGGTATCACTAGATCCGTGATGTGTTGGAAAGTAAACTGCTGCAGATTGAGAAAATACACATAAAAGATAACGGGGCGGATATGACGACAAAAGCTCTACCGAAAGAGAAGATAGAAGCCTGTAAAGAAGTTGCAGGCTTAGCATCAACCCCAAACTGATTCAAGGATATTTTCCCTTTGGCTGAAGGGGGAGATTTGTTGGAAATTTCAGCCAAAGCAAGTCCCATATTGTATGGGAGCTAACTTGGAGAGCCCCCTTAAACCTATATAAAGAAGCTTAAGGGGTGCTAACTAAACACACCAATCCTCACAAGAGAGAGTGAGAGAAAATAGAGAGAGAGCCTCATAAGAGAGAGTGAGAGAAAAATAGAGAGATCCTTATAGAGAGTTTTCTCATAGAGAAAAATAGTGAGCCAATTTGTGAGAGTTTTGTCCACAAATTGAGGATACAATATTCTTGTATTTTTTCCCATTATTGTTATAGTGGAAGTTTAATTGGCCTACGGGTCCCATGGTTTTTTCCTTGTTCACATTGAGGAGGTTTTTCCACGCTAAAAATTGTCCGGTGTTATTACACTTATTTTTACGCTTCCGCTTAGTGCCTATTTTTGAGCTCACAGAGGAGGGAAATTATGCTGGTATTTCCTAACAATTCAAAGGGTTCAGAGTGGGTAATGATGGAGAGGAGGTCTCGATTCTTCAGTATGCAGATGATACCCTATTTGTGGGAGAGGCTACTTAGGCTAACTTCTGGGCCATGAAAGCGGTTTTGAGATGCTTGTTTCCAGACTTAAGGTCAATTTTCGAAAGAGTAGCTTGGTGACTTTAAATGTAGGAGAAGGATTTGTACATGCTGCTTCTATGTTCCTAAATTACAAATGCGGTGGGTTGTCCTTTAAGTACCTGGCTTATCCGTTGGGGCTAATACAAGAAACTCACTGACGTGGCAGCTGGTGATTGATACGATGGAGAGTATGTTGGCAGTATGGAAGGGGAAATATTTATCCCATGGAGGTAGAATTACTCTAATAAACTCGGTTCTTAATATTCTCCCAATTTATTACATGTCCTTTTTAAGAATTTTGAGAAAGGTCTTGAAAAAAATGGTGAGATTGCAGAGAGATTTTTTTGTGGGGAGGGAGTGTAGAGAAAAGGAAGATTTCATGGGTGAGGTGGGAAGTGATTTGTACACCAAAAGAGGAAGGTGGACTTGGGGTTAAAAATCCTGAGTGGTTCAACCTTTCTCTTTTAGCAAAGTGGAGATGGAGGTTGTTAAAAGAGGGAAAATGCTTATGGAGGGACATTGTGGTAAGTAGATATGTAAATAATGATGGGGGGCTATCATTTTCATTAAGAGAAGGAGACATGACAAGGAATGCATCTCCTTGGTGGAAGACAATATGTAAATTCGGAAGGTATGGCTCTAAGGAGTGACATTTACGTGTCAAGTTTTGTTGTGCCAGGATGGTATCATGTGTATGGTTTTTCTTTGGGGATGAACATTAGTTAGCTGTCAACCTTTTAGTAGTTTTTTTGCTGTAGGTTGACATAACATCTTTAGTATAAGTTGAATGATTAGAAAAAAAAGAATAGTTAATTAATTTATTTTTTTAAGCAGAAAAATGATATGCAAAAGCATCATTATAAAATCTAACATCCTAACTAGGTTGGCACCTTAGATTTTATCAATCAATTAATTAATTTACTGTCTTCTAATAATTAGTTGAAATAAAATTAGGAATAATTTTTTTAATATAATATTAAAAGAGAGTTATAATGTTAATTTAGGATTCTGCCAAGAGGCAACTCTATTTTGTGATCCCACTACAATATAGTGACATATACTTTTACGGATGGGATATTTCATGTCACTATAGAACACTTTTACCTACACTTTTGTGAGTATATGTTTCTCCTTTACCCTTTTTAAGTTTTCTAGTCATTTTCTTTCCTTTTTCTCGACCTTTGTGTTGTTCATATCAACCTCAAAACCTTCTTCACCACTAATTTCGTCTCCATCTATTTTCAGTTTTACCTAACTTTTCTCATTGCTTCCCAACCTACCTCATTATTTTGCAACCTATTTGTTCGTATTTTCATCCTCAAATTCTCCGCCTTCACTGTAGTTTTGATCGTCTCCGTCGTCTAGTCGTCGACAAGCAATTCGTTTGCCGCTATATATTCGACAACGACTGCTCTGGGGGAGGTTGCTCTAACATTTACCTTCTCCTCATTGTGGTAACTTCTCCTCAACATGTATTTTATTATTGTTGGCGAATGTAATAGTTAGAGCTAGCTCCCTACAGTAGATGTTGGCAGATATTCATCAGCGGTGGGCGAATTGTTTGTCGGCAATTAGACGACGGACATGATCAAAACTATACCGAAGATTGAGAATTTGAGAATGAAAATATGAACAAATAGGTTGCGAAACAGTGAGGTTGGTGGGGAAGCTGTGAGAAAAATTAAAAATAGATGGAGATGAAATTAGTGGTGAAGGGTGTTGAGGTTGATAAGCAAAAAAAAAAAAAAAAGGCCGAGAAAAAGGAAAGAAAATGATTAGAAAACTTAAAAAGGGTAAAGGAGAAACAACTACTCACAAAAGTATAGGTAAAAGTAATCTATAGTGATAGGAAATATCCCATCATTAAGAGTGTCTGTCACTATATGACAATTTTTTTTGTAGTGTATGTAGCTCCTTGACATGGCCTTGTCATGTTTGACATGATCATCATCTATTTTTATCATCAAAATTGCAAATTCGCCCCTGTTCAGCTATAATTTACCTTAGACCGTATCATATACATGAAACTTTTAACACTTTGCATAATTTTTGAAAATGAATTGGGTTCATGACGAAACAAAGAGAAGAGCCGTATATAACGTTTATGGCGTTCTACACCACTTTCCAGAAGGGGTTTCTATTCCTAAATCCTCAATTATATATATATATAATCCAAAGTTTTCATGCAAGGCTTCCATAACCACTATATCCAAGGTCGGATCTACATAGTGGTGAGGGTGTGCATATGCACCCTCTCAAATTATATATATTTTTATAATAACCTTATATATATATATTTGCCCCAATAGTTGTAAAAAATTGACCCCAATGCCACTAGGGTATCTTACACCTGGACCACTTGGACCACGACACTTACCAGGAAGACCCCACCACCACTCTTCATTCTTCTTCAACACAACCTTCGTCAGCCTCCGACACCGACTCTCCGCCATCAATCGAGGCGTCACGACGATCTCAGCATCTAGCCAAGTTAGATCTCGCTCTCATCTCTCACAGTCTGTCAGTCGCATCATCTAGCCAAAGCCAAGTGCGATTCCTTTTCAACCGACCACCACCGGTGTTGCCGCTCAACCTCAAAGTCACAACACAACACCTCCGACTCCGAACCTCCGCCTCCTCCTTCGTCCCTCAGTCGTGGCTCGTCGCTGTGTGTAGATCTTTCTCCTCCAATCCAATTTCTTTTAATTATTTTGTTTCACCCACATATGACATAAGAAAGTTAAAATTGATTGCATTTATCAGGGTTTGTGTAACTCTTTCACCCTCATTCATGCCCCTCGTCTGATTTAACTGAAGAATATGATAGTTAATTTAAGTTAGGGTTAAAATTGGGGATTTTGGGATAACTATATCATTTTATGAAATTGATTGGTTAAACATGAAATAAATGTATTAATTTTGTTTCTTTAATTCTAGGAGATAATGGAATTTTTTTTGAAGAGAAGATTATCATCAACTGAGCAACAACCTTCATTGCAATCTTGTGAATCAAGTCTCCAACAACAAATGATTGAAATTGATTTAGAAGAGTTGTCATCCGATCCAGGAAAACGAGTTAAAATTTCAACATATCATCCTAATGATCGAGATAAGATATGAAGAACATATTTACAAAGAGGACCAATGTCAACCTAATCAACATAATTTCCCCCAAAGAAAAATTGGGAATTATTTAAGAAGATTTTGTCCTTCTTGTTTTAATGAATTTGGCAACTGGTTATAGTATAGTATAGAAAAAGATGCCACATTTTGCTTATGTTATTATCTTTTTAAGCCTGATTTTGGAAAGCAATCAGGTGGTGATACGTTTGTCACAGAGGGATTTGCAAATTGGAATAAGAAAGAAAGTCTTTCATCTCATGTTGGAGGTCCTAATAGTGCTCATAATATTGCTTGGAATAATTTGTGGGCAACGTTATGATGGTGCTAGCAACATGCAAGGGGAATTTTATGGTCTCAAAAGTTTGATCTTAAGAGAGAATCCATCTGTATTTTATGTACATTGTTTTGCTCATCAATTACAACTGACATTAGTTGCTGTTGCTAAAAATCACATTGATGTTGCCTTCCTTTTTAGTTTAGTGCCACATTATTAAATGTTGTTGGGGGATCTTGCAAACGACATGACATGCTTCGTGAAAAACAAATAGTCAACGTTAGAGAGGCATTGTAAAAAGGAGAAATTCCAAATGGGCTAGGTTTGAATCAAGAAACTAGTGTCAAACGAGCCGCTGATACTCGTTGGGGTTCAAATTATGTAACTTTGATCAATTTGATATTGATGTGTATTCTGCTATAGGTGATGTTCTTGAAATTATAAAAGAAGATGAATTAAATTCAGAACAAATAGCTGAAGCCAAATGTCTTTTACGCTTGACAGGGGATTTTGAATTTGCATTCACATTGCATTTGATGAAAAATATCTTATGTATTTTGAATGAATTGTCACAAGCATTGCAAAGGAAAGATCAATGCATCACCAATGCTATGAACTTGGCTAACATCACAAAGCAGCGATTACAGACTATGAGAGATAATGGATGGGATTCTTATTGCAAGAGGTAATTTTATTTTGCAATATGCATGACATTGACATTCCTAATATGGAAGATATGTTTTTTTACCTACAGGTAGATCACGACGTGGAGGCAAAGCTCAAGCTATCACAATAGAGCATCACTTCTGTGTTGAATCATTTTATACTATTGTGGATATGCAGCTTAAGGAACTTCATGATCATTTCTTTGAGGCAAATACTCGGTTGCTTCTTTGTATGTCTTATTTGAATCCAACCAATTTGTTCTCTAGTTTTGATAGGCAAGGTTGATTGAATTTGGAAAGTTTTATCCACTTGAATTTTCTTCAACTGATTTAGTGATGCTTGATAATCAACTTGAGACTTACATCATTGATATGCGTAGCAGTGTTGAATTCGCAAATTTGAAAGGAATCAGTACTCTTTGAGAGAAGTTGGTTGAAACTGGAAGACACATTGTTTACCCATTAATTTAACTTCTTTTGAAGTTAGCAATGATCTTGATTGTTGCCACAACAATCATAGAAAGAGTCTTTTATGCGATGAAGATTGTGAAAAATAGGTTGCGTAATTGAATGAGAAATGCATGGATGAATGATTGTCTAGTGACTTATATTGAGCGAGAAGTGTTCAACAACATTGACAATGAGTTGATCGTTCGACGATTTAAACATGAAGTCACGTAGAAGATAGTTATGAGGAATATAATTTATTTGATTAGATATATTAAAAATTTTATGATTTTTACATTCATATTTTTATCTTTATATATATATATATAATAATATTTATTATTAGTTATTTTAAAAATATGTTTGCCCGCTCCGCTTGGGATCCTAGATGCGCCAGTGAATATATCTATATGTCAACGTTTATCTTCTTATCGATTATTGATTACTTAACCAATTCTCCGCTCTCCCAACTCCTTCCAACCCAATATTTTAAAAAGCAAAATATAAGAATGAAGGGTTCATTTTGTCCTAATACTAGTAGTTGCAGGTACCAAATGACAGTGATGACCATTCGTTCATTCATCAAACAACTTGTATTAATTGGTCCACCCTTGAGCTCACGTGGATAGCCTCCTCTTAATGAATCCCATCTTTCAACGATTGCTAGTTTTCCTCACCAATAAAGAATGGGCAGGTTTGGTTTCACAGGGCATGCAAAATTAACTAGGCCATGTTCATGCACAGTATTTGTGTTACTAACACACAGCATTAACATGTCAAAAATGATATTTGCGCCTTCAATTTTTTACATCATTTTTACACTTTAATTGTTTGAAAGAATAAAATTTAAAAAGTATGTGTTAAAATATGTTTTTTTTTTTAATTTATCATCCAAAAATAATTGAGTTTAATTTCTATGTACATTTAGTATAAATAATTTTTATACTGATATTCAATAATATCCTGACAAATTAACACTAATAATATTATTTATCTATCTTAGTTATTAAAATAAATACACATATTAAAATGTTACTGAATATCATTCTAAAAAGACAATATCTACTGCTTTAATTCAAAATAATTTGATATTAAAATAATATGAATTTTTTTATTTACTATGCAAATTAATACCATTACTAATTTACTATTACTATTTACTACTTAACACATGTCCCAGAGTTACATGGAGGTGGGTTTCGGCATTAAATGGAGCTACCAACAACTAGCTGCACCCATTAATTGCTCCATAAGATGGCCGAAACTTTATACTCTGATGATGCTCATCCTGGTCTTCTAAATTTCCATTGAGAATTGAGCTTTTCAAACAATGAGTTGTAGTAGCAACAACTAGTAAAGGATGTGTTCTTGAGGTCACTCCATATATCAGTTACCAGAATATAGGTTATATGCTCCCATTACTTTCTCTTATAATTCATGCCAAAACTAAACCCTTGGACACCTCCACAAGTTGCATCTAAGAGAGGCTCTTTTTGCATGGACATGTCTGTTAAGTCTTAAAAGTTTCTCTTCCTTCAGTCAAAACTCTCAACACACCTTTCTTATTTTTTTGATTCACACTTTTCTTTCCTCCTGTTACTTCTTTTGGTTCCTCCAAGCCTTTTTTCTTTCTACAATAACTTCCTCATACTCATACTCATTCTCATTCTCTTCCTTTTACCCTTTATATGCTTTTCATGGTCCATTCTCAATAGGATCATTGCTTGGCTTTTCACAACTATTCTCTGATCTTTTTCCATTTTGGATTTGCTTGCTTTTTCAGTACCATTAAGTTAAACTCTTTAGATCATATTGTATTGATAAGCCAAAAAAGGTTATAAATATGGAGATAGAGTCAAGCAAAGTTGCAGGGAATGGGACAATAACACTGCCAGGGTTGAGCCCTTTGAGTGAGACCCTTTGGAGGGAAAAGACTGACACAGAGTTCATTGGAGATGTATCAGCAAGGCTCACATGGAAGGATCTGACTGTGATGGTTACCCTTAGCAATGGAGAGACACAGAATGTTTTGGAGGGTCTAACTGGGTATGCTGAACCTGGAACCTTCACTGCTCTCATGGGACCTTCTGGTTCAGGAAAATCTACTCTTCTTGATGCTCTTTCTAGTCGTCTAGCAGCAAATGCTTTCCTCTCAGGCACCATTCTACTCAATGGTCGCAAAGCCAAGCTCTCTTTTGGCACTGCCGTGAGTCTCTTTCTCTTCTTCTAACTGATTTCTTATTTTTGCTTATATGTTTACCATATGATTTGTGTCTATGTTTCATTGGAAGAATAGAGTCACGTATGTCATGAACCAGGTATTGGGGGGTTGGGTAGCTCAACTGGTTTGAAAATAGGTCCAAGATTCAAACCCTGATAAAAGGAGAAAATTAACATAACATCTAACCTATAAAAAAATGAACCTGGTTTTAAGGCGAGTTTGGTTCAAGATATGGTACTAGATCCTCTCTTTTTTCATTTGTTTCATGTTTTCTCTCGTAAAATAAGAGACAAAAAGACAAACAATTTTTTTTTTCTTGTGATTCATTCAAATTTCCTTATCTTTTTCTGTCATGTGGTACGAGAGAAAACATGAAAGAAAAAAAAAGAAATGATCCAAATCCTGTAAAGTAGTCTGTATATCTAATTTTAAATAAAAAATTGAATTTTGGTACAAAATATGACAAAAAAATCATTTCCATAATTTCAAGCCTAAATGACTCTTGTATGAAAGTGCATATGATATTTACAAAACTACTCATGTACCTTCACCAAATAACATAAACTTTCATGAATGACACTAATACCTACCTTTCAATCTTCTTTGATTCCTTTAGATTTGTTTGGTTTGGTTTTTGAACTTTTGTTAGTAACTTTGGTGGGTTACGTATCTACAACAAAATAAATTCCCATACAGTTAGCAATAAAACTTATACTATTTTTACAAAGTATTTTGTTTTAAGCATATTTTACTACTTTTGCCAAAGGGTTGTTTGGTTCCTAACTTTATGATCTACTTGGTTTCAAACTTAGGCTTATGTGACACAAGATGACAACTTAATTGGTACCCTAACGGTACGAGAAACGATCTCATATTCAGCTCGTCTGCGTTTGCCCGATAAGATGCCAAGGTCAGATAAGAGAGCTTTGGTTGAGAGCACCATTGTTGCAATGGGTCTTCAGGATTGTGCTGATACAGTGATTGGGAACTGGCACTTGCGTGGGATCAGTGGTGGGGAGAAGAGAAGGGTTAGCATTGCCTTGGAAATCTTGATGAGGCCTAGATTGCTTTTCCTTGATGAGCCAACCAGTGGCCTTGACAGGTTGTTATACATCACTATATGTGCATTTATTTCCTTGTCCAAGTGTTTTGCTTCTTAAATTATATGGACCCCACATCAATAAGTGCAACCTCCACCATTAATTTTTTTCCTTTCAATATCTCCTCGTGCAATAAGTAAGAGACTAATCTCTCGAGTTAATGTTAGACACCTAAAAAAGAGAAATAACAATGATGTTGACTTGTTAGACTAATCTCTCTTGACATGTGTGCTTTTATTATGCATCTAAGAAAGAGAAATAATAATGATGTTGATTTGTTAGGATATTATTGGATGTTTGTGTGAAAATCCTTTACACTAACAATACATAGAAATTAATCTCATCTTAAAAACTCTGTATAGGCCTCATTAATACTTTATGATTTCTTTTTAATAAAATCATTCTACAATTTATGTCTTCCTCTCTATGTTGTTTTACATAGCCATAATATTAATTCATGTGCACCTGAGGCTAATGGTATTTGTTGTCTCCTAGCTATTGATTGATTTTGTGAAGTAGAAATGTCTCTTTCTACTGAATTAATGTCTTTCTTGTTTTTTTTTGTGAACTTTGTTTGTGTGGCAGTGCTTCGGCTTTCTTTGTGACTCAGACACTACGTGCCTTGGCAAGAGATGGGAGAACTGTGATAGCTTCTATACATCAGCCTAGCAGTGAAGTGTTTGAACTATTTGACAAATTGTACTTGCTTTCTGGGGGCAAGACTGTTTATTTTGGTGATGCTTCTGAAGCATATGAGGTGATAATATAATAACCTCACTTCCCACATTTTCCACTTATGCAAAATTCCTTGAATTAATGTACTGTGATTGTTAAGGATTGAAACTTTTTTATAATTATTGTAAGTGATATTGTCTGTAGTTCTTTGCACAAGCTGGCTTTCCTTGTCCTGCTTTGAGGAACCCATCAGATCATTTCCTTAGGTGCATCAATTCTGACTTTGACAAAGTCAAGAGCACTCTCAAAGGGTCCATGAAACTTCGGGTATTTACCTTTTCTTAATAACTCAATTTTGCTTTTTAGTTACCTATTACTATTTAGTCATCAATTACTAGCCAGTTTTCTAACCTAAAAAATGTACTTTCTTTTTGGTTGTTAAATTCTTTGTGAAATGTTATATTCTTTAAAAGTTTTTTTGTTCTTTTTAAATATGTGTATATAGACATGCATATAGATCATTTAATTTTGATATACTGTTAATATATACTTTTTTGCATTGTCAATTAATCGCACACCATCTTGTACTGAGAATCCATCCATCCATCTTTATAAGTACATATATATTTGCCAATATTTACTTTGAACCTTGCCCTTTCAGTTTGAGGGAAGTGATGATCCCCTAGACAAGATCACTACTGCTGAAGCTACAAGAACTCTTATTGACTACTACCGCACTTCTCAGCAATCTTATGCTGCAAGACAAAAAGTTGATGAGATATCCAAAGTTGTAAGTGCATTTTTTTTGATGATGATTACCTATTTATAGTAAATTCATGAAACTTAACAATGATGTAATTGAGTAGCCTCCTTTTTTTCTTGCTCAATTTCTGGAATCATATCTCCAATCTTAGGATGTTGTCTCTGACATTATGTATGTTGTCACAAATTCTGCAGAAGGGAACTGTGCTTGATGCAGGAGGAAGTCAGGCTAGTTTCTTCATGCAGTGTTACACCTTAACCAAGCGCTCATTCATCAACATGTCAAGAGATTTTGGTTACTACTGGCTTAGGCTTGTAATCTACATTGTGGTCACACTCTGCATTGGAACCATTTATTTGAATGTGGGGACAGGCTACAACTCAATTCTGGTACTTCAATTTATTATCTTATAGCAATTCAAAGTTTTGTAGCTAGAATGAATTAAAATGCTTTTTATCTGGATCAGTTTGGCAAGAAAGCTAACAAGGTGTTTTCTTTCTTTTTTTTAGGCTAGGGGTTCATGTGCATCCTTTGTGTTTGGTTTTGTCACCTTCATGTCAATTGGTGGATTCCCTTCATTTGTTGAAGACATGAAGGTAAGTGTTGCCCCTTTTGTTGTATAACCTTTAGTCATCAGCATTGTAATGAGTATAATAATGTCATAATCCTGCTATATCTGTATATCAATTGCAGGTTTTCCAAAGGGAGAGGCTTAATGGCCACTATGGTGTCCTTGGATTTGTCATCAGCAACACATTATCTGCAACGCCGTTCCTGATATTGATCACCTTTCTCTCCGGAACGATTTGTTACTTCATGGTTCGCCTGCATCCTGGCTTTTTGCATTACCTGTTCTTTGTGTTGTGCCTTTATGCTAGTGTCACAGTGGTTGAAAGCTTAATGATGGCAATTGCTAGTATTGTCCCCAACTTCCTCATGGGCATCATAATTGGAGCAGGGATTCAGGTATGCACCTCCAATGTTCACAGCAAACATTTAATAACATCTACTCAAAAGTATTACCACATGTGGTTAGTTGATGATTGATTGAGTTGGTTAGTGATTAATTAAAAAGATACATGATTAGTTAATAGTTAGTTACATCCAAATTATTACCACACACATGTGGTTAGCTGGTTATTAGTTGAGTTGGTCAGTGATTAGTTAGATAGATAGATGATTAGTAAATAGTTAGTTACTGTCTCTAGTCTATATATGCCATGTATAAAATGTCAGTCTCTGAATCCCCTCTCATTTCTCTCCAGTCTATCATGTTTTCAACACAAAGCAATGGCTTTCTTAAACCACAATCCAAAGTTCAACATTTTTACTTGACTTTTTTTTTTTTTTTTTTGGTTTTATTTGCATAACAGTGAATATACTGAATGTCATAGATACTAATAGCAAGCCGTGTTGCATAGTCAAAATTCTAAAATCTGCTCAATAATTTGTCATAAATTCCACTAAATCATAACTAATCAATCAATTTTCTTCAGGGCATATTCATGTTGGTCTCTGGCTACTTTAGGCTCCCACATGATATCCCAAAGCCAGTCTGGCGCTACCCAATGTCATACATCAGTTTCCACTTTTGGGCATTACAGGTATAATTACTGGCACAGATTCATTGTTGAAACTTGAATGGCACATGGTTCAGTTTGATGATGAAAACAATGAAAATTCTTTCAGGGGCAATACCAAAATGATCTGAAGGGCTTGATATTCGACAACCAGACACCAGATCTTCCAAGGATACCAGGTGAATACATCCTGGAGAATGTGTTTCAGATTGATGTCAACAGATCAAAGTGGATAGATTTAAGTGTAATCTTGAGCATGATTGTCATCTACCGCATTATTTTCTTCATCATGATCAAAGTCAATGAGGATGTGACCCCTTGGGTTAGAGGGTACCTAGCTAGGAGAAGAATGCAGCAGAAAAGTGGAACTCAGAATACAACTATTGCACCTGATGTTCTCACTCAGTCACCATCTCTGAGAACCTACATTTCCAGTCAAAGAAATGGTACTTCCAAAAGTTAAGAGGAGAGAAAAGCTTTCCCCGGGACAAATTAAAAAATGAAGTCCGCAAAGTTTGGATGAACAATGAAATTTTCATTATTAATTAGGATTAGCTAATAGCTATATATAATTTAAAATTCTGATCATTTTAATGCATCTTGGTCTGGCTTCCACAACTGAGAAGAGGGTTGGCTGAAAAGAAATTCTAGTGTGCTTATCGTTAAGTCATCAAAGTTTTTTGAAGTTTGTAATTTTTCTGACCCAATCTGCAATATATATGTATCATTGTTGTCCGAAACTCCTCTTGGATTAATTGGAGGCAGCTGTTGGACTCAGTTTGTACCAACAAAGAAAAACTATCTTATGCAAAGAAACAATTACCCTTTTCTATGTCCACAATGGGGTGTTAGAAAATATGAGACAAAGAAGAGAAAAACAAGTGACATGAGCACCCTCCAAGGCGTGTAAGAACACTAGGCTTTAGGTTCGATTCGCCCCCACCAATCTCTCTTCGTAGATTGGATGCAACAGGTATAACCGGCGAATCTCCTTCAGGATATAATGGAGAACCTTGGTTTGGTTTGCACATCCTAAACCAAGCGTATCGTCAATGGTATTTTACAAAATAATAGTTTCATTAATTCTCTCTACGCATTAAGGGAAGAAAGGAAGTGATTTGGCTTGCAGAAATTTAGCCCATTTTCATACATCATTTTGCATGCACAAGTGGTTCTATTTATAGACCAACTTATGCCTCTTGGTGAATGAAATAACCTTTCATGTGTTTGAAAGAATGATTGCAATCTTTCATGAATGTACACTTGATGAATGAATACATTTAATCATGAAAAAACACACCTATTAGGAAAGATTTGAAAGCCATGAAGAGACACGCCTATTGGTGTCCTTCAACCTCTTTTCAACTTGGTGTCTTGGATTTCCATTATTTTGGAAATCCCTCACAATCCCCCACCATTTTCAAAATAAACCCAATTCCCATTATTCTGGAAATTGCATGCTTTTAGACAAAGGTATCTTGGGGATTTGAACATTTGCTTAGTAAGTCATGGTTGCACTCATCCCCAAATAAAGTGGTAGACAAGCTTTGAACCAAATATTCATTAGAACAAGTGTCCATGACTTACATATGAAATCTCGGTACCATTGAACGACGTGGTAGTGTGACACATTTGGTAAGGCCTTGTGTCATGTATCCTTTTCATGAGAGCTTACAGAGTCAAGCCCAACTCTAAGAAGTGGCCCCACTTCACTCTCATATAGGTGGACTTTACCAAAAGCACCTCCATAAGTTGGGCACCTCAGCATATATATGCTATAGGTCCATTAAGAGCAAAAGCTCACCCTTTACTTTTTGTCCTTATGGTATCCAAGTACTTTTAAACCTTTGGATGTATCTATTCGTCAAGTACTTGAAATCACTCTCATAGTGTACTTTGGCCACATTGAACTCAAGACTTGATGCTACTCAAGTGTGAGTTGGGTTTCCACCATTGGTGATCATGTAGATATGGGCTTGATTCTCATCCCTAATGATGTTTTTCCACATCATATCACTTGTCAGTCCTTTCGTCAAAGGATGCAAGATTTCTTTCCGTCTTATAAAGACACTGGATATTACTCCATTTGCAATTAGTTCATCGACATAACTATGCCTTAGCCCAATATTCCTGGACTTTCCATTATAAACCTGGCTATATGCCCTTGATAGTATTGACTTACTATCCCATTGTATGGATACTGACGCCTTTAAAATTGGTATCCCATACAACAAATTTATAAGCCATTCGATCACTTTATTACTGCTGCCAATGCTATGAGTTCTGTAGCCATGGTGGAACCGGCAATGCCGTCTTATTTCTTGAAACCCCAAGAAATAGCACCCCCACCATTTGTGAAGACTCAACTGCTTATTGAAGCATGATCTTCTTGTATAAGTCACCCAACTAGCATCCATGTAACCTTCTAATACCTCCCATTATAGTTTAAATTTTAAACTATGGTTCATTGTCCCCCTCAAGTATTTCAATACTCTTCGAACGATATGCTAGTGGTCTTTGCTTGGATTACCTGTATACCTACTTAGTCTCCCTACAACATATGCAATGTTTGCCCGGGTACACGTCATGGCATATATAAACATCCAATTACTTTTAAGTATTCAAGTTTTGCTACTAAACTACCTTTATTTGGTACTAAATTAATGCTATGATCATATGGAGTAGTGATAGGTTAACAATCAAAGTGATTAAATTTCCTTAATACCTTTTCTACATAGTGAGATAGGGGTAAACCTACATTCTCACCATCTCTTATTATTCTAATTCCTAGAATCACATCAGCTACCACTAAGTCTTTCATATGAAAATCTCTAGATAAGAAACTCTTAGTTTCTTCTACCACCTAGACCAGTACCAAATAACAACACATCATTAACTCACAAACAAATCATGACCCCTTTTCCACTGAATTTTCTATAAATACACTTGTTAGATTTATTTATTTTATATCCATTAGCTAGCACAACTTGATCAAACTTTTGATCACATCGCTTAGGATCTTATTCTAGTCCATACAATGACTTATTCAATTTACACACTTTCTTTTCCTGACCATTATCCATAAACCCTTCAGGTTGTGTCATATACACCTCTTCATCTATTTCCTCATTTAGGAATACCACATCCATTTGATGGATGACAAACTTATAGATGGATCCAAGTGCCAATAGCACTCTAATTGAGGCAATTCTTGCCACAAGTGTATATGTATCAAAATAGACAATCCCTTTTGTGTAAATCCCTTAGCAACAAATCTTGTCTTAAACTTATCGATGGTTCTGTCTACCTTCATTTTCCTTTTGAAAATCCATTCACAACCTATAGGTTTAGAACCAGGTGGGAGGTCTACTAATTTGAACATTTTATTCCCTATTTATTGAGTCCATTTATTCTTGTATTGCCTCCTTCCAGAAAGTGACAACTTGAGACTTTATTGCCTCTTCAAATGTCTATGGATAACTTTCTGTATAATAATAGATTGACCCATAACTGTCTATGGACTCTCTTGTTCCTTCAACAAGGAATATGAGAAGCTTGGTCTCTACGTTTTCTCTTTTCTACCTCTCTAACTTCTCCTAAGTTATGAACTCTCCAAAGTATCTTTATTAGATACATTGTTCTCCGGATTATGTGCATTACTATGAACATTATCACGTGACTTGGAATTAAGTTAAACCTATTTCCTTGAAATATTAAATCCCCAGACTCAATCACTGTTGTAACAGGATAAGTCACTAGATTCCATAACTATGAATCTATATGCTTTGCTAATTTTATTTTAGCATAGCCCGAGAACACTCACATTCAATTCCCCTTTCACCTAATTTCTTTCTTTTGTTTCAAGAACTTTTACTATTGCCCTACAACCTCAAACTTTGAAAAATTTGAGAACAGAATTTCTGTTTTTCAGAGCTTATATGGGGTCATCTTGTTCCATTGTTTGGAACTTATTTACTATCTAACAAGCCTTCAATATGGCTTCTCTCCAATATCATTTTGCTAGACCATCATAGGATAACATGGTATTTACCATTTCTTCTAATATCCTACTTTTCCTTTTTCAGCTATACAATTTGTTGTGGGGAATAAGGTGTAATTTGTTTGGTCGACTATTCTAGTAGACTCAGAGTAACTAGGGTTATAGAATTATCCTATCCGTATAACTCCTAAAGCATTTAATAAATGGCATATGACAAACAATTTCAATTTACCCACACTATATAATAACATATATACATAATATAATTATCAAAGTTTCTGGGTAATTGAACATACGTTCATATTTTTAAGTGTTACTAACATGGAATTAACAATGAGTTTTTAAACCATAACTGCAACACTTAAAACATATATTAAATAAAAGGAAAACACAAACTGTTAAATAACAGACAGCAGCCCAGCAGTTAGTGCATCTGCACTCAACTACCAAGTTACAAATTCGAACTCGCACCAAGAGACTTTTGTAAACAAGCATTTGCCGCCAGACCGGTGTATCCTTTGATTACAATGTTTCACCGTTATATTTATTTGACCGTAAACAAACGCAACTTTTGGGGCATCTCCCTCTGCAAGCCAGAACTATCAGGTCAATTTTGCAGATAACCGGGTTCACAAGACCCATTCATGACCCACACCATTTTTGGTCATTCAATCCCAATCTAAACTTGTTTTCATTATTTCTATATCTTGGATTCATTTTCAAACATGTTCTAAAATAAATTTAATGATTTTCATGATGAAAGCCATCATCTAATGACCTCTTTCCTCAATTAACATTCATGTCTTTTGACAACTTAGAACAATCCAAAAAACACATCCAAACATTTCTAATTTCTACAAAGGCAAGAAACAATCCCCATCTTATATTCAGAAATTCATGCATTCATAATATAAGATTGTCAACTCTAAAATAATTAGTTCTTACATGGATCAAATCCACTAATGCATGCACATGATATAATCATTCATGTATTAGACTATTCTATCAAAATAGATCAACATACTTGCATTCATAATCAACCAAACATATTCATGTTCATCAAAATTCACATACTTGATTTTATTCTAAATCATGCATATAAGGTTCTGTTACCACATGTTAATTTTAATATAAATAAAGAATGCCTTTATGATTGTACACACATGTATTTAGAATACCAAGTATAACATAGCCATGAAAGTAATTGTGTACCTTTCACCATGGTCAAAAAATAAACATTTTTGATGAAGCATGTGAGTACTCATCTCTCCTTGCTTGTAAAAAGACCATGCATCACTTTCTCCCAACGAGTGGAGTTTTCACCCTCGAACCTCTCCACTTTGACAATGTCAAAATGTCATCTCCCTCAATGTTGCAACCATTTTTATAAAACGCGAATCGAACCTAAAGATTGTTAGAAAATATGGGGTCTGGTCTGCAACAAAGAAGAGAAAAACAAGTGACATGCGTACCCTCCAAGGCGTGTAAGAATACTAGGCTTTAGGTTCGATTCACCCCCACCAATCTCTCTTCGTAGATTGGATGCAACAGGTATAACCGACGAATCTCCTCCAGGATACAATGGAGAACCTTGGTTTTGTTTGCACACCCTAAACCAAGCGTATCGTCGATGACATTTTACAGAATAATAGTTTCCTTAATTCTCTCTGCGCATTAAGGGAAGAAAGGAAGTGATTTTGCTTGCAGAAATTTAGCCCATTTTCAGACATCATTTTGCATGCACAAGTGGTTCTATTTATAGACCAACTTATGCCTCTTGGTGAATGAAATAACCTTTCATGTATTTGAAAGAATGATTGCAACCTTTCATGAATGTACACTTGATGAATGAATACATTTAATCATGAAAAAACACACCTATTAGGAAAGATTTGAAAGCCATGAAGAGACACACCTATTGGTGTCCTTCAACCTCTTTCCAACTTGATGTATTGGACTTCCATTATTTTGGAAATCCCTCACATGGGGAAGAGATTTTTTTCTTCTTTTTGTGATTAGATACAGAACAAAATAAAGATGGGAAACCATGAAAAATTTATGTGGAAAATCTTTTAAAAATGAAGGGAAAAATCATAGGACCGAATGTCTAAATATTTCACTAGATGGTAGTTGGGTTACAATCATAATTCCTTCTCCAGCATAAGATAGAGGATTGTGACTTAAAGATTATTTCGAAGTTCAAACCTAAGATTGTGAAAATACTCCAAAAATTGGATTAATAGTAGTGAAGCCACCATCGACGGCTAGATTATGTCCACTAATATACTTGGATTCATCACTGGCCAAATAAAGTGCAGCTTGTGCTACATCTTCTTGTTGCAAGGCAACCCCTTTAAGGTTGGAATAGACACTTGAGAATTCATTGTCATCTAATTTGAAGAACTCTCTTGCTGCTACATTAGCAATGACATATGGAGACAAGCAATTCACCCTTATGCCAAATTTCCCAAGCTCAGCAGCTGCATTCTTTGTGAGTCCCACTATGGCATGTTTAGAGCTTGTGTATGCATGAGTTGCAACCCCTCCAACACTTGAGCTCACACTTCCCACCGTTATTATGCTACCCTTTTTGGAAGGCATCATCACTCTAGCTGCATGCTTAGTACCCAAGAAAGGGCCAGTAAGGTTGACACTAACAACACGTTCAAAATCAGCCACATCATTGTCAACAATGCTGGGTTTAAATTCATCTATTAATACAGCATTGTTCACCATTATGTCAAGCTTTTGATACTTGGATATAGCTGTGTTAACTACATTTTCAACATCTTTTTCCTTTGTTACATCACAATGTACGTAGGATGAAAATTCAGTTCCTATTCCATCTTGAACTGCTTGTCCTAATTGATCCCGAATGTCTGCAATTACCACCTTTGCCCCATGTTTGCAGAAGAGCCTTGCCATGCACTCACCAAGTCCCCTAGCTCCACCGGTAATCAGAGCCACCTTTCCTTCTAGTCTGTAAAATATTGTGCAAAACAATTCAAAACAAAAGACGCAGTAGTGACCATATGTCAACATGATAATGGATCCTCTCTATTTACTGTCTACCGCCTCCAACATCTTTCCAAGCCAAATGTCTGCTGTTGGATTAATCTAACGACCAATTAGAGATCTCTAGTTAGTCGTTAGATTAATCCAACGACTTACATTTGGTGGGAGAAAGATGATATGAAAAGGATCTAGATCATGATTAGCATGAACTTTAGTATAATATTAATATATTATTAATAGTGTTAATATTTTATTGAGCTAATAACTTAATGTAGCAAATTTATGCAACAATTTGTCTCGTATTTCATTACCTGCAATTGGATGTCGCTTAATTGAAAATTATTAATGTGACGAATAATTTAATTATTAAATTCACCTTTACTAAGAGCTTTAGTTTAGAGTTGTACACTTGTACCATTCTATTTGGGGACTGTTTTATTTCATAGTACAATTGTATCTAAGTCGCTTTGCCTTAGAGTACTCTAGTTTATCTAATTCCCTGTCTCTATACGGCTATACCTGATAATATATATCTGCTCAAAAACAATTATTAGTAATTTACTATTAATTTTTAAAATTGATAAAACCTAAGATGAACGTCAAGAGACACTATAAATATTTTCATGGATATGAGCTTATCTTGTCTTGAGATCCTCAGTAAAGGTGATGGTATTTATATCTATATTCATCACAATAAAAGGAAAATGTTTAGCGGTGATACGAATTTGTACGTATATATAATATGCTTACTAACTAGAGTTGTCAACCCATTTGGGCCAACCCACAGTGGGCCATCATATTTTTGGGTCGGCCCGGATTGAGCCAATTTAAGTATGAACTACTGATTTATTAACCTAGTCCAGCTCTATTCGGGTTGCGGGTCAAATGGACCGGCCCATAGGCAATACATTTTAATAAAGATAAAAATTATATATTTTTTAAATTAATAATATTATAAAATTCAGTAAGTTATAAATCTACAATTAATTGTCAAAAAAATTATTTTCTATTCTTTAATATTGAGAGATAAACTTAAAACATGTATATAATATATTACTATATCAAAATAGGTGAAATCACTATCTTTTCCACTGCTAAACCACCCAAAATCACCACCATTTGGGTCTGTGAAGGAGGTGACAACCCGTTTTGGAGGAAGAGAGAGAAAAAAGAAGAAAGGAGAGGGGAAGGACACATAGAAGAGGAGGAAGAAGAAAGAGAGGGGAGAGAGACCAGGAGGTAGAAGAAGAAAAAGAGAGGAGTGACAATGTGCATGGTTACGCCTCCTTCGCTGGAAAAAATAATGGATCTCATCGATAAAATGATGGAAGGAAGAGAGGGAAGAAAGAGAAAAATAATATTTTTAATATTGTTTTTTAATGAAAGATAGATGGAAACTAATGGAAAGAATAATAATGTTAGCATTTACTAACATATTCACATAGAGAAATGGCTTCACAAAAATAAAAGTATAAGGGGATCAAGATGAAGGAAAAAATTAAGATACTGGAAGAAAAGATTAATATTTTCCTTATTTTTAAATAGAATGCAGTTCTTATACCTTTTTGTAGCAAGTGGGAGCTGTGAAATGCTTGCCATATCAAGAAGAGATCACTGCAAAATGATTGCTATGAGAATTAAGAAGCAGATATACTTCAACGATATCTTAAACTGGATTTTTTGAGTGTTGAAACAAAAGAGCGAAACCTCCCCTAACTTTATAGACAAACAATGTCGAAGGGATTGAGTTGTCAACTAGAATACATTACGTACTTATTTGATTATAACATGCTACTTGCACCAAGTAGTTGTTGAAAATGGAATTCCGCATTTCATATTTTATTATTTGAAGCCAATTGGCACATGATTGCGATGCTAATATACACGTGAACAGAGTTCTAAAGTCATATTGAGAAGGAATTTTAGGGTATGTCGAGGGGTTGGGAGGGAAAGGCAGGGGGAAAGCTTATAACCAATATTTTTTATTGTATGAGAGTATTATAAAAATAAAATGGTTTAAACAAGTTTCTGGTCCCGTAAAGTTTATCAATTTTAGATCTAGTTCCTGTAAATTATTTTCTTAGGATTTCGTCCTTATAATCTAAAAAAAGTTGTAAATAGCATTTATCGTCATCTTTTCTGTTATCTAGTTTTCAAGGGTATTGAGGTAATTTCATTTTATTGTCCGACTTGCTATGAAATTTGACCAGAAATCGTACATTAGCAATCACAGGGTTAAAATTGTTAAATTCCCTCATTTTGTATTTTTTTGTAACGGGAGAGAAACAAGGAAAAAGGAAGGCAAAAAACAAAATTACATTCTAAGGAACTCTATGCCTGTCATATCCGCAAATTACTGAGACCTTGTAGGGGAGCTGTAAAAATCTTCCAGGCTTCCTCATGATTAGCACCCAACTACCATAAAATCTGTGCAAAAATTTCCTTCTCTCAACGTATGCTCCACTCACACTGACCACAGTCTCTGAAGCATAGTTTTTATATCCATTAGAAGCAAGGCGTACTTGTGCATGTGAGGAGAATGATTTGTTAATAAAGAGATAACAGGCATAGCATCCGTGAAAACGATAATCTGACGGAAACCTAAGCTCCAAGCATAATGCAGCCCATGGTATAGAGTTGATATCTCTGCATGCAATTCTCTCGTTTTGTATGATATCTCGTACTCGGGGGTATTGAGGTAATTTCTTGTTCATGTCTGGCTTGCTCCAAAATTTGACTAGAAAATAGAAAAAAAATCATAAATTAAGGCCACAAGGTTAAAAATGATAAATTCTTTCATATGGTATGATTTTTAGTACTTAGGATAACATGACTATTTACAAAGATGTGATGGAAAGATTAATTTTAATGGAAAACGTTGAAAGTTATTTTCTCAGTTGGAATTAAAGTGTAGGTATTTGGACACGAGCCTATTATAAATTAAAGAAAACTTTTTGGGCAAATTGACAGCCATGTGATTATCATCATGTCTGGACCCTTTCGAAACCAATTCTATTATTGGTGTTGGAAAAGCCAATTGAATAAGGCCCAAGTGTCCTTTGATAATAAAAAAATGAATGGAAGCCCACGTGAAGCCGTCCAAAGAGAAAGTAAAGGGACCTTGAATTGACAATCGACATGAAAAGAAGCTAGGAGGCTCCTGAGTCCTGATACAGCCAAGGAAAAAAAGAAGTGGGACATTATGCTTTCTTATTCTAAACATCATGGAGTATCCTTTTCTCCCTGGCGTTTTATTTTAGGGTTCAATATGTCTAGTTAAATTTCTTTTAAGTTAAGATTTTGGTGTAATCTTTGTATGATGATATTTTATTTGACTCTTTGATTATCTCATGAACATTTGGTATTATTGAATATTGATGTAACGTTTACTTTGCTTAATGACATTTGAATGTTTAGTCATAATTCTTGTGTTTTGAAGGTTCATTTATATGCTATCAATAGTGATTTATGACTTTATCTCTAGTAAGCGTTAACATTAATTAGGCTAATCGAGAAATAAGTAACGGTGGTTTGGGGGATGTAGATAAGGTTTGGATTGATAAGGTGGAGGTCACGAGTTCAACCCCCACTAACATAACAAATACTAACAACCTAACATTTGTCTATAAAAAAAAATTATGTGGATATTTCACAAATTTCATAGAGCTTTTATCATCATGTCTTGTTAATTAGATCTAAGGAATTATGTTAATTGGTGAGGTTTGGTAGAATTGATTCACTAAGAAATTATGCTTCAACTAATTAAGAGAATTTGTCCTTCAATATGTCAATCAGGATTAGGATAATTAGAGTTTTGGTAATTCACTAGATTCATTATCTATGAGGAATTTGGATTTATACTTGGATGAAATCAAACCCCTAGCGTTTTTCTCCTTGCCATAATTCTCGTGTTTGTTTTTGCTAACAAAGAAAACCAAAAAAAAATAATATTGTTTTTGTTGTTTTATTTATGTTTTGAGCTCTCTTCAAACTAAAGATAGGTCTAGAATCTATATAATTATTTAAATTGGGAATTAGTATTGGGTGAGTTATCCTTGTGGGCGATATCTGGTCTTACCGTTTTGATAACTTGCAACGACCCAGTAGTTTTTAAGGATTAAAGTAGTATGTAATTTACTGTTGATAATAATCTTCTAGATTATGCGATTTTTATGTGTTTATTGGATTGATTTTTGTTCCTAATTCTATTAATTGGTTGAGTTTTGTCCTTAAATTTGGTTACTTTAGTTTTTAATAGTTTACATATTTTTGTGTAATTTCATACTTTTAGAGTTAATTTAATAGTGTTTTTATTTATTTGCATTTATAAAACTGATTTGGATTAATTTGGACGTTGGAGCAAAACTTGATGAGGCCCATAGCAAAAAGTAAATCCATTCCACAATGACTTGACCTGCTGCACCAAAGAGAGAACGTGGAAAGTAGAGGTGTTCGCGGATTGGATTGGATCGATTTTGAGTTAAAAAATCATTCGATTTAATGATGAAAATTATGTGCGGTTTGAATTAGATCGATTTACTTTCTTAGAAAAATCTGATACAATCAAATCCAATCAAATGTGGTTTGGATTGGATTGAATAATTCGATTTTTGTCATCCTTTATTTTTTTCTTATGTCAAGTATCATTTCCACTTATTTAATAATGGACAAAATATAATTTTCATTTAAGAGAGCTAGTTTAGGATGCCTAGCTAATACCTATTTTAACATCTATCTATACTAGAATAGTAGAATCTTTATGAAAGCTGGCAACTATTTGTTCCTTATCAGTCGTTATTTCATTTGATGAAAAGTGAGGAAAATTTTAGAGAATGCTTGAGAAAATATTGGGAGTTTGAGAAAAAATAATTATTGATATTTTTTAATACGCTCTTTTATGTTAAATATTCTTTTATGTTAAATCTCTATTTCTACTATCACTTATCCTATTTTTTCCTTGAACCAGCTACAAATAAATTATAGCTAATTATTTCTCAAATTACTTAATTAATTTCCTGTTTTTCATGTTTACTCAATCAAGTATATATATGTTATGCATCAAAACTTTTAACAAAATATAACTTCAAGATATTAACATCTATTCTAAATAATCTCATATATGTCATTCCAATAAAAATATTAAAGAGAATTAGGGTCATAAAAGTATGCAAAACAATATTTAAGTATGAGTAATACTATAAATTCAATAATAATAATATATATCTATAGTAGATCGGTTTGGATTGGATTGGATTGAATGTCACTAGGGATCCAAAATCCGATCCAATCCAATGGAAAAAAACGGTTTTTTCGATTTTCGGCATTTCGGTTCGGTTTTAGCGGTTTGAATTGGTTTATGAACACTCTCCGGTGGAAAGGGTGTCGGTAACTGGAATTCCAAATTAATTGAGAATTTGGACCTCAACTAGAAAAAGAATGTGGGCCCATGGGGAGAAGCTTTGTAAAATGAATTAGATTTGGAAAAATAAAGATGGGACCTGATTCATTAAGCTTCCGAGAGTTTGTGGTTAAAAGGAGAGAAATTATATAGTGATGTTTTTGCACTTGCACTCCACCGTATTTTATAAAAAAAAAAACAAGAGAGAAATCAAATGGATGTGGGGCAACCGAAGCAACGAAAAAGAGGGGGAGCTGCTCTAAGGAGAGCCGCACAAGAGGATCAACCTACAAGTACAACAAAAGAAAAGGGGGCAGTGCTGCTCTCCTTTTCTTAATATCATGGACTTTTCCTCTTTTATTTATTTTATTTTTCAATTTAGCATGTCTAGTTAAATCCTCTTTTTAGTTAGGATTTTAGTCTATATTCTCCTTTTCTTAATATCATGGAGTTTTCCCCTTTTTCATTCTTTTTTTTATTTTATTTTAGAGTTTAACATGTCTAGCTAAATCCCCTTTTTAGTTAGGGTTTTGGTGTAATCCTTTTATGATATTTTAATTGACTCTTTGATTATCTTATGAATAATTGGTTTTGTTGATGTAATGTTTACTTTGCCTAATGATATTTGAATGTTTGATCATCATTCTTTTGTTTTAAAGGTTCAATTATATGTTAGGAATGATGATTTTTGAACTTAACATCTTGTAATCATTACATTTAATTGGATTTATCTAGGAATGGATGACTTGATTGATGTGGTTATGTCGCAAATTTCATAGAGCTTTTATCATCATGCCTTGTTAATTAGATATAAGGAATTATGGTAATTAGCAAGGTTTGGTAGAATCAATTCCCTAAGGAATCATGCTTCAATTAATTAAGGGAATTTGGTCCTTCAACATGCCAATTGAGAGGAGTTATAAGGTGACATGGTGGTTTGGAGGGAGGGAGATAGGGTTTGGAGTGATAAGATGGAGGTCATGGATTCAACTCCCTTCACTAACATAACAAATACTAACAATCTAATATTTGCCCATAAAAAAAAAATGCCAATTGAGATTAAGATAATTAGAGTTTCGGTAATTCATAGGATTCATTGTCTATGAGGATTCCAAATTCATGATTGGATGAAATCAAATCCTAGCGCTTTTATTTCTATTTTACCTTCTAAGTGTTTGTTTGATTCTCTGGACAAAAACTCAAAAAACTATTTTATTGCTGTTTTGCTTTATTATTTTTTTCTTTTGAGCCATCTTCATACCAAATATTGGTTTAGATAGTTGTTTAGCTTGTGAATTGGTACTTGGTAACTAATCCCTGTTGACGATTTTTGGTTCTCACCGATTTTATTACTTGCAACAACCCGATACACTTGTCGTGATCTGCATCAACTGTAAGTGTAAAAAGTTTAATAACAAAAATATTGATTTGTCAAGATATTAGTATAAGTCAGTGTAAAAACCCTTTATACTAACAATGCATAGAAATTAAACTCACTAATCCTATAAATCCCGCGCACTATCAGTGTAATGGATTTTTACACTGTCATTTAATAATATTTTAACAAATTAACAATACTATTATTTCTTTTTCTTAATTATTAAAATAAAAAATACATATGTCAAAATATTATGGGATATCATTGTAAAACTTTTTATACGTCAATGTATACTACTTTAACCCAAATTTCTTTCACTAATATTTCAATGGTACGTATAATGCCAGCCTATACCCACTTGTTCCTGGTCTTTTTTCTTTTTACACCTGCATCAGTACCTCATCTTATTTTGTAAGTTTTTGTGAAACCTTTCTTTTTTATTCAAGAAATTTTTTCTTAATAAAACATTACTTTGACCTTAATTTGGCACATTGAAGTTCACAATCACGAGCTCATCTTTGCTTTTCGTGTGATTATATAATAGAGCCACTTATTGTTCTCAAATATGCACCTCTCATTCAAAACTGTCACAGTATTATAGAATTACATTGTAGAACGATGGCTCCAAGTTCAAACTTTGACAGAGAACCAAACCAGGTTTTTCTCTTCTTCCCTTGAAATCTTTTTTCCCCGAGATACTTAAATTCATAGTAAGAGATACTGCAACTCTTATTTATGAGCTAACTTCATACATACATTCTATAGGGCACATGCACCAATCACTAAAAGAAAAATTTCCCTCAATTACTTATCTTGATCCAATGTCAAGATATGATTTTTATGAGATCAATGACACTAATAAGGGCATCAATTGAACCTTGTTTAAAAATGATATTATTCCTGTGGATCTAGATTGACCAAATAGTAGTAAATCAAGGTACCATTCATACCTTTTTTTAGCTTCTTTCCTCCTTGCACCAAACCATGCTGATGTAGAAAATTTGAATTAATATCAAATGGTAGAACAACTTAAAGACCCAATTAAGAATATACTTTGCCTCAAATTAAAGATACAAATATGTAATTAAAAATAGATGCATAGGAGATTCCTGATGTTGGAGACAATGGTCGCAGTTAGAAGATCTTTGTACTGAGTTAGAATCTTGAGAACCTTTTTTGGGGCCTCCAAGAAGGATCAGAAATAAATTGGTAGATTTGATAAGACTTAATTTATCATAATCCTACCACTAAGAGAGAGATATTTACCTTTTTAAGATGATAATCTACTTTTAATTATAATTTCTACTCTTTGTGGATTTGCACTAGAGGCGGCAAAACGGGTCGGCCAAACAAGACCTACTCGAATAAGCCCGATGAATTGTAGGTTTGGACAATAAAATCTGAGCTCATTTTAATTTCGGGTCTTTTTGGCCCGACCCGATGAAACCGAAACCCGAATCGGGCTCGGGCAGCCCGGTTACTTTTATATCTTAATTTTTTTTATTTACTTAAAAATTTAAAAAATAAAAAAAGCCAAAACATTGTTAGCCCGTTTCCAATGGAGTATGCCACAACCCAAAGTCTTGACACTTTCATTCAGTATATATATAAAAAAAAGCCTAAAGTCCTAATATCATATGGTATTTAGTAAACTTAAACTTATGTCCTTTGAGTTGCTTTTGAGTTGGTAAATGTAAAAACTATACGGTAAACGTAAAAATGAGTTGGTAAACGTAAAAATTATATGTTGCATGCCTTTTGAGTTGCTTATGAAAAAAAATAGGCATTAAAAGAAGAAACTAGAGGTAAGAACGTAATATTTAGCATACAACCGGGCCGAACATATCCATAACCCGCATAGGACTGGGCTTAGATACCTATTTTGCAACCCATATTAATTTCAGGTCTTTTTGGCCTGGCTCTATAAAGTCTGAATCTGTATTGGGTTAGCTAGAGGTGATCCGGATAGCCCGTTTTGCCACCTTTAATTTGCACCCATGGGGAGACTCAAATAATTAAAAGGAATGACCCTCATGTTAGAATTAAGAGAACCAACTGAAAGTAGTCTGTTAGCTAACCAGTTTGTTAGTTCAACTATAAAACAGTTGCTCAGCTATATGCTCATGTATATAAATACTTGAACACTCATATACAAATCAATGAAAAATGAATTCAGTTCATCAAAACTCTTTTCTTCTCTGCAATATTTAACTTTCTTACATGGTCTCAGCACCTTACAATTTAGGACATCTGCCGCAGATGTCAAAAAATGCTCCTAAAAATTTATCCCAATTTTGCTACTCATGTGAAAATTACTTTCAAACCAAATATCAGTTCAAAACAACTAAAAATAGACTTAATTGACCACAAATTTTCGTACTTAGCCTCCCCAAGTATTAAATATCATTTGAAAATTAAATGTGAGAAATTTCTACTTATCATCACCCACTCTAAAACCTCTAAGGACGCATTAGGGTATACAACTTACTTAAACGTTTATGCAATAAATTCTTTTTTAAATAAGCTAAAAATAACTTATTTTCATAAGCTTATCTGACAAGTTTATAGAAATAAACTAAAGAGCTTATAGAAAAATCTTGAATTATTTTAATAAACTATTTGCTTAGATTTATTATCATAAGTTATTATCATACGTTCTCTATAAGCTTTTCCAAATGCATCCTTAAGTTGTTGGTTTCAAGAGCCTTTTGGATCATACCGTTAAGACCTTCTGCTACTACTAAAAATAGAAAGTTTGTCGAATTCCTTTAGACAACTCAAACTTTGCTGTAGACTATCATACAAAAAGATTGATATTGAGTAAGAAAAATACAAGCTTTTATCCAATAAAATCTCTAAAATTTGCATATTTCACATGATAACTTCATTAGAATTTCTCAAGTCCTTAGCCTCCTTGAAACACTCCAATTTTAACCTACCAGCACCATATAGAACTGCTTAAAAGAAATAAATGTTATCGCTATTTATCTAATTAATTATATCAAGGTCTTTTAATCTTCTCTCATGATTGCGTAACTATGCCTCATCAATTATAGGTACTTTTCACAGGAAATTCTAGTGTAAAGGAAGTGATACTAAATAGACCTCGAAAGCTAAACAGCCTTAGCCATGAAATGGTAAGTTCCAAAACCAACTCTTAAACATCTTAAATAAATTCCTCTACTTATAATACATCATTTTAAAATTTATAAGGTCTAGTAAGATTGGAGCTCTCGCTGTTGGGATTTTGATTCCCTGCATTCACGCATTCACAAAGTCACAAGATACATCATTGAATTAATCTTATTTAATACATACTTAAATGCATCTAACAGTATACATCAGTTAATATGTGAATGCGTGAATATAGTAAATACAGGCAATCCAAATCCTCGTTGTTGTGGGCTCAACTGGTTTAGTTTTTAATGGATATCACTATCCATATACTAGCAGCAAGGGATCAGCGAACAAGGAGATATCGATGTTGTTAATGAATTGATGTTAAAAAATTAAAACAAAAACACAATTATTTTGTTGTAAGAGTGTTATAATGGCTTCATTTCCTGTTTTGCAGGTTTGTCAAATTTTAAGGAATTTAAGGCTGTATGAGAATGAATCTTCAGTCAAACTTGTGATATTGAAGGTAAAGCACTGGGAGAAGATTTCTTATAATCTTATGGGGAATGGGCATATCAAATTAAATATGCAATTTCTTATTTTGTCAATGTTTAAATTATTTAGGGTAAATTACAAGTTACCTATTCATAGTTTATTTCGTTTTTATGTTTTGTACATGAAAATTTTTTTATAAACAAAAGAAATTTATTAAAAAAAGTATTAGGGTATTTTAATCCTTTATAGAAGTCTATCAGAGAGTCTAGAGTTAACAACAATGTCTAATATTATCTTAATATATATGGTTGATGCCTAGTAAGATCTTCTTGACATGGTTATAATTTAATAACCTTTTTTATAACAATCGTGCATCAACCATAAAATCTTTTTTTTAATCAAATAATGAAATAATATTATTAAAGGGATATAAAGAGTACTCCTACCCTCCAGTTAAAAAAAAAGAAAAAAAAAAGAGTACTCCTACCCTATACATGAACCTAAAAATAATTTCACTTTGCATGCTTGTTGAATGAAATGAAAATGGCTCAAACATCAATCTTAAAATAAAATATATCCTTCTAATTTTGAGGGCAATCATGATCAGGGAAATCATTAAATCCCAACCAGCAATATTTTACAGTAAAGTATATTAGTTGCTGCTGATTTGTGTGTCTTTTCTCCAAGTTAAGCTTAGTTGAAAACTTATCCATAAACATTAGCTAAGTAAAACTCGGAATCTTGTGATAAGCACCCAATCACTTGGAAAACCCTCTCTTAAAAGGTAGTCATTAAGGGGATAATCAAGCCACTTAAATACTCCATCAAACATCTCATACTACTTAATGTGGGACTTATGCACCCATAATACCCAGCCCCTATCATAGCACCGCCCTTGAGAGCCGACGTCCCGGTGGCTACACTCTACGTGGCTTCACTCGGCCTTTCCGGTCAACTCCTCCGTAGGCACCGATACGAAATGATAAACACCCAACCACTTGCGGAACCCTCCCTTAAGAGCTAGCCATTAAGGGGGACAACCAAGCCACTCAAATACTCCATATGAACCCCATATAGGAATCACATACTTCCAATGTGGGACTCAAGTCCCATACCATACCTTGCAACTGGATCCTAACATCTTTCCATAGGCCGGATGATGTTATTCCAGAACCTCTAAAAAAAAATTCGTCATCCGTTGGTCTAAGCCTCCAATGATCATGATTTAAGGGCCCATGAAGATCAAGAAAAGAATAAGCCGACTATGTTGAGAACATTTTTGAGTTGTCTAGTGTCCATTGTACATGTCTTCGTGATTATCATTAAGTTGTACTGAATTCATCAACACCAGCATCAAGAACATCATATCTGGATATGAACACTTTCTTCCATCTTTCCTTCATACTCATTTTCTGTCATAATTCTCCAAATTAAAGTGCTCTGCTTTTATTAGTTTCTTCCTCTGAGAGTCCTTCCTTTTCTGCCTTTGAATCAAGTCTTACCATTAAAATTAACAACAAAAAATACACATTTACACTTTTTATTATTATATTTTAAGCAAGGTTATGGGTTATAACATAAAAATTTATGTACAAAAAGAAAAAATTCAAAGAACTTTATGGGGTAACATAATTTACCCAAATTTTGTAATATGTATGAATGTATGATTAGTTTTTATCTCATTGAAGTAGTAAAGATCTTTTTTCAATCAGGCTAACGGGAAAGCATTTTGTATCGGCGGTGATGTGGTATCGGTAATTACATCTTCAGTTGCAGGTACGAGCGAACAACTAATCCAAAACTTGCAAAAAGTAATAGGAGAAAAATCCCTATCCCGACATGATTCAGAAACATGTTGAACCGTGAAAAGTGTACATAATCAAATCGAATAAGTGCCTCTTTGGTACAGATTCTCCTTGACGCAAACTGAGAAATGTACCGTTCCAAGGCACATGTTTTGGCTTTTGACCAAAGCTCCAAATTGGAGCTTTCCTTGAATGCGAATGTGAAGGGCCGTTTGTGTTTAAATTTTTTTTAACCAAACATATTGTAAGTGGTTATGTTATTGTGTTACAACTTACAAGTGGTTTTGAGACTCTAAAAGTTTTTTAATAAGCAAAGATAGAAAATTGATGAGAGTAAATAAAGTCTTAGGTGTCAACCTAGTTAGGATCTCTTTTTTTATAACATACCTTTGCATATCATTATTTGCTTAAAAAAATATACTCTTAGTCATATATAAAAACATCACAATAAGCAATCTAAATGAAATTTAGACAGTACATAAAGAAACTTAATCGCATTTTAATCATCAACAACTTACGTTGATCTCCTGAATGAAATTAGGACACTGGACATATCCTGCAATGTTTTACAAGAAACAACTCATTTTAGACCATTTGATAGCAACCTACAAAAAGCCTATGGTGAGTTAGCCGAGTACCAAATCGTTTTCTAATATTTCTTTCCATTTAATTAAACATTTGAGTAGTTTTGTTTCAACTGGTGTGAAATCAGGTTTCTCTCATTAATGGAGCAGTCATGGGAGGAGGAGCAGGTCTGTCCATGAACACAACATTCAGGATTGTGACTGAAAAAGCTGTAAATATGCTTCTCTTCACTTATATTCGCCTATATCTTAAAACTAAACCAAAGTTTCATCAACTCTAAAATTCTGCTGAAACAAAATTTCTTGACAGTGGGGTCTGTTTGTTAATATTATCGATTATATGTAGGTATTTGCTATGCCAGAGGCATCTATAGGACTTTTTCCAGATGTGGGGGCAAATTACTTCCTTTCTAGGCTTCCTGGCTATTTTGGTAATTGCCAATTAAATTACGTATTTATAGTGGTTTATATCACGATGCTTCCACATTAATCCTTATAAGTATAAATTTAAATAAATCGTTATGGCTAATAGGTTTTTGACGTTTAATTTTTAATCCGTCTCTCATTTTTGTTTAGACAAGTCTTTTTCTATAAGCCAAACAAATTATTATAAAAATGGAGCAATAACTGGAGCACAAGCCACAAGCTGTGTTCAAGTCTGAAAAGTCAAGCACTTTGAATTGAAATATAAGAAAATTGGCCTGCATCCTAAAAAAGCTATCTTTCTCTTCTTCCTTTCTTTCTTCCTCCTCTCTTTCTTTCTCTCTGCTACGCACACCATCCATACCCACTTCGTTCTTCCTTCCTTCATTTCTTTCTCCAATAACTATTCATTTCATAGATCCAGCCATAAAGCAACGTATAGAATTCCAACATAAAACATGATTCTCATCCAATAATGTTCAGGAGAGATTGATTGTTATCAAGTGACTTACAACAAAGAGTTCCAATGTAACTTGCTTCAAAAGTTTTTACACTACAAGATTACAAACAAAGCTTTAATTGTGTATAGAGATAAATAAAAAGGAGACGCTTCTTAAATAAAAAGGATTTGATCCTTTGAATAATGCGGACTTGAAATCATTTGAAATCCGCAAAGCAGGTACTGTTTTACTTTTTGACTTTGCTGCTTTAATTACTGTAGCCATGTGAACTTGTCGGCAAATAAATCAGGGTCAGCACAACACGCCAAACGACTTTTCTTTTGCTTTAATTAATGCGGGTTACTGAAATGATTATGTCGGCCATCATAAATTTGAGGGATGCAACAAATCCAAAGTATCATTATTGATCAAAGAATCCTACATCCGGGTCATTGTTTTCCAGACAAGGATTGTAGTCTGAACCATGAGAAGATAATTCTTCGTCTTCTTCATTGTCTGAACCAATTGATGATAGAGCGTCCTTCAACATCTTTTTGTATTCTTGGGGTGTCGAGGCACTGAAATTAATTGTGTATAGAGATAAATCCTAAGAGGAAGATTTTAAGACTTCCTTTCCTTTTGGAGAAACTGATATTGGTGACTTAGGAGGTTCGAAGGGTGGAGGAACCTTTCTTGAATGAGCCTTCATTTTCCAAGTAGCAAATTTTGCTTCAACCACCTGATTATTGAATTTCTGCCACCATGAGACTGTATTGGTTGAGCATATGTATTTTGGAAAGGGTTAGGGTAAATGTTGATGATACTCAAAGTTAAACTTGAGTAACCAAGCAATTCCAAACTGTGAACAAAAGTGAAGCAATTTTCCAAAGATAGGAATCGATGGAGTTAATTTTTTGTATTCGTTGTAAATTTCAAAAAGTGAATTAGGGAGTATGTCGGCAGAAAGCCCATAAATCCAAAACCATTCCATAAACCAATTAGGGTATTTGGACCGATTATTCAAAAAATTAAAATACCATGAATGTTTTGGATTTGGTTGAAGAAGAACCAAAGTCCAAGCTTGTTGGTAATCAAAATAGTTATAAATTGGATGGTCGAATACCCTAGAAAACGTTATGGTAAAAAGGGGTTTTGTCCCCAATCTGAAAGGTGTAAGACCTTCATTATTTTAAATTGTGAATAAGCAACAACTTCAGGTTCATTGGAATTGAAGTTTTGCACAATTTTCACTGAATTGGTATCAATTAAAATGAATTGGTAGAACTGTAAATGTTTTATGGTGCTGCTGTTGGGAACCCAACCAAAACCATTAGGAATAAGCCATTTTAGCAAATCCCAAGGATTTTCTGTAGAGTGGTTACCGAATTCTTGTTCTATAAGAGTATGCTTTTCACAAGCTCATCTTTCTTTAAATGCAAGGGGTTCTCTTGGTGAGGTTATTTTCTTTAATATTTCATCACTCAATGGTGCAAACTTATTTTGAGTTTGAGTGGGGTTATTTGTGGGAATTATTGGAGTGGGATTCTTTGTGGTTATTTGGGCCACTGAGGGGGACAAAAGAATCTGGAGTTAATGTTTTTGATCTATTTGGTGAGGGTGGAGCCCCACCTTTGGAAGATCCACCTTTGGATCTAGTATTCATTGTGGAGAAGTTCCCTGCAAAAATTCTCTAGTTAAAAAATCGGGAATAAAATTATTTTCTCCTTTTAAATATTCTATATCAAAATCAAAACAACTTAAAAGACTTTGCCATCTGGAAAAAAATGTGTTTTGAAACTAAATTCTGAATATCTTTCTGCAAAACGTCTTTTGCTGCTTTGCAATCAATTCTAAGCAAAAACTTTTTATTTATTAAATCATCTTGAAACTTTGTAATACATAGTACTATAGATAAAATCTCTTTTTTAATAGTACTATATTTTTCCTGTGATTGGATCCAAAGACCTGAATGAAATCGTATCACCTGTTCAACTTTTGAATGATGAAGGATTTGTAGTAGGATACCATCATATCCTTTATCTGATGCATCAATTTGAACAATAAGACTAGCATCTGGACGAGGAATACCTAGACAAGGAAGAGACTTGACATCTTTTTTTATGTCTAAGACTAAATTGGATAACTCTTTTGACCAAGGTTTAGGGTTTGAGGTTTTCCTAAGCCTAGAATATAGAGGCTTACACTCAATCCTAATATTTGGGATAAACTCTGAGACATAATTTAAACAACCTAAAAAACATTGGAATTGTTTTTTATCAGTTATTCATTTGGAAACTTTTCAGCAAAAGTGATGCTTCTGCTTATTTGTGTTATTGTTCCTTGATGGCTTTCATGACCCAAAAATCTTATTTTTGTCTGAAATAGTTTTATCTTTTTGGCAGATACAACCATTCTATTTCTTTTTACTGTTTCTTTGAAAATATTAAGATGTTTGAAATATTGATCTAATGATTGTGAAAAGATTAAAACATCATCAATATAGACAATGGTAAATTCGGAATGAGGATTCAAAATGTCATTCATTATGTGTTGAAATTCAGAAGGTGCATTTTTTAATCACATAGGCATTACATTCCATTCCATTCGTAATGACCAAAAGGAACTGTAAAAGCAGTTTTATATTTGTCTTCTTCTTCTAACTTTATTTGATAGAAACCTGATTTCATATCAAATTTTGAAAAGATTATTCCATTATGTAACCTTTTTATTAAATCTCTTTTATTGGGAATTGGATATCTAATCTATTTCAAAACTCTATTTAAAGGTTTATAATTAATCACCATGTGAGGCTCTCCTCACTCTATTTCTGATTGATTTGAAACATAGAAAGCTATACAGCTCCAGGAAGACTTTCTGGGCCTAATAAGTTTCTTATCTAGAAATCCTTTTATTTGTTTTTTACAATACTCCAAAGTTTCGCTATTCATTGAATGGGGCGAGCTTTAGTGGGAATGTTACTTTCATGAAAAACCTTCTTCGTATGGCAAAGATACCATATGAGTTTTCCTTTCCCATAAGGCATTAGGAATTTCTAAGCAAACTTCTTGTTCAAATTCCTTTTGTATTTTATTTATTTTTCTTTTAACGAAGGATCTTGAAGTTGCTTTTCTATTTTTGCATATAGAATTTCTTTTTGTAAAAATCCAATTTGATTTTCTTTCCTTTGAATTATTGTTAAGAAATTCATCTCTTCTAAATTTTCATTTAGATTATTCAACTCTTTTCTTTTTATTGGATTTATAAATTCAAACAATATTTCTTGATTGTCTTTTATTGATTTTATTCTTTCTTCAGTTATTTGTATTGTATAAAGTTGAGCGAGAAAATGAGTATCCAAAATTATCTGCTCTGAAGTATCTTTTACCAAAAGGAATGAGCTAGCAAAGCATATTCCATTATTACAAATACTAGCATCTTCTAATTTATAACTTACTTGTAATTTTTGGTTAGTAGCAGTATATAATTTTTGAAGTGTTTTCTTATAATATTGGTTTGGAATTAGTCCCTCTTGAATACAATTGAGATTTGCTCCAGAGTCTATTAGTGCAATGAATGGTTGATGAAAAGATTTTTTAATTTTTAGATTTATCTTAACATGCCATTTTTGTTGCATTGTTTTTATTCTCAAAAAGAAATTTGTTTCTTCATTATAAAGAGCTTCGAATTTATTTTCGAGATTATCATCAAGACGAGTTGAAGAAGAATTTGAAATTGTTTTTCCAGTCTTTCCTTTCCCTTTCCCCAAGGATTTTTGAAAATTTTGTTGCAAAATTTTGTATTTTTGTTTTAAATCAGAAATTTCAGATTTTAGATTTTTCACTTCTTTATATAAAAAGGGAAGAGTTATTGGTTCTTGAATAAAAGATGTTTCAGGATTTAAAATATTTTTTAAATTATATCCAGAAAACTCTTTTGTTGTTACTTCTTCGCTTTCTAACTCTTTATATTTTTATAACATTGCTAATTTTACTTGCGGATCTTCTATTTGAACAACTAGGTCTAACAAGCCTCTATCTTCTTTGGAAATAACATTGATAGTGAATTTACAATCACAGTTATCTCCAAGACATCCACAACTTAAACATTCAACATCAGAATCAGAAGGTGTTTCTTGATTCTGATAAATAATTTCTTGTTCTTCATCTGTGGATGAATTATCAGATGAATCTATTTCATATAATAAAATTTTTGCAATTTGATTTTTTATTTCATCATCCATTTTAAGCTCTTTTATTTTTTGTTTAACTCGACATTTCTTTGCTATATGACCTGCACGTCCACATTTATAGCAAATAATATTTTTATCAAAACCTTTATTATATGGTTTACTGTATGCTTTATGTTGTGGTTTTCTATAAGGTTTATAAGGGTTTTCAAGTTCTTTGCTTTTATTAAACCTTTTATATTTTCTAAATTTTTGTGGTTTACTCTTCCTTTGTTTAGAAGGAGGAGTTATTTTTTCATATCCAAATTGTTTACAAAAACTTCCTAATTCTTTATTATTTATTTTAATTTCATATTTTGCTTGTCTATGTATTTTTATATCAGTGCAAAATTGTAAACCTGTTTTATTTATTATTGAAAATATTCTTCCATAAGTCAAATCTTCTAAAGGGGTTCCTGGGTATTCGTTTTTTATTTGAGTTCTTACCTTTTGTGCAGAATTATTTGGGAGACCAGAGATAAATCTATCTTTCCAATAGGAATGTCTACACTATGTTCTTGGATAAATTTTTGCTAGAAAATTATCTTTATACCACTTAAATTCTCCTAAGGTTGGACAATAAAGATTATTTAATATTTCTAATGATCTATCTAGCGTCTCCAACAAACACTTGAGAAATTGAAAAGATTAATGCTTCTACTTGTTGATCTATTTGAATAGTTTCGGGTTCACCTTGTTCATTGTTTCTTACTTCTTGTTTTATAAATGTAAGAATTGTTTGTCTATCTATTTCCCTTAAATTATTATCCCATCATCCTTCCAGGCTTCCAGTAAAACCTTCGATTAATAATTTTACTGTACTTAGAGCATTATTTCTTTTTGCCCTGTAGGCAGTTGCTGACATTGACATTTCTTCTAATTTTCTCATTATTTGATGTTCTGAGAATCCATCTATATTCCATTCTACAATACCATCTCTAGTATATTGTGATGCTAAATCAAGAAATATTGTTTGAATTTATAAATTCAATAAAAAGAAAAGAGTTGAATAATCTAAATGAAAATTTAGAAGAGAAGAATTTCTTAACAGTAATTCAAAGGAAAGAAAATAAAATTGGATTTTTACAAAAAGAAATTCTATATGCAAAAATAGAAGAGCAACTTCAAGATCCTTCATTAAAAGAAAAAATAAATAAAATACAAAAGGAATTTGAACAAAAAGTTTGCTCAGAAGTTCCTAATGCCTTATGGGAAAGAAAACTCATATGGTATCCTTGCCATATGAAGTAGGTTTTCATGAAAGTAACATTCCCACTAAAGCTCGCCCCATTCAAATGAATAGCGAAACTTTGGAGTATTGTAAAAAAGAAATAAAAGGATTTCTTGATAAGAAATTTATTAGGCCCAACAAGTCTCCCTGGAGCTGCACAGCTTTTATTGTTTCAAATCAATTAGAAATAGAGTGAGGAGAGCCTTGCATGGTGATTAATTATAAACCTTTAAATAGAGTTTTGAAATGGATCAGATATCCAAGTCCCAATAAAAGAGATTTAATAAAAAGGTTACATAATGGAATAATCTTTTCAAAATTTGATATGAAATCAGGTTTCTATCAAATAAAGTTAGAAGAAGAAGACAAATATAAAATTGCTTTTGCAGTTCCTTTTGGTCATTACGAATGGAATGTAATGCCTATGAGATTAAAAAAACGCACCTTCTGAATTTCAACACATAATGAATGACATTTTGAATTCTCATTCAGAATTTACCATTGTCTATATTGATGATGTTTTAATCTTTTCACAATCATTAGATCAACATTTCAAAAATCTTAATATTTTCAAAGAAACAATAAAAAGAAATAGAATATTTATATTTGCCAAAAAGATAAAACTATTTCAGACAAAAATAAGATTTTGAGTCATGAAATCCATCAAGGAACAATAACACCAATAAGCAGAAGCATCACTTTTGCTGAAAAGTTTCCAAATGAAGTGTTGAGGGTATCCTCTCAGTAGGATCCCTCACAGGCATTAACTTCACTACAGACATACTTAGCGGAATTATAAATACTCCTTAGACACACTGGCCATAATGTCTATACTCTAATCGCCATGAATCACAGCTCGACCTCCAGCATCTGGTTCGTAAGGAGTTCCATCTAACTCCTCAGCAATTGGTTCCTCCATCGGGTCTTCTCGTACGATCACATCAGAAATACAATACAACACGCAGAAATATATAGGGAATAAGAAACAGTTCTATCATCAAAAAGCGGAAAAGAGTAATAGTAAATTATACAATAACTGTCACAGACATAACATCATTCAACACCTAACAAAACATCCTCAAACTCAAGTATTCATCTTCTACCCCAATCTCGTACAACTAGACTGTAATACTAACGTGGCCATCTTTACTCCTGTCACATTAGTCAGTAGTCCAAAACGGTCCAGTACCAATAACTTTCGAACGCATCAAAGACTAAACAAGTATTAGTCTAAAATGGTCCAGTGCCAATAACATACGAACGCGTCAAGGAGTATCAATCTAGAACGGTCCAGTGCCAAGAACATGCGAACTCGTCAAGAAATATCATTCCATAACGGTCCAGTACTAAGAACATGCGAACTCGTCAAGGAATATCATTCCATAACGGTCCAATGCCAAGAACATTCGAACGCGTCAAGAACTAAAGAGTATTACGGTAGTCTACCTCGGCATCCACATCCGTAGGACACTCACCCGCAATATCCGATATCCCAAAATAGGATATCCCGACCTCGTGTGTTCCACTCACACGGCTGTGAATAACAATACCTCGATAAATGAATCTCCCTAAATTACATCAATAACAACCTAGTGCCTCAACCTTCCATCAAAGTCTCAACACCTTTTTTCTCATAGATAAAACCACTTAATTAGGCTAGGCACCTCTAAATCACCTTTATTCTCTCACCCAAACAATTATCTCCCGAACAACACATATCCTTACTTAAAAATCAACTAAGCATAATATTAAACCCAGACAGATCATGCATAACACATTAATCAACAGAATATTTAAATATCTCAATATCATATAAGGCAATTTATCACAACCAACTCATAATAATCAAACCAAATAAATAACAAAGTCAGACTCTGTCACGGCCAGGCCATGACAACCATCACGACCGTGACAGACAACAAACATCCTCAATATCATAAATATTCAAACACCGAAATAATACGTCACATGCAGATGGAATACCTCAACCAGCGTATCACAGAAAATTTGATAACATAAAATCAAACATCCTCAAATACTTAAAATCAATTTAATATCGATAAACCTACAATCCCCGAATCACCATTGGTTTTACACAGAAAAGGTTTCCAATGGGATTTTGGTCTTGTCGATTACTTGACTACTAGTAGGGTTTAGGTCGCCCTACACAATTATCATATAATCTACTACTTATCGATTCCGACGATAGGTTGATTCTTTTCCCCACCTGAGTTATCACCGGAAACACGTACACGACGATCCTCGTTATCCCGCCACGAGTTAACATAACCACCTTCAACCAAACAACATAACTATAATTAATCAACTAACAACCATCTATATATGACACTTTAGGGCTAGGTTCGGCCAAGACTTAGAAAATAGGTTTAGAATTATCTTCTTAATGCCATCTTTTGGATCCTAGTTACTAGAGTCTTAACTAACATAGATTACTTATTTCAAGACTAAAATTTGAAACAAAATCCTCTAACCTTTAGGGTTAGGGTTTAGGCCAAGGGCTGACTTTTAGGGTTCAAAATCCTTAAAATTTCTAATCATGATTAAGTCATAGATTAATGGTCCTTAATAAACCAAGATCATAGATTAGTGGCTAAACAACTAAATTTTAAACTCAAAACTTCCTAACTCTCATATACTTAGATTCGGCCCTAACATGTTCATGGGGATAGGGTTCTTAGTTTGATAAACCAACTTGGATTTATTAAGCATACATATTAATAGCTTGATTACCAAGATTATTTATGAAAACTTTGAACCAAAACTCATCAACCTAGGGTTCGGCCAACATAGAGATTTTTGAGTAAAGATTTTCATTTTAATAATCTACCATGGATTAGAGTGTGTAGACATACATGTCATATAGAATACATGATCACACATGACAACACATGAACAAAACTCTACCAAACCTATTCTAATAGATTCGGCCAAGGCTAGGTTTTTAGGAAAGAAATTTTTGATTACATCATGCTCTTGGATTTAGATAATATGCATGATATCAAGAATATAGAAAGTGGTTTCATCATCATGAGATTTTTCTAGAATTTATTATAACTTTTCAAAGTTCAAGGCTTAGAAACTTAAAGGTGATGAACATAGATGAAATAGACTTTGAATCAATAAATTTATTGAAGAACATAGATATGATTAAGGAAGAAGATTAGGATTTACCTCTTGAAGATCAATGACAAAGGAAATCCAAGAACTTGCTTCACAAATTTGACACTAAAAGACTTATGAACTTTAGGGTTTTTGAACAAATGGCAATAGAAACTAAATGAAATGTAAGAGAAGGTATTTATAGAGATGGGTAGCGCCATCTTGGAAGGATCTAGAAAGGATGAGTTGTCTTGTTTAAAGGATTGAAATGCAAATAATTCCTAGGGACCATTTTGCAAAGATTCCAAAAGTATAAGGACTATTTTGCAAATTGCCAATAAATTGTAATGATGACTATTTGCCACATTTAATGTGAGCTTATCTTGACTAACTTTGGGCTGATTTTTGTCATAGATATTTTAGGAAGAATCAAGAACATTTGAGAACATTAGAGAATGTTGTAGAATAAAGTAGAAAAATGTAGAACATTCTAGAAAATCTTGGCTCATCCAAAAATTTATGAGGGCAGCCCCTTCTCCCTCATGGGCTTGTGCATGGGCCTAGTAAATTTGGGCTTGGATTCCTTTTTTGTGGGGCCCACCAAAAGATTTAAGCTTAAGCATGACATAGGAAACCTATATGGTTTCAAATGGGCTTCATGGAATTAATCCATGGACTATGATTTTAGGCTTCATGGCCACGGTCCAATAAGGGATTTGGAACAAAGATTCTAGCCCAACTCACTTAGAAAACCTAGAAACTAACTTAGGGACCAAAGTGTAATGAATAGAAAGTTCAGGGACTTAAGCGTAAAATTCAAAAATTGACACTTTAACCCTGTAAAACCTTCTAAACTTAAAAGTATGATTCATCCCCATGAATCATCTCAAAATCCTAAGATAAACTCTTCATCTGCTCTTGGAAACTCCGAAATCCATTCTGCCGCTCACCCGATTACGTATTACGTCCGAAAAACGTAAATTATTTTATTTTTTTCTGAAATAATTCTAAAAAATACAGAGTTGTAGGAAATAAAATAAAAACCTTAAGTCTTTCGTTCACGAATTAAAATTAGGTCTTTTGAGCAGTATAAATATACTGTCAGTGAAAATAGCGGGTCGGGATTCGCCCGTCGTTTCAACCTAAATTTTAATCGTAGCTTCCTACATTCAAGTAGGATTGAGTGATGAACTCCGTTTATTTAAAATAATTTTCTAATACTCATATAAATATATACAAATAATCGTTCGTATTTCGATTATTTTGAAACAGTGAAAATCGGGGTGTTACATTAACCCCAGATTCTTTTGCCCCCTCAGCGCCCCAAATAACCAAAAAGAATCCCACTCCAATAATTCCCACAAATAACCCCACTCAAACTCAAAATAAGTTTGCACCCTTGAGTGATGAAATATTGAAGAAAATAACCCCACCAAGAGAACCCCTTGCATTTAAAGAAAAAGGAGCTTGTCAAAAGCATACTCTTCTAGACCAAGAATTTGGTAACCCCTCTACAGGAAATCCTTGGGATTTGCTAAAACGGTTTATTCCTAATGGTTTTGGTTGGGTTCCCAACAGCAGCACCATAAAAAATTTACAGTTCTACCAATTCATTTTAATTGATACCAATTCAGTGAAAATTGAGCAAAACTTCAATTCCAATGAATCTGAAGTTGTTGCTTATTCAAAATTTAAAATAATGAAGGTCTTACACCTTTCAGATTGGGGACAAAACCCCTTTTTGCCAAAAAAGTTTTCTAGGCTATTCGACCCTCCAATTTATAACTATTTTGATTACCAACAAGCTTGGACTTTGTTTCTTCTTCAACCAAATCCAAAACATTCATGGTATTTCAATTTTTTGAATAACCAGTCCAAATACCCGAATTGGTTTATGGAATGGTTTTGGATTTATGGGCTTTCTGCCGACATACTCACTAATTCACTTTTTGAAATTTACAACGAATGCAAAAAATTAACTCCATCGATTCCTATCTTTGGAAAATTGCTTCACTTTTGTTCACAGTTCGGAATTGCTTGGTTACTCAAGTTTAACTTTGAGTATCATCAACATTTACCCTAACCCTTTCCAAAATACATATGCTCAACTAATACAGTCTCATGGTGGCAGAAATTCAATAATCAAGTCGTTGAAACAAAATTTGTTACTTGGAAAAGGAAGACTCATTCAAGAAAGGTTCCTCCACTCTTCGAACCTCCTAAGTCACCAATATTAGTTTCTCCAAAAGGAAAGGAAGTCTTAAAATCTTCCTCTCATGATTTATCTCTATACACAATTAATTTCAGTGCCTCAACACCCCAAGAATACAAAAAGATGTTGAAGGACGCTCTATCATCAATTGGTTCGGACAATGAAGAAGACGAAGAATTATCTTCTCATGGTTCAGACTACAATCCTTATCTGGAAAACAATGACCCGGATGTAGGATTCTTTTATCAATAATTATACTTTGGATTTGTCGCATCCCTCAAATTTATGATGGCTGACAGAATCATTTCAATAACCCGCATTAATTAAAGCAAAAGAAAAGTCGTTTGGCGTGTTGTGCCGACCCTGATTTATTGGCCGACAAGTTCACATGGCTACAGTAATTAAAGCAGCAAAGTCAAAAAGTAAAACAGTACCTGCTTTGCGGATTTCAAATGATTTCAGTCCACATTATTTAGAGGATCAAATCCTTTCTATTTAAGAAGCCTCTCCTTCTCAGTTGAAGACAGACTTACCTTCGACCTGATTAACTAATTAAAGCTTTCTTTGTAATCTTGTAGTGTAAAAACTTTTGAAGCAAGTTACATTGGAGCTCTTTGTTGTAAGTCACTTGATAACAAGTTTATAGTTGATAATCCTTGTTACTTTTGTACTCTTGTTTACATGAAATAAACAGATAGTTTGGTAACAATATCTTGATTTATACTCTGATTTATCTATTATATTCTCACTTTATCATATATAAATATATATATATATATATATTTAATATAAAAAAGTACATATATTTTTTATTTTTAAGGATATTTTGATAATATATATTTTTTTAAAAAAAAACGTAGGAATAAATGAGACAACCGTAGAGACACATGTAGCAGCTCCCTGACCCTACGCATAACATGCTAGGCCCACTATCTTATAACAGAGTCCAGCTCGTAATCATTGACCAGGACCAAGCCTAACAATATAAAGAAATGCTTGACACTGAACAACTATCTGCCAATATGCACTCCAAGAAAATAATTGTCCCTGCTCACACCACTCTGGTGTATGAACTGCTAAACCTTTGAATTGAATAGAACAAAGATAGTTATCTAGAAAACAATGGTAACGTTATTTGTACAGTTGGATTTTGACAATTGAAGTAATAATTATGATATTTGATTAATACAGTTTAAATATGTGGTTAATTATGTTACATCCATTAATCATTCACTGAACATGATTAATCATATATTTGAACTGCATTAACCACGATTTTCAGGTGTTCAAATATACTTGACCCCGTGTATATTTGAACACCAGAAAATCGTGGTTAATCCAGTTCAAATATATGGTTAATCACTTTCAGTGAATGGTTAATGGATATAATAAGGTGTCACAACTCATTAACCAATTATTGAATTTAATTAACCATATATTTGAACTGCATTAACCAGTTATCGCAGTTATCGTCCCAATTGTCAAAATCCAGTTAAAAAAACAAATAAAACAAAGATTAACTACCAATGTCTTTTTTTTTTTTTTTTTGAAAGGAAGTACCGTGTCTTTTAAAACGTTTTTTTTTAACACTAAATGTCTTTTAAAACGTTAAAATATAGGAAAAATTATAATGATATCTTTTATAAGGTTTGACTTAATCATATCTAACACATATATTATTTTTTTGTTTAAAAAGTAACAGAGGCCTCCCTTGAGGTTTATATTGTAAAAGGGTAAGACAATGATGATATAAATCTCAAGGGATAAATGTAATATAAAAATAGTAAGGAATCAACTTCAAATTGATGAAATTGATATTTTGAAAACATTTTTGCTTAAAAAAGTATTTTGTCTTTCAGTTTATTTGATGAAGAAGTAATAAGTTATGGTGTATTTTGAGCAGAGCATAGATTTGTCCTCTCTACACAATGTTAAATTTTTTTTACAAATAAGGTACATTGATTAATTTACATTAATCTTGTCTTTTTTGCTTAATTATCTGCAGGAGAATACTTGGGGCTGACTGGAGCATGTTTGGATGGAGCAGAAATTGTAGCATGTGGTCTAGCCACTCATTTTGTCACTTCAACGGTACTCAGGACCTTCTCACCCAATTATGTTTCTATAATAGGGTAAAGATACGTTTTGGTCCCTGACAAAAAATGCGTAGGTCATTTTAGTCCCTGACTAAAAAAAATTACCCCGTTAGTCATTGACAATTACTAACGTGGGACACGTTAGTCCCTATGTTGACTTCTGTTAGCCAACATCCGTTAGTTGGGTGACGTGGCCGTTAAATCGTCCGTTAGTTAGGGTAAATGCCCATTTTGGTTCTTAACAAAAAAAGTGGTGCCCATTTTAGTCCCTGGACAACATTCAGCTTCTTCTTCCTTGTATTTGCTGTTTTAAGAACCCTAATTCTAAACCCAGGAGCCTTAACCCTCCGAAACCATGATACTTAGTTCCTTCACATCATCCCCCACCCCACCGACTAAAAACCAAAACGGGTATCTGAAAAATCGAAACTTTGACAAACAACAAAGTGAGATTGTTGATGCTGAGTAATAGAGGAAAAAAAAATCAAGGACGAATCATAAGATTTTAAACCCTAAGCAAGCATATGAACACAACCAGAGAAAGAAGTACACAGTAATCACGAGAACGAACAATGGGGAAGAGTTGGAGAAGGCGTTGATATCCTTTTTCATCCATGGTTGACTGTTATTGCCACTATTTATTCTTCGCGAAAATGACTTAACTCTGACAAAAATGGTTGAGCTTCCAGGGAAGAAGAAAAGGGATGCACGAAAATGACTTCACTCTGGCGAAGAAATACTTGGAGGAAATGGAATATCACGCGGTGCTACCATTTGATCGGAGAAGACGACCTCGACATGGCGGCTTTGGTGGTGGCAGCGGATTCACCGGATCTGGGTACGATGGCAGACAATGGGATTGTGTCGGAGGGGAAGAGGGCAAAAGAGTCTCTGAGGTTTTTTTTTTTGGTCGAACAAATTTTAAGGACCAAAACGGTGTCGTTTTGGGCTAACGGGGCTAGCTAGGACGATTTAACGGTCACGTCACCCAACTAATGGATGCTGTCTAATGGAAGTCAACGCAGGGACTAACGTGTCTCACGTTACTAATTGTCAGCGACTAATGGAGTAGTTTTTTTTTGTCAGTGACTAAAATGACCTCCGCATTTTTTGTCAGGGACCAAAATGGGTATTTACCCTCTATAATAAATTATGATTTGATAGCTTACCAAGAACGAAAAATAAGATGGAACCTGTGACATACATATATATCTCATCCACATATTTGTAGAATTGTAGTGTGATTTTGAAATGAATTATTACGATCAATTCAATTTTATTTTTGTGTGTGTAATAGAAGCTAAATTCACTGGAAAATGCCCTACAAGCTGTTACTTCTTCAAATGTATCAACTATTGCCACACTTCTAGAAACTTTCATAGAGAAAGCAAATGTGAAGGAAGACAGCCCTTTAGAAGGTAAATTATGTCAAAATATTATCATTCTCTTGTGATTTTATGCACTTTTGAGAATTGAGACTTACCGATTGACAGTTAACTCTTTTCATAAAAATAAAAAAAAGATTGGAGACCATAAACAAATGTTTCTCAAAAGCGACAGTGGAGGAAATAATTCAATCCTTGGTAAGTGTCTCTATATATATTAGGATGAATGCTTTGTATGGGATTATCATTTTGGTACATAAGATTATGGTTTATAGGAAAATGAATTACAAAATGGAGTAGAAAAGTGGATCACAAATGCATTGAGCTCCATGCATTCATCTTCGCCCATGAGCCTAAAAATATTTCTGAAATCAGTAAGTATAAAGCCAAAAAAAAAAACTTGATTCGTTACATCATTATGCAAATTACTAACTCACATATTTTGTTATTACGTAATAACTGAAATCATGAATTTGCTGCCTATTAGATCAGAAAAGGAAGGGTACAAAACATTGAACAATGTCTTTACCGGGATTACAACATTGCTTGCCACTTCATAAGAAGGACTGTTAGCAATGATTTCTATGAGGTAAATATTTAAATAGCTCTATTTAAGAATGCAAATTAGGAAAATAAGACAATTAATATGATTATTTTATTCTAATACAAGATTGTAAGGAAGTTTATTTTTTTTTTCTTCTGGGAAATGGAAATATAGAATGGTAACTAGAGGTGGAAACGGGAGTCATAAGGTGGTAACGTGGTTGGGGTGAGAGAGTCAATGAGTTAAGGAGTTGAATGATAAGGAAGTTGAAGGTTCAAACCTCATTTACTAACAAAATACTAATTTTGTCAACAAAAAAATAATAATACTAACATTAACATATTAAAATTTGTCTATAAAAAAAAATGAGGTGAAAATGATATAGGGTAGGTTAGGTTTTGCCTAAATGGGTACAAGCTTGTTTTGTAATGTATTCGTCCAAGTCAGAATTGGTAGTTGTCATAGGATTTTTTTTTGGAGTCTCGACATAACCTGTTTATGATAATATAAAATTCTGACCTAACCCGAAAACATATTTAAAGTCATACATTATATAAAACTTTTATATAAGTCAGGAAACTTCTTTTTTTCAAAAAAATATTTTAATTTTTAAATAGATATTAGCATTCAATAAAATTATTATATTTTATATAAAATAAATATACTACGCTAATATATAAATTTAGTTAGTAAAGCATGTAAATATTATAAATTCTTAATTATATATAAATATGTGATAAATAAGTCGATCGGGTAGGAAAAATAGGTTTTTAGAAGCTCAACTCTTAGCTTGCATAGTTAAATAAACTTTTCAAAAAGTATAAAATTGACTATTTAATTTGCTATAAATATGCCATACCCATGTAAGTCAAAAACAGATTAGGTCGTAGACATCCAACAAGCCAGCTCACATATATAGTTTGTTGAGATTAGTGTTGTGACTAATGATTCTCTTCTATTTCACCTTTTACTCAACTTAAAAACATAGGGTTCGAGAGCAAAGTTTTTTGATAAAGACAACAAACCCAAGGTAAAACATTAGTCTCCTATATACTTTCTATATAGTTATAGATGACTGAAATTATATTTCTTTTCAACCTATATATGATTCTGCCTAACTATATATTTTCTTTCTTCACATGTTGGTTATTTAGTGGGAGCCTTCAAAGCTAGAGCTGGTTAACGAAGAAATGGTGGATCAATACTTCAGAGATGTGAATGATGAGGAATGGGAGTCTTTGCAATTTCCTGATAGATCCCACTCCCAAATTGTAAGCAGATTGTAGGTTGAAGTCATAAGCGAATTCCTTGCCATTAATTTTAAGAACTAAGTGAACATGTTAAGAATAAAGTGGTGGGTCAACTTTAGTTCCTGGCAAAATAAAATCATAGTGCTGCATTTCTGGCAGCCAATTAAGGGCTTAGTGATCTCTTTTACCCCCTCCTACAAATAGCTGGAGACAGATTTGTATGAATGGCTCATGTTTTCGATGTAATGAACACACAGCTGGTTTGGTATAATATGTTGGAATTATCTTCTTAAATCATTCTTTATTTCTAATCTTAAGTTCTTTATGCAACCAAATTACTTATCATCATACAATAGAGGAAAAAAACATGTTCTTCGTTCATACCCATAGGATCTACATCATACTAGATTAGTAATGATAAAATAAATACATGGATCCATAACTATTGATCACTTATCTGAATGCAGAAAACCTTGTAGTAATCAATCATGAATAAGAACAATGGCCTTATGGTTCTTCCTCAGTCAAAAACCGTAGTTCCTCAACGGGACCTTAACGTCTCTTCAGATAGGGAGAAGACAAAGTGACTTTCTGATTTGGTGTGTTAGGGACCATAACCGTTCCTATTATCCTCTAATGGGCCAACACTACATCTATCCATTAAGCCCATATCAGGTTATACTTGGTAGTCTAATGGACTCACTTAATTTAACTACATAAATTAAGTTCCTTAATGATAAATAACTAATATAATTGTTTTTACAATATAAGCTCGCATAGTTATTGGAAATATAAGGGCTTGTTTGATTTGTTTTTAGTTTCTGTTTTTATTTCATATTTTAACAAATAATTATAACATAAATAATTACAAAATTATGTTTCTTATTTTCAAAGTTTTGTACAAGAAACACTAATAACAACTGTTTTTTGTTTTCCTTATTTCATGTACAAATATTTTGAAACAAGAAATGAAATAAAAATAAGATAACAGTTTTGTAATGATTTTTGAAATCAGAAAATAAAAATAGGAAACTGAAAATAAAGTAAAGAGGCCCTAAATTTCCACCAATATAAACAATGATTAGCATGTTTGGATTATAGCTTGAACGCTCTGAACTCCCGCTTATGGTGTATAAACTGAATTTTATTCATAGATAACATATTTGAAAAGACCATTCTGTGTTGAGTTTGAATAGGTTTTCAGTTTGAAATCATAGTTCGAAAAATTGGAGGAATGAGATTAAAAAAGTCTACGATTTGTGAGGAGGAAAGGAATCTTTTGTACAGTATGTATAATAACTCTAGCTGAAAAATTAATTAAACTGTTTATTAAATTAGCATAATGAAAATAATAAATAAATGTGTTCCTAATAATTCTTCTCCAACCTCCACCCTTTTCTTTTTCAAACGTATATCAATCTTACACTCCTTAATTGAAAATGGACAAAGACAGGGGTGCTAAAAAATGGACAAAGAAGGGGACTAGTCCACTTCTTGTACCCCCAAAAAAAAGAGGACAAAGATTGAGGTGTTCGGTAGATGAATGTATGCCCGACTCCACCTATGTTGATGAGTTTGTGTTTTTTTTTTTTTTCAGGGTATCCTCCACGTACAACTGCGAAGACTAATCCCTCGAGCCGGGTAGGACCACAAGGGCGGCAAATCTCTCCCTCAAAATTCCCATGGCCAAGATTCGAACTCGAGACCTCTGGTTAAGCTGGAAGAGACCCATGCCATCTCATCCAAGCACTCATGGATGATGAGTTTGTGTTTACGTACATATAAATGGATACAACCCCAAAGATAACAACACTACAAAAAAAAAATCTTATTAGCAATCGAACACATTGGTTGCTAAAGACATAAAATCGGTAGCTAACACAAATAACGATCGAATTAGCGATTAAGATAAAACTGTCGCTAAATTAATTGTAGCTAACTGATTTAGCGATCGATTTTCTATGTCATAATTAATAACAACATGCTTTATCGATTTAGATGATAATTAATAACAACATGCTTTATCGATTTAGATGATTGTTTTTCTTCATGGGTTTGGTTTATCACTCTATTCCCCCCTCCAACCCCAAACATGTTTTTGTATTATTTATTCTTTAATTTTAGATGAATTTATGATATGCTGCAGATGATTAATGTGAGTGTGAGTTGGTGGTTTCAACCTAGTTGGGATGGTCACTCTCAGTCTCTCATTGTGATGCCTTTTGCATATATATTTTGCTTTAAAAAAAATGCTTTTAGGATCACTAAACATAGAAAACAAATGATCGCGAAGTTGGTCCCAAGAATTTGTTTTTTTTATCACATCAACGATAGGAAATTTTTGTGCTCACAATTAATTAGCAGAAAGTGAAATTCAAAATAGAAGTATCAATCACTTCTCTACAAAGATTTCCCATTAGAATGGGTGGTAATGGCGACCACATAACTGAAAGAAAGTGAAATTGCATCTTTCTATTCTAACACGGGGCAAAATTTAAGTTATACAGATATTACCCAGTCCAAAGAAAAAATTATAGCTTCTAAGAAAGCACAAAATAGAGAGGAGTGCTAGCAACACACTCTCTAGCATATATTTTTCAACATACTCTCTCCTATTGGTTGAAATTCATATGGGTCCCACTTGAATTTTGTAGGATCCACGTGAATTTCAACCAATAGAAGGGAGTGCGTTGAAAATTGTGTTGCCGACATTTCTCTAAAACAGATACTAGAGCAAGTGAGAAACTTAATTCTTACAATATAGCTAAATTTTTGGAAGTCTATCAGCTTCTATCTAATTTTATTTTTTATTTTTTATTTTTTGGTTTCTTGTCTATTGGAAAGTTCTACTTGGGGGCAACCAATTGTTTACCTCTTGAAGCTTGTTGTTGAGGTTCTTAAGTAACTTTCTTTTATACCAACCTTGGCAGCATCTTCCAAAAGAAACTTCCTACATCCAAATTTAAATTGATAATGGTGTCACTTTAAGAATAGATTCGAGGGCATTAAAATGGTAAAACCATTATTAGAATTCCACAGGAAAAGCAAGATACTTAGCAAATTCCAAATGATAATTTTGCTTTGAAAAAATAAAAACCTTATGACTGGTTGAGCGGTGATAACATAGCAAGAGAACTGGGTTGGTGGAGAAAGGGGAACCACCAAAAAATTGTTGGTGCCTGGGGGATTGAAGGAGCAAACGATGCAAAATTAGATTGTTGGTGAAGGGGGAAGCGACTGAGTTCTCAGGTCGAATTTTCAAATGGAGACTTTTTCTTCCAAAAACTAGAGAATTACAGGGTCAGCTATGATTTTACTCTCTATTTAATAATTTAATAACTTGTCATTTTCCCATTGGGCATTGGCTGTGCCCAAAGATTCGCCTTTCGATTTTTTTTAGGAAGCCCACGTAGTGTTCCATTGGGCAATTGGAATTGGATTGGTGTTGAAAATGAAGTTTTGAAGGATATTGCTTTTTACAGCACAACCTTTTCTAATACACCACAAATTTTTTTTAAAAATTATAACATCCCAAAAATATCCCCGATTATCTTCATAGACCTATAACCTATGTTCCGGAAAAAACACACCACTCTCATCTTCTTCGTCTTTCCCTCTTCTTCCTCACCCCTAGTCATTCAATAACTTCCCTATGATAGGTTGTTTTTCCTCTTTTTTAATCTTCTCCTTTGAATAACTTCCTTTCGTTATGTGTTTCGTGTACGTGTACATAGTTTATTTTAGGCTGTAACACCCTTCTCGAGCGCTACATTGTTCGTGACATTTTAAGACCGAAAAGTAGGTTAATTAAAATTCGCTTACAGGATGTGGTACTTTTTTTTTTGGCACATCATAAATATAAATAATTGGAATAAGGTAAAAGTGCAATAACATATTTCATAATCATAATTAAGGTTATAAGTTCGAAAATCACTTACATAAAAACCCAACCCGACTCATAAACAGAAGTCATAAAGGTATATAGACTCAACATACAGATATGGAGACACAGCTTTTAAAATATAAGATACTTGGAATCGCAGCTCCATAAACAGTAACATTAACTCCCAAACATACACACCTGGCCAAGCTAAAACATAAAAGACAATCCTCTCTCGTACATTGTGAGAAGGACAAACCCAACCGACGAGATCTAGTGTAAACTCTATTTGATCCCACTATCGGCGTCGTCACAAAAGACATTACTAGAGTCACTACAAAAGTAGCTCTCGGACTAAGCTCTTTCCCTTTCCAAGAGAAAAGTCATAGCCTACAGACCAACAACAGTCGTACCTATCTCAAGAAAAGAAGGGTCAAGCTTAACAGAAACACAAACACCAACATCTTGGACCATTTGAAGTCTAGAAGATGTCCGCTAGAAACTCCACCATATCATCCGCATGCTCGAATCTCAACTTCTATGATGAATCAACCGAGTACCATCTTGACATCTCAAACTTCTAAAAAGAACACAAAGCACATAGCCAGCCGACATAGGCAATATAAAATAAGGAGGTGAGATTTCTATTCATCATACACATAATGCAGACATACAGTGGTACGACACATAGGTTCGTACAATTATCAATATACAGTCATATCATCATTCATATTAGGAAAATAATGTTTCACAGAAACATAATCACAGTGCAACGTTCACCTAGATAGGAGACATCTAAGACTCGAGAAATGACCTCTGATTCCTATACCATGGTTCTACGAACAGTCGGAGAGAGTGGTTCGGAGGATTGTTCCGGATTATACCAGCCTTGGGTAACAAAATGCGTCAACAGTAAGCAACGCGCACATAGGCTTTTTCGGGAGCATCCTACACTACCAGAAAACACGTAGCGTCTAGTCGAGTATGTCGGTGCATTGCAAGATCACCACACCACATAGGAGCTACCAACTGGGCCTATATGAGTATTTCATACCCCGACATCCCCGAGCATCAACTAGATCGTCACTACAGAATTTGCACCCGCATTAAAGTGTTAGCTCAATCTCCCAGGCACAACGACCTTACAGAACATAGTTTTCACTATGTGTTTGGGCAAAATTTCCGGAAATGTATTCTTTTTGTCTATCCATCGGATGATATCTTGATTCCATTGAAATCCTTTCAACGTGCTTTCTCAGATTCTAGATGGTCTTAAGTCCGAATCACCGGTACTTAACATCGAGCTAAAGTTCTCAAGTAACCTTTCATCTTTGTGCAAAGATATCTTAAAGCACTTGATTACAAATCCTAACTCATTATGAAATTGGATCACAAGTCCAATTATTTATTTCTCTGCACTTTTCTAGTTGAGCCTTTCTCTTGGCTTCCAAGGAAAACAAATAACTATTATTCCATGAAATCTTATGGAGGTATGGACAATGAATTATCCATATTTTATGACATAAGGTCTTGTTCCACCCTACATCATAAATTATTAAGTTCGTATTTTCACTAAGCCGTTCATGACTTAGGTTTTTGCATTTTACCGTAAATACTCGTCCTTACGGACTAAAATCATTTTTGTCTTAAAACCAAAAACTTTGGTTAAAACCAATCATTTTGAAATAAAATTCCACCAAAAATACATAACTACTAAATTCCTCAGAAACAGTTTCTTGAAAAACGACGAAACTCTTAAAATACAGTTTTACGGATTTTTACTGTATTTCAACTTAAATTCTGTATTTTCGAAAATATAATCGTTTTTCTCAAATCCTTCACTTTCATAACTTCAAATACCTATGTTGAAGTATTTAAATTCTAATTTGAAGCCTCCTTCTACGTTTTGTACAAAAATCCTTAAACTTGATCGAACGTCGCTAAATTTGAAAATCGCGTAAGTCCTTTTTCAACGATTTTTAACCCTAATGTCCAAAACTCATTTTGGAGTCTTAGGACACTTAGCTAAGTATGAAAAATAGTCTATAACAGTCCAAATACTGTCTTGACCGAATTTAATGTCTTAGCTCATTTTACTTGTCCGGTTCTTTGAAAATATTGTTTTTAAGTCTACTAAAACTCGATTTTTGTTCTTTAAGACTTAAATCAAAATCATTTTTGGGATCATTTAAACCACAAAAGACCGTTTTCAATCTCATGAAAACAATTTTGGAAAAATATCAATTTCTTCTTGGTTTAATTATTTTTTTCAGTCCATAAACCATCATGGAATCACATGGTTTTGGAAACAAAGTTGTCTTGCCATTTTTTTCATGCTTGGCCGAAACCAAGTCCCAACAAACATGAAGATTTTCTCTTCATCACTCAATCTCAAAACATCACACATATTCATGTATTTTAAGCACTAAATCATGGCAGGATTATTTAGCATATTCAACATATTTTCTTTCAATGATCAAGTAAGCATACTAACAATTTTATTTTGACTAACATGCATCAAATAAGCATATACATCAATTAACATAATCACACCACAATCATAATACAAAGTCCTCTTAGAGGATCAAATATACACAAAGTCATAACCCTAATATTTAGGGTTTCAAGACTACACAAACATAACATAAACCACATACATATCTACATTAAGGTAGGATGGTGATAATCTCCCACATACCTCTTGTAGATCACTTTAAAGCAAGCACAAAAATGCTAAAAATCCAAGGGCCTCATTGTTTTTGTGCTTGAAAAACCTAGCAAGACAACCAACAATTAAAAAGGATTATGCACATGAGCTTAGGCATAAACAAGGAAGGGAATTCATGGTTTGAATCACTTACTAGAAGTAAGCAAGATGGTGATCAAGAGATAGTTTCCTCTATGCAAGAAATACCCATTTTCAAGGAAGGCTCAAAATGGATTTTTGTTGTCATATTTTATGTCTAGAATGTTGAGAGGAGTAAGGATATGCTCTTTGTTTTTGAATCAACCAAGTGGATGGTGATTGAGGGATGGTGGCCGAATCTCGCATAGAAGAAAGGAAAGGATTTTGTCTTAGGAACAAAGGATGATAAGTTAGAAAATGAAGTGAAGATAGGTGGATGAGAGGATCAAGGATATATTCATAGTTTTCTAAATAAGTTCTTGGATCACAAATTGATAATTGAAAGGAGGAACAAAATAAATATTTTCTGAATTGCTTGTGTTACTTTCACACAGCATAGAGGTATTCTATTTATACACTAGAAGAATTAAATACAACTGATAATTACAAGACAAATAAATGAGGCACCTATTTCCTATAGACATTTCCTAATTTTATGACTAGAGAATACATGAACCTCATTAATTTACAATGGCTATTTCCTAAACTATTAATGACAGTCCATGAACCTTTGGACGGTGGATTCCAACATTAATGACAGTCCATGAACCTTTGGACGGTGGATAATCTTTGGACGGTGGATTATCTTTGCACGGTGGATTCCAACACTCCCCCTCAAGCTGAGGAATAGATATCAATCATTCCCAGCTTGCAAGTAAGTTGGTTGAATCGATCCATTGGCAAACCCTTTGTTAACACATCTGCTAGTTGCTGCCCAGAGGGAATGTAGGTTGTTGTTATCAATCCACTATCCAATTTTTCCTTGATGAAGTGTCGATCTATCTCAATGTGTTTTGTCCTATCATGCTGAACAGGATTATGAGCAATACTGATAGCCGATTTATTATCACAAAACAATTTCATAGGACCTCCACACTTTATCTTCAAGTCATCGAGCACAATTTTCATCCACAACAGTTCACAGATTCCTTGTGCCATAGCTCTAAATTCTGCCTCTGCGCTTGATCGAGCCACTACATTTTGTTTCTTACTTCTCCAAGTAACAAGGTTCCCACATAGGAACATGCAATAGCCTGATGTGGATCTTCTATCACTTACTGAACCTGCATAGTCGGCATCTGTATAAGCCTCCATAGTCAAGTTTCCACCTTTTTTGAACAAGAGTCCTCTTCCTGGAGTAGCTTTGAGATACTGCAGTATACGTTCTACAGCCTGTAAGTGTCTTGATAAGCCTCTGGCTTATCTAGTTTTATAACTAGATGGACCGTGATTTTTGTGCAAACTATTTGAGTTCACTCTCGTTTTCGCCCAAATTTGCCTTGTTTTGTTCTTAAGTTAGACTTTGACTCGTTTTGTGGATTTTGTGTAGTTTTTAGGCTACTTTGAATGGAATTACGCTTTTTGTGTCTTTTTATTGTTTCAGGTTAGAAGTGAAGCTCCGGGAGTCAAGGAAAGTCAAGAAACAGTGGAAAAAGCACTTCTGGAGATACTCGCCTCGCGAGTGGATGCTCGCCATGCGAGCTTGAACATCAGATAAAGCAGCAACTGTCATCACTCTGGCTCGCCCCGCGAACATGATGCTCGCCTCGCGAATCATGGAGACCTGGAAGTCAGAGACCATCACGGCCTGGCCGTGATGAAGGTCACAGCCTAGAATTGAAGTCTCGCCCCGCGAAACACACTCTTGCCCCGCGAGAGTCCAAATTTGAATGCGCGCCAAAACTAAAATTCGCCTCGCGAGAGATCCTCGCCCCGCGAGCGGGCGAGAAACAGAATCCCTATATATTGCTGTTTCAGATCAGATTTGAGGAGTTTTGAGAGGAGGCTGGGGAGCTTTTTGCAGATCCGAATCCTAGTAGGGTTTTTTCCACTATAAAGTAGTGTTTAGGAAGATTCCTTATTCTGGAGCTGCGTCTCCCTTTTCTTTTTATTTTATCATGGTGGTTATTTCCGATTGTTTGTCTATGAGCATGAGGAACTAATCCCCTCGTCCGAGGAAACAATGAAGCCACCCATGGCGGTGTAGTGTTCTTGTGATGTATGTTTTTCTCCCCTTCTCTATTGAATGTTTTCCAATTCTGATTTGAATGCATTGATCATATGTTTTGCGTGATTAACTAGTTAAACGTGTTTGAGGCCGAACGGCGATTCGCGTTTTTAGAACTTGGATTTGAATCACTAATTGACTAATGAGCACGACAGTGGATTTGAGAGATTAGTGCAACCTTATAGGGAACAAGAATTAATCAAATTCGAGATTAGGATTATGAGACCTAGTAAGTAATTAATCCAATCGTCGAATACGTCATATTGAGCACGACAGTGGATATAGGAGAAATTAGGGGTCCCGGTTGACATTATAATTGAACCTAGGGAGGAATACATCATCACTTGGGTACTATGCATGATTGGGTAGGTGGATTTAAGACCTTGGATATTTTAATTTCAGAATTTTTAGTTAATTATTTTATTAGATTCGTTAATTTGAATTCGATCAATCTCTCTCTCTCAACCACCTTCTGTAACTTAACCAAACGTATCGGATTTCCCGCGGATTAGTCGAATTGATAGCCCAATCCCTGAGTTCGACCTCGATAATTACTTACCGTGTTTCTTTTATTACTTGCGACGACCCGGTATACTTGCTGGCGTCACCAACATGTCTCTTCCTCGGATCATGCATGAACTGACTCACAACACTGACCGCATATGCTAGATCTGGTCTAGTGTGTGCCAAGTAAATCAACTTCCCCACAAGTCTCTGGTATTGGATTTTGTCAACCTTGGCACTCTCCTCTTCAGTGCTCATCCTGTGATTTTGCTCGATGGGAACACCTGTAGGTTTACATCCAAGTTTCCCTGTTTCCTTCAAAAGATCAAGCACATACTTCCTTTGAGAGATGAAAATGCCTTGTTTTGAGTAGGCCACTTCAATCCCTAAGAAATACTTCAGTTTCCCAAGGTCCTTCATCTCAAATTCTGCAAATAATTTTTCCTTAAGCAGTTGTCTCTCAACTAGGTCATCTCCTGTAATAATTATATCATCCACATAAACAAGAAGTACAATCAGTTTTCCTCCTTGTGAATGTTTAAAGAAAAGTGTATGATCTCCTTGGCTTTGTTTGTAACCCAGCAACACCATAGCTTTTGTAAATCTTCCAAACCATGCTCGGGGAGACTGTTTTAGCCCATATAAAGCCTTCCTCAATCTGCAAACTTTGTTTGTTCCACTTGTGGGACCAAACCCTGGGGGAATGTCCATGTACACCTCCTCCTCTAAGTCTCCATGCAAGAAAGCATTTTTGACATCAAACTGATGTAGTTCCCATCCAGAGTGGGCAGCAAGAGAGAGTAAAATACGAACAGTGTTCATCTTTGCCACTGGAGCAAATGTCTCCTCATAATCAATGCCATAGGTCTGAGTGTATCCCTTTGCCACTAGTCTTGCTTTATACCTGTCTAGGGTACCATCTGACCGGTACTTTACAGTGTAGATCCATCTACTCCCCACTGGTTTCTTTTCCTTTGGTTTCTCAACAATTTCCCATGTTCCATTTCTTTCCAGAGCTTGCATCTCCTCATTCATGGCTTGAACCCAGTTCTTGTCCTTCAATGCTTCTTGTACTGTTGATGAGTGTGATTTCACCTCATTTTTCATGTACATTTATGCATGCATTTGCATATAGTTAGGCCAATTTAGTGTTGATTTTGTATAGTTTTTCCTTTGGAACGGATGAGGTGGTTTCTGTGTGTTGTTTTGCAGGATTTAATGGAAAAATGCCCAGAAATCAGCCTTGGTGGAGCTTGGATGAAAAAGAGCTTGAAAAGTGAAGATTATGAGCCAAACAGAGCCCATCACGGCCTGGCCGTGATGACCATCACGACCGTGATCAAGCAGAGCAGAAGGCAAAAGTCAGAGACTGTCACGGCCTGCCCGTGATATGAATCACGGCCGTGACCTAGGATTCGCGTCGCGAACAAAGGGCTCGCCTCGCGAGTGACCATTTTGTGCAAATTCGCCCAAGTCAGAAACCATCACGGCCTGGCCGTGATGGCCATCACGGCCGTGACGCGATATTGATCTATAAATAGGGCTGCGATGAACAGAAAAGGGGACTGACTTCTAACCTAAAAAAGGGACTTTTTGCAGAGGCTTGGAAACCCTAAAGAGGGCTGATGGCTGGGGGAAGGCTGGGACCTTAAAGATGACATCTCTCTACTCTTGGATTGGAATGAGATTGAAGAATTCATCATGAAGTTTTCTTTCTCTCTTCTCTCTTTTCCTTTTGTAGACTTATTCATGTATAGTTAATTCCCCCATTGTTGGGTTTAGATGTAGCTTTTCTGAACTTGATTGTTAATTGATTTGGTTTCAATACAAGTCTCTATTTCTTTATGAGTATGTGATTCTGTGTTTAATGCTTTCCTTGGATTAGCTACCCATAGGAATGATATGTTGCTTTGATAGATGACTGGAAGGTTGGTATTAAGGCATGCTCATGAATCATATGCCAAGTAGTTCAAGAATCTAGACATAGGTGTTGAATGCTTGCAATCTTATAAGTCTTGACTTAATGCAAAATCACAGATTAATCCACCTAAGACATTAGGGTTTAATTTGGGGTTTTAGGCTCAATGCACCTAAGACATTAGGCTTGAGTACTTTAGAAAAGGCTTGATTGGCATAATTGAATTAGGACTTGTGTTGTTAGCCACTTCATTGCAATCAAGGGAGGATTAGTGTAGTCTAAACCTGACAATCTCAACATTTATAAATTCTGCACTCCAAGTGTTTTCTAAAAGTCCAAAAAGACCAAAAATATTGTATTTCTTTATTTTCTGTTTAATCCCTCATACTTTAGTTAAGTATAGATAGTTGTTAAGTTTGCGAATTGGTAATTGACATCCGATCCCTGTGGATACGATAACCGGTCTCACCGTTTTATTACTTGTTTGCGACAAGGTGCACTTGCCTTTATTTATATATTTAAAAATCACGCATCAACTGTTCTAGGGATTCTGATAGAGTCAATGGCTGTAATAAAGCTTTGGTGCTGCAAAGAAAGGTTTGTGGTGGAAACAAATTTGGAAATAGGGTACTTAGCACAAGATCTTTTTCCTTTTCTTAAAGCAATAGGTAAGTCATCATCAATGTTAGGATCACAATTATCCAAAGGAATAGGATCATAATGAATGAAAGGAATAGATTCAACATGAATGGGACTAGTGTTTTCAATACTTACCATGGGTTCAGATATTTGGGGTTGCGGCTGGACCAGGGAGGGGTGTTTCTTCCTTTGATAGACCAGTTTTGGCGAGCTTGCTCTAGTCTGAGGAGCTAATTCCTGTGTATCTGAGAGCATATCAGAAGGTTGGAGCAAGGGAATGCTGCCTTCTGAAAAAATCTCAGCTTCCAAATCAGAAGTATTATTCTCCCCCTGAAGCTGAGAGGAACTGAAGAATGATTGATTTTCTTGGAAGGTGGCATTCATGGAGACATACACTCGACGAGAGGAAGGGTGATAACATTTGTATCCTTTCTTGTCAGGGGCATAACCAATGAACAAACATTTAATAGCACGAGGGTCAAGTTTGCCCCGATGATGACGATGGACATGAACAAAAGCAACACAACCAAAAACACGAGATTCAAGACTTTGCATAATAGGAACAGATGGAAAAAAAATGTTTTCATGACATGAACAGGACTCAAACCACCAAGGATTCTAGAGGGTATTCTATTTATTAGATAAGCAGCAGTTAAAACAGCATCCCCCCAATATGAATTTGGAACAGACATCTGAAACAATAAAGCTCTAGTAATTTCAAGCAAGTGTCGATTTTTCCTTTCAGCAACCCCGTTTTGTTGGGGGGTATCAACACATGTAAGTTCATGAACAATGCCATGTTGTTTAAGAAAGGTGGAGAAATTTTGGTTCACATACTCTCTACCATTATCAGACCTCAGACGTTTAATTGTTTTATCAAATTGAGTTTTAATCATATGATAAAAATGGATAAAAAAATGGTACACATCTGATTTATTTTTCATTAGAAAAATCCAAGTAACACGAGTGCAATCATCAATAAATGACATGAACCATTTTGCACCTGAAATATTAGGAACAAAAGCTGGACCCCAAACATCAGTATGAATAAGAGAAAAAGGTTCATCACTTTTCTTAGCACTTGAAGGAAAACTTACCCGATGATGTTTGGAAAATTCACAAACATCACATTGATAGGACTCAACCGATTCATTCAAAAACAAAGAAGGAAACATGGACTTAAGTAGAGTGAATGGGGGATGCCCAAGACGATTATGTTGGAGCCAAATTTGGGAGGAACAAGACTTGGATTGATGACAGGAATGTTGCAACTTCACACCAGATTCACCTGAAGTTTCCATCTCAAGGTAGTACAACCCTCCCCGTTCCTTGGCAACTCCAATAGTCTTCCCCGTAGTATTGTCCTGGAATACACAATGAGAAGGGAAAAATGTTACAGCGCAATTAAGGTCTTTGGTAAGTTTATGTATAGAAAGAAGGTTATATGACAGTTTAGGAACATGAAGCACATTTTGCAAATTTAGAAAAAGACTAATTTTAACGTTACCAAATCCCCGCAACGATGTATGAGAGCCATCACCTACAGGTGATGTGATGACTACCGATGGGGATTTGATCGGATGAAAAATGAGAAGAACAAAAGGTCATGTGATCGGTGGCACCAGAATCAATAATCCAAAAATCCTCGGGGACAGTACCAGAAGCATGAGAAAATAAAGAACATAGATTCTTACCATTTACACCATTTGAAGAAGTGCAAGACTGCTCACTAGTGTAATGGGTGATAGCTGAGATGTTGGTGATCTCAGTGTTAGACATGATGGTTAGGCGTGATAACAACCAAGAGTGCGATGAAGGTGTAAAAAACACAAGCTGCAATGAAGGCAGCAACAAAGAAGAGGGTTTGTGGTGAAGATGACTTTGGGTACTGTAACTAAGAAAGATAAAGCACAATGAAGGTGCTGAACATGTAATGAAGGCACAAGACAAACAGGTCCTGCAATGAAGGCAAGGCACCTAAGGTCACTCAGCAATGAAGGCCGAGGCAGCGGAAAAGCAAAGGCAGAGACTCCCAAGGTCGGGAGCTCTGATACCAAATTGAAAGGAGGAACAAAACAAATATTTTCTGAATTGCTTGTGTTACTTTCACACAGCATAGAGGTATTCTATTTATACACTAGAAGAATTAAATACAACTGATAATTACAAGAAAAATAAATGAGGCACCTATTTCCTATAGACATTTCCTAATTTTATGACTAGAGAATACATGAACCTCATTAATTTACAATGGCTATTTCCTAAACTATTAATGACAGTCCATGAACCTTTGGACGGTGGATTCCAACATTAATGACAGTCCATGAACCTTTGGACGGTGGATAATCTTTGGACGGTGGATTATCGTTGGACGGTGGATTCCAACATTGATGATGATGACCGAAACTTTGAAGAAAGAAAGGAAAGGAAGGCTTGGTTTCATGAACAAGGATGATGAGAGGATGATGAATATGGTATTGGTTTTTAAAGAGAATACTTGGAAGGTGATTTTGTGGAGTGGGCCGAATTTCATGAAAAGAAGAAATGAAGAACACTTTATGTTTTTGCAAGGATGAAACTAAGTTGAAGGATAAATGAATATTAAGTGGGTGGAAGGATGGTGTTGGCCGAATCATGAGAGAAGGAGGAAAGAAGTAAACTTGTGAAGAGAAGAGAAGTTATGATCATGAATCATGAGGTTATGCCTCTAGAAGATGAACAAATGTACAAGAACTTGGAGTTCCAATGTAAACCTTAGTGATGAAATTAGGGTTTTTGTGTAGGAAATGTGAAGAAATGAAAGTGAAGTGCTTGCTAGAAAGGGGAGGAGGCAGCCGTGTACCCTTGCCAAGGAGGAGAACAAATTTGCTTTGATAACCTTAAATGACAACCATTTTTCATGTTAACCAAAGCTAGGTTAGGTTATAAGGAAAATATCTAGATATTTTGTGATTAAGTCATCATGACAAGTTGAAACAAAGTGGAATCTGTGTCTAGGGGGGATGGGGCCGTGCATCACATGGAGGGAGGAGAAGTCAATTTGGTATTGTCTTGGTTATTAACCTTAGGTAGTTACCATGATTTTTGGTTAGGTTAGAAAATAACTTAAAATACTTAGGTGTCTTCATAACCATCATGATCATCTAGAATGAAGTGAAAGAATGCTTATCCAAGAGGGCTTGGTCGAAATTATACATGGTAGAAGGGAGGATAAAATTGTCAAAACACTTGTTGGATATCAAAGGAATTCATAAAAAGATCAAAGGGTATTTTGGTCATTTCACAAGATTATTAAGATATTTTGTTAAGTAGTCATGATGACTAGGTGACTTATGTGTGTCTAGGAGGGCTTGGTAGACTTTCATGGACCATGGAGCAAGAGGAAGAGAATTTGAACACAAACACTTAACATGTGTAAGATGATGATTCACTACTTTTCATTTATGACTTTGGTGATTCACCATTTTTCATTTATGGTCATTTATGACTATGGTGAATCATTGCAACCGACATAGGTGTTAAGTCTCTAAAATGTCTGATGTGTATTTCCTTAAGTTTTGATGAGAACTAAACATTAACCTTCATATTGATTTCTAACCTGTCTATCTAGTGTGTAGATTAAAACAGTAAGAATCATCTGTCTGCTCATATAGGTGACTACCTGTTTGGATAAGCGAAAGTCAACCTATCTGTTGACTAGGATTATTGACTTCTTTCAAGATACCTCTTCAACCTGTCTCCCCACGAGTTCCTACACTTGTCTGAGGTTACTCGTTGAAGAATCAAGGACCAAACAAGATTTTGAGAGCCGTTGGTCGCGCTGTCGCGCACGCGCCAAAAAGAACGAGCGGGTTTTAAAACTGTAGTTTAGGGCGACAACTCGGATGTCGTCTCACAAGGACTCTTAAAGTGTTATTTTTCACAAAAATCAGTTTTGGGGGGGGTTGGATTGGGATGCAAATAAGAAAACAAAATAATAACAGAGCAATGGAACAAGGCAATTCAAAGAGTTTGTCAAATAGCTAAAAACGATTAATCTATTGTTCTCGATTTCCCAACTATCATAGGTTCATGCAATTTCCAAGCCCTAAGCAGATTCTAATCCCCTCCCGGTTGTAGCAACAATTTACAAGCGAAACCACTACTACAGATACATGCCCCTATTCCCGAATTAAGAAAACGGGGTTAAGCCCTTCGTGAACTAAGCGAACACGAAACGTACACACGCGAATTAAGCAGACGCGATTAATTATAGGAACATAATATCACCGGAAATAAATCAACACAACACAATATACTCCTGAATTAAGTAAACATAAATATAAAGCATGGCATTGAAAAGGGAAAAGCATACAAAACAGGAAATACAAGAACCTCAAGTGTATTGGAAATCGATTACAATAGATTAATCTAAGAAATTAGTTCTCCATGACAATAACGAAACACACAGAAAAATATGTAAAACTATGGAGAAGCAAAAGTTGTTCATAATCTGCCCAGACAACTATTTATAATATTCAGGAATTTTTGCCACTCGCGAGGCGAGACCTAATTCGCGAGGCGAATATTGTGAAAAGTCAGCAACGCTTGGTATTCTCGTGGGGCGAAGGACTACTCGCGAGGCGAGGAACTGAAGGGTCTTCTTATTACGCCCGTTATGAACATCAGGGGCCAACCGTGATGCTTTCTGACTTCCAGGCTCGCGAGGCGAATGGATGCTCGCGAGGCGAGACTATTCAACTTCAAAACTGCCACAGTCGTGACCTTCAAAACGGGTAAGCCGTGATAGTCTCTGACTTTCAGGGTTGGGTGACTCGCGGGGCGAATCAGAGACCTTTCATTTTCTTGGAACAGTCAGCCTTCGGGGTCGCGAGGCGAAGAGCTGTTCGCGAGGCGAATCCCCTGTTTCTTTATTCTCTTGACTTCCAACTTAACCTGAAAACAAATACACAGCTATAAGTGTATTATTTGACTCAAAACTGGCTAAATTAACCTAAAACTACTTTACAGACTCAAAACCTTGCTTGAGGACAATCTAATCTAATTTGGGTGAAAATATGATATAATTTGCACAAAACCCTGGTCATACTAGCCATAAAACTAGATGAGCCAGAGGCTTATCATCTGTCCTATCGGAAAGAGACTTGAAGCCTTCTCTCCTACTTAGTCTCACGCTTATCAAGAAAAGTCAGAAGTTACTCTCTCAAGCAACCTCAGATATTAGAACCAAAGACCAGTTAAAGAATTCTTCCAACGTGCTTTATTCCCATAGTACCTATGGTCCTTTCACGAAAAGGGAATTGTACTCAGCAAAGTACAAAAAGCTCTCTGCACAACTCTGATATGGCTGTTTCACGATGCATAAAGTCATGATCCTTTGAGTTAGAGTACAACCAACGTTCCTATTGCATTAATGACTGCCCAGAACGACTCTATTACATTTAATGAAGTTCTTCTTGAAGCCAACATCTGAGGGAATGTCTCTAACAGATCTTAAATGCTTGAAGACTATAAATACATAAGTCATTAAAGATGATGTGACATAGAGAATACATATAGCATTAAAGAGCCATTACTCTGCACATTAATTTCTTCATTCTTTCATTCTGTATTCTTGAATCATTTGAAGTTATTACGCAGACTTTCCTAAGCTTTACATTTAAACCACCCTCCGAGTATTAGTGAAAGATCTGTCTGTCTGAAGTTGTATTTATTACAAACCAAATTTCTCAAACAAATCTGAGTGAGCCTGAAGAGGTTAGGTGTGCAAAGAATACTTGTCTTGGAGCCTGAAGAGACTAGGTGTGCAAAGAATACTTGTGGAGCCTGAAGAGGCTAGATGTGCAAACAATACTTGGAGTCTGTAACCTGATCAGCTATAGTGGATAAAACTTGGTGCTGTCAAGGATTGGAAGTAGCTCTTTGCTTTGAAGAGTGGACCAGGATAAATAAATGTGTCAATCTCTCTTTCCTTATAAACTCTTTAGTTGCTTTAGTTTTCTTATCCGTTTATCAAATGGTGTGTTTTCTTAAGTTACTGTTAAAATTTCATCAGACAGGTCACCTGTCTGTCCTGTATCTTTCCACTCGTCTGAACCAAGCTTCTGTATGCGAAAAGTTTTCAACTTTGTTTAAATTCTGATAAACACAATTCAGCCCCCCTTCTCGTGTTTATAGTTGTCTATTTCAATAGGCAATATAAAATAAGGAGGTGAGATTCCACTCATCATACAACAGAAGGCAGACATGCAATGGTACGACACACATACATGTTACAACATACATATATTCATTCTATCTTCCATTCAAATTCTGATTGTTTCAAACTCTAAGAATATACTATATCAAACTCAACGGTAAGCTTATCAAGCATACCAATATCAAACTCAACGGTAAGCTTATGAAGCATACTGGACATAGTTTGTCCATCAAAGGACGAGAATAGAGAGAAATTGACTGAAACTGTATAGTCTCATACCTACAAAGCCTCAAGAATATCTGATCCTAACCCCGGAGCTAATTTACATTTTGGAAAGGAATGGTTAGTACATGTTTCATCTACGCCTACCTCAGGCACCATGTGTGTCTATCATGGCACACAAGGCTCAAATCATAATAATAATGTACGTACTATCATAATCACATGTGATCTCAACTCTCCGTGAAACATCGAGCTCTTTATGAAACTTTTACTACTGGGAAGCTTGGCTTTCTAGGCACAACGACCTTTATGAACATAGTACCAACTATGTGTTTGGGAAAAATTGCCGGAATACGTCCAATTGGTCTATCCATCGGATAACCTCGTGATTCAACCAGAATCCATTTGATGTCAATCTCTGACGGACGATATTCTCGGGTACAAATCACCAGCCCTTCACTGATCCACCATTTTCAAACAGACTTTTCATGTTTATGTAAAGATGTTTTAAGGCACTTGCTTACAAGTCCTAACACATTATGAAATTGGATCGACAATCCAATCATTTATTTCTTTGCACTTTTCTAATGGAGCCTTTCTCTTGGCTTCCAAGAAATCAAATAAATCTTAGTCCATTAAATCTTGTGGAGTATGGATATTGAATTATCCACACTTTACGACAAATGGTATTGCTTCACCATAAGTCATAAATCATTAAGTTCATATTCTCACTAAGTCTTTTATGACTTTGGTTTTTGCTCTTTAATGTAATTACTAGTCTTTGAAGACTAAAATCCTCTTTTTGCTTAAAACCAAACCTTTTGATAAAATTAAATCATTTGACCATAAGGCAACCAATGGTACATAGGTATTAAGTTTCTCGAAACATATTGTCAAAAGTCTTTAAAAATGCTTGACGAGATTTTGCCGCTTTTTACTGGTTTTAGGCTAAAAGCCATACTTTTGAAAATATGGTTCTTCACCTCAAATCTATTACTCGCCTAGGTCATAATACTCATATTAAGATGTTCAAACATTGATTTTACAGTTTTCCTTCCATGTATATGAAATTCCTAAAAACTTGACCGAACGTCGTTAAGTTCGAAAATCATGTAATTTCTTTTTCCACGATTTTAAACCCTAATGGTCCAAAACTCATTTTGGAGTCTTAGGACACTTAGTTAGGTATGAAAAACAGTCTCTAACTGTCCAGTTATATATATATATATATATATATATATATATATATATATATATATATATATATATCATAAAATTCCAGAAATTTCGTTTCTTTCCCAAAATTTTACAATATTTACAAAAATGTCCTTGTTTAGTAAAAAGCTTATATTTTTTTATGTATAAGTCCAAATAACATCAAACCAATTTCTATGGTCTTATCTCATCAAGGGTTACAATATCAACACATAATAATATAAATTTCAGTACAGCCACTGAAATTCTCAGAATTTGCATATTAGTCCTTATAGACTCATAAATTCATATCTTTTCACATACATATTCAAATCAATCCAAACCAATTTCTATACTCTTATATACTCATTCAATCCCTATAAAAATTATCCAAACAAATTAAACTATCATGGAACCCTCTCAAACAGTCATGGCCGAATGGCCACAAATTACAGATTAGGCATTTTTCTTAACAAATCAAGCAAACAACAATAAAGGTTCAAACTAGAGATCATTAGAACTAAAACAACCATATGACATATCATACCAAAACCAAGCATCAAATCAATTCCTCCAAGAGGATCATACACATATACTCAAAAATACATAACCCTAACACTTAGGGTTTGTAAGACAACATACAAATACTTTAAACACATACATATCTACATTAAGGTAGGATGGTAGTAATCTCCCCCTTTACCTCTTGTAGATCACTTAAAACAAGTAAAGATGGTTGTCCAAGCTAATGGTGCTCACGGTTTTGTGCTTACTAAACCTAGCAAAATCACACAAAAAACACAAAGGATTAGACAACAAGGTTTAGACATAACCAAAGATAGGGAATTAAGGCTTTAGATCACTTATCTCAAGCCACAAGGTTGATGGTCAAGTGATTGATGTTCTTGACCAAGAAATTCCCATTTTTGTAGAAGGCTAGAAAGGGATTTTTGGGTGAGATAACTAAGGCTTAGAATGATGAGAGGAGAGAGGAGAAAGGATCTATGATTGATTTGTGAAACAAGCTCTTGGATGGTGGTTTGGAGATGGAGGCCGAATTCTTGAAGAAATAATGGATTTTACTTCATGAACAAGGATTGAGAGGATGATAAATATGGTCTTGGTTTTTCAATAGAGTAATTGGAAGGTGGAGACATGATGGTGACTGGATCATGTAGGAAGAAAAGGAAAGGAAGAACTTGGTGTTTTGTTGAAATGAAATTGTCTTGAAGAGAAATGAAATTGAAATGAAATGAAGTGAAGATGGTTGGTGGTGTGAAGGTGGCCGTGTGATTAACCAAGTGAGGAGGAGAAATTGCTTTGTTAAGAATAAATGAAAACCATGGTGAAAGATTACCAAAGCTTGGTTAAGTTAAGTTATGAAAATATTATATTTTATCCTAGCTAGTTTATGAATCATTATGCTAGGAAAAGAATGTGTTGATGAGCCTCTGTTTGACTGGTTTTATAACTAGTAAAGACCTGGGCTTTGTGCTAATTTTATATCATTTTTACCCAAATTAGACTTGATTGTCCTTAAGTAGTATTTTGAGTCTGTAAAGTGTTTTTATGTTAATTTAGTTGTTTTAGAATTAAATAAAACACTTATTCTATTTTCTGTTTTCAGGTAAATAAAATAAAATAAATCTGGAGCCACTCGCCCCGCGAAGGATCTCTCGCCCCGCGAGTCACGCAAGCCTGAAAAGTCAGAGACGATCACGGCTTACCCGTGTTTAAGATCACGGCCGTGGCAGTTTTGAAGTTGAAGCGTTCGCCTCGCGAGCATCCATTCGCCTCGCGAGTCTGGAAGTCAGAACATAATTGCTGTCACTGGAACCTGAACGGGTCATGAAGATTGGGTCATAACTTGGGCTGTAGATGTCGGTTTGAACTGAAACCGGTGGCAAATGAAAGATCAAACAAAGAGCTTTAACTCTCATGAAGACCATTATTCCAAACAGAGCCGTTTTGAAGGTCTTTAATCCTTGTGAAGTCAGAGGCGTTTCAGCTGCCCTATGAGTTGAATGTGGACATAACTCCCTCATCTTAATTCATAATTAAGCAAATTAAGTGGTTTTGGAAAGCTAAGAGGCAGAGGTTGAAGACAACTAAAGGAGCATTCAGATATTGAGAGAATATATATAAATAGTTAGTCATAGTTAGTCATAGAGAGGTTAGTCAGAGAGTTAGCCAGTTTTGGCTAGTCTTTGGTAGTCAGTAGTAGTAGTTTATTTTCCTTTCTTTTATTTTGTGTTTAAGTCTGTAATGGAGAACTAGTCTCCTAGATTAATCTACTGGGATTGGTTTTAATTACACTTGAGGTTCTTGTATTTCCTGTTTTCAATTCCTTTTCTCTTTTCAATACTATGTTATGCATTTCCGTTTGTTTAATTCGGGAATGTGTAGTGTAGTGTTGATTCATTTCATGATGCTATGTTCCTATACTTAATCGCGTTTGTTTAATTAGTGTGTGTTCATTCATGTTCGTTTAGTTCATGAGGGCTTAACCCCGTTTGTTTAATTCGGGAATAGGAATATGTATCCGTAGTAGCGATTCCGTTTGTTAATTGTTGCTACAACTGAAAGGGGATTAGAATCTGCTTAGGGCTCGGATTTATTTGAACCAATGATAGTGGGAAACCAAGAACAGTAGGTTAATCGTCTTTAGTTTATTTGTTAATCTCTTTTCTTACTCTGTTTTTATTTTGTTTCCTTTATTTAAGTTTAATCTCAAAACCCCCATTTCTAACTTTTACTAATTTTTCATTAATAATAACAACAACTAAAGAGTCCTTGAGAGACGATACTCGAGTTGTCGCACTATACTGCATTTTTATAATCTCTCGTTCTTTTTGGCGCGTGGAGACAGCGCGACCTAAAATTGGCGCCGTTGCCGGGGACTATGTTTTGTTGTTATTAGCAGAAAATAAAAAAAAAATAAATAATTTACTGAATTTGTCTGGTTATGGATCTTCTTGATAAGCTCACTTATTTGAAGCAATTGTTTCAGTGATACGCGGTTTTGTGGCATGTGCGGCTCTCCCGAGCACCTGTATGAGGCATGCCCCATTCTCGACAAATGCTACTTATTGGCCTCGAGCTTATACATTCCATCCCGACAATCAAGGCAAAAAGCTTGAGGATAATGAAGAACCTGTGGAATCAAATGCATGTGTTGAGAATGATGGGGTGGATGAACCGTGTGTGAGAAAGTCCAGACAATCGACCTTTACTAACCCAGTTTCTTTTACTACATGTACTAACTGTCATCGACACTAACCCGTCTCATTGTTTGTGGCCAATTTCTTGACTCTATTTTGCAGGATGATAGTGAGAGTGATACCGATTGTTCAGCCGAAGTTCCAAATACACTATCCATTGAGCAGCTACCTCCCCCTTGTGGAACAACTAGGTGATGGAGTTCAAGCCTCTGGAATTTGCACCATGGCCAGTCCAAGAGGTTGAGCCCCACTTTTATTGGGAGGATTTTATTGAGAAAGAGGTCATCTGTGACCCCAGAGGAAGTGAAAAGTCCGCCGCACTGGGCGAGGTTACTATGATTGTCAAGCACCCACTTCCGTATAAAGGCTGCAAGTTAGGGAAGCATGGAATGAACTACCACCCTTTGGCTACCATGTGGGACTTATGTTACAAGCAATGGGATCCCGGTGGAACCGCCCCTCAATGAGTTTTTCTTTACCTTGCTCTTTTAATTTTTTTTTCTTTCTTTGCTTTATTTCTGTTTTGTTTGCAATAAAGCTCCTGAATAATTTGAGAAGCTCAGGAGTTGTGTTAAGTCTAGTATTGGCAAGTTTATTGGATTTGATTAATTTTTGCATAGATTGATTGCATGATAGTGTTGACTGTTTTCCTCCTAGGACTTGAAAATTTTGAAAAAATGATCCCCATGTGATTGAAAACTGAACTTTGGGATTTTGTTATGATGGCATGATTTATGATAAGTTTGGGGTGATAGGAAGCACACACTAGGGATAGAATCTCTGTCAAATAATTTGCAAAAAAATGTCCAGGTGAGGTTTTTGAGCCTCCAACATGTTTTAGACTGTGTGAAAATCACTTTTTAAGTTACACTTTCCTGAATTTGATTGAATCTCTTTTTGGTTTGCATGATTATGTGTTTGCTTCAAATGATTTAGGCATTTTCTTTGTAATTAGCTACTTGGCCTAAAAATAACCAATTCCTAATGCATGTTCCCTAGTTAGCCCTTTGAGCCTGATGAGCCTATTGTTCTTGTTAACCTTATGTTACAAGCTAAAATCTGAAAAAAACCATGTTAACCCGATCTTAGGATTAGGAGAGCATGGAATCTTAGTAAGAAATTTGGTTGCAAGAAATTAAGTTTGGGGTGGCTACCAGGTGCAATGTGTTGTTTGGGATTGAAAAAAAAAAAGTGGAAAAAAAATATATAGAAAAGAAAAGAAAAGAAAAGAAAAACAGAAAAAAATAAAAGTTCAAAAATGCCAAAAAGAAATAAAAAGGTTGTAGTCACCCAAGGCATAAAGAAAAAAATAAAAAAAGGAACTTGATTTAAATTCAAAGTGTAAATAATGTTCATGCTCTCTTAGTTCCTAGGGTCTTCAGCCTAGTTCCTTTGTATATCATACCCTTAGCCAGGCCCCATTACAACCCATAAAAGACCTGTTGATGTTGCTTACATGTTTTCTGTGGGAATCATTTTGAGATGAAAATCAAATTTATGGGAAGTGCTCTTAAAAGTGAAAATTGAGTGAAAATGTTAGCCTGGCAAAAATTGAGTGATTGAGTGAACATAAATTTCCCTTGTGAGGAAGGCAGTTGTTTGATTTTGGTGATCTCTCTTTTGTGTGTAACTTAGATCCCCTGCTTAGATTGATGATTGTTTGAGTAATGAAATTCTCAACTGTTTAGAATAACTGAATGTGGGGATTGATTTGTTTGAAAGGGGGAACATTGAAAAATATTTTGATAAATTGCTTGAAATCTGTGTGAAAGTTAATTGAGTCCTTAAGCTTGCCATGTTTTGCCAGGTCTTGAGTCTTTTTAAGTTTTTAAGTTTTAGTTTGCTTGGGGACAAGCAAAGTTTAAGTTTGGGGTATTTTGATGAGCCTCTGTTTGACTGGTTTTATAACTAGTAAAGACCTGGGCTTTGTGCTAATTTTATATCATTTTTACCCAAATTAGACTTGATTGTCCTTAAGTAGTATTTTGAGTCTGTAAAGTGTTTTTATGTTAATTTAGTTGTTTTAGAATTAAATAAAACACTTATTCTATTTTCTGTTTTCAGGTAAATAAAATAAAATAAATCTGGAGCCACTCGCCCCGCGAAGGATCTCTCGCCCCGCGAGTCACGCAAGCCTGAAAAGTCAGAGACGATCACGGCTTACCCGTGTTGAAGATCACGGCCGTGGCAGTTTTGAAGTTGAAGCGTTCGCCTCGCGAGCATCCATTCGCCTCGCGAGTCCTGGAAGTCAGAACATAATTGTCATCCTTTGGAACCTGAACGGGTCATGAAGATTGGGTCATAACTTGGGCTGTAGATGTCGGTTTGAACTGAAACCGGTGGCAAATGAAAGATCAAACAAAGAGCTTTAACTCTCATGAAGACCATTATTCCAAACAGAGCCGTTTTGAAGGTCTTTAATCCTTGTGAAGTCAGAGGCGTTTCAGCTGCCCTATGAGTTGAATGTGGACATAACTCCCTCATCTTAATTCATAATTAAGCAAATTAAGTGGTTTTGGAAAGCTAAGAGGCAGAGGTTGAAGACAACTAAAGGAGCATTCAGATATTGAGAGAATATATATAAATAGTCAGTCATAGTTAGTCATAGAGAGGTTAGTCAGAGAGTTAGCCAGTTTTGGCTAGTCTTTGGTAGTCAGTAGTAGTAGTTTATTTTCCTTTCTTTTCTTTTGTGTTTAAGTCTGTAATGGAGAACTAGTCTCCTAGATTAATCTACTGGGATTGGTTTTAATTACACTTGAGGTTCTTGTATTTCCTGTTTTCAATTCCTTTTCTCTTTTCAATACTATGTTATGCATTTCTGTTTGTTTAATTCAGGAATGTGTAGTGTAGTGTTGATTCATTTCAGTGATGCTATGTTCCTATACTTAATCGCGTTTGTTTAATTCGCGTGTGTTCATTCATGTTCGTTTAGTTCATGAGGGCTTAACCCCGTTTGTTTAATTCGGGAATAGGAATATGTATCCGTAGTAGCGATTCCGTTTGTTAATTGTTGCTACAACTGAAAGGGGATTAGAATCTGCTTAGGGCTTGGATTTATTTGAACCAATGATAGTGGGAAACCAAGAACAGTAGGTTAATCGTCTTTAGTTTATTTGTTAATCTCTTTTCTTACTCTGTTTTTATTTTGTTTCCTTTATTTAAGACTAATCTCAAAACCCCCATTTCTAACTTTTACTAATTTTCTGTTAATAATAACAACAACTAAAGAGTCCTTGAGAGACGATACTCGAGTTGTCGCACTATACTGCATTTTTATAATCGCTCGTTCTTTTTGGCGCGTGGCGACAGCGCGACCATGTGTGGTGGAGGTATTTTGGGAGGTGTGACCGTGTTATGCACCATAAGGAGGAAGGAGATATCTTTGATGCTTATCGTGGTTGGCTAACCTTGGTTGAAATTAACTAAGGATAGGTTAGAAAATTATATAGTATAACTTAGATATATTTTTTTATGAACTATCATGATAAGGTGAAGCAAAATGTATGGATGATCAATGGTGAATGTGGCTGGTCAAAATTATACATGATAGAAGGATAAAATTGTCAAAACACTTGTTGGATGTCAAATGAAATCATAAAATGATCAAAGGGTATTTTGTGTAGAAAATGTGAAGAAATTAAAATGAAGTGTCTGATAGAAGTGGGAAGGATGGCAGTCGTGTACTCTTGCCAAAGATGAGAATAAATTGCCTTGTTAACATTGAATGAACTATGGTTGGAGTTAACTAAGCATAAGTTAAGTTAAGGCATAAATATCCACATATTTTATTCTAGAATTTATGAGCATTTATGGTGAAGGTGACTCACTAGGTGACTCATCCTCTTTGAGTCATCATGGATGACTCGTCATTCTGTCTCCCAGTGTATCTCTGCACACCCGTATCTGATTCCGTTGTTTACCCGATTAGGGTTTTGTCTGTTTTTCACTAATATTTCACCAGATAAATTAAATATTTTATTTTTGAGTAGAAATTCTGGAAATATATTTTGTTCCCAACAAGTGGCAACATTTTGAAATTTTTCATTTTCGGGCCAAAATTAGGGTTTTCTACCGGTACAAAATTATACTGTCAGTAAAAACGCAGACCGGTTTCCGTCATAATTTTAAATCCAAAATTTAACCATAACTTCCTTCAATATAGAAGGTCTCAACTATGATTTTGTTTTCCTCAAAATCATTTTCTAGAGCCCCGATATAAATATAAAATATAATTACCGGTCAAGACGAGAGAAAACGGGATGTTACAGAGCCCACTATCGGCGTCGTCACAAAAGACATTACTAGAGTCACTACAAAAGTAGCTCTCGGACTAAGCTCTTTCCCTTTCCAAGAGAAAAGTCATAGCCTACAGACCAACAACAGTCGTACCTATCTCAAGAAAAGAAGGGTCAAGCTTAACAGAAACACAAACACCAACGTCTTGGACCATTTGAAGTCTAGAAGATGTCCGCTAGAAACTCCACCATATCATCCGCATGCTCGAATCTCAACTTCTATGATGAATCAACCGAGTACCATCTTGACATCTCAAACTTCTAAAAAGAACACAAAGCACATAGCCAGCCGACATAGGCAATATAAAATAAGGAGGTGAGATTTCTATTCATCATACACATAATGCAGACATACAGTGGTACGACACATAGGTTCGTACAATTATCAATATACAGTCATATCATCATTCATATTAGGAAAATAATGTTTCACAGAAACATAATCACAGTGCAACGTTCACCTAGATAGGAGACATCTAAGACTCGAGAAATGACCTCTGATTCCTATACCATGGTTCTACGAACAGTCGGAGAGAGTGGTTCGGAGGATTGTTCCGGATTATACCAGCCTTGGGTAACAAAATGCGTCAACAGTAAGCAACGCGCACATAGGCTTTTTCGGGAGCATCCTACACTACCAGAAAACACGTAGCGTCTAGTCGAGTATGTCGGTGCATTGCAAGATCACCACACCACATAGGAGCTACCAACTGGGCCTATATGAGTATTTCATACCCCGACATCCCCGAGCATCAACTAGATCGTCACTACAGAATTTGCACCCGCATTAAAGTGTTAGCTCAATCTCCCAGGCACAACGACCTTACAGAACATAGTTTTCACTATGTGTTTGGGCAAAATTTCCGGAAATGTATTCTTTTTGTCTATCCATCGGATGATATCTTGATTCCATCGAAATCCTTTCAACGTGCTTTCTCAGATTCTAGATGGTCTTAAGTCCGAATCACCGGTACTTAACATCGAGCTAAAGTTCTCAAGTAACCTTTCATCTTTGTGCAAAGATATCTTAAAGCACTTGATTACAAATCCTAACTCATTATGAAATTGGATCACAAGTCCAATTATTTATTTCTCTGCACTTTTCTAGTTGAGCCTTTCTCTTGGCTTCCAAGGAAAACAAATAACTATTATTCCATGAAATCTTATGGAGGTATGGACAATGAATTATCCATACTTTATGATATAAGGTCTTGTTCCACCCTACATCATAAATTATTAAGTTCGTATTTTCACTAAGCCGTTCATGACTTAGGTTTTTGCATTTTACCGTAAATGCTCGTCCTCACGGACTAAAATCCTTTTTGTCTTAAAATCAAAACCTTTGGTTAAAACCAATAATTTTGAAATAAAACTCCACCAAAATTACATAAGTACTAAATTCCTTAAAAATAGTTTCTTGAAAAACGTCGAAACTCTTAAAATACAGTTTTACCGCTTTTTACTGTATTTCAACTTAAATTCCGTATTTTCGAAAATATAATCGGTTTTCTCAAACTCTTCACTTTATTAACATCAAATACCTATGTTGAAGCATTTAAATTCTAATTTCAAGCCTCATTCTACAGTTTGTACAAAAATCCTTAAACTTGACCGAGCGTCGCTAAATTTGAAAATCACGTAAGTCATTTTTCAACGATTTTTAACCCTAATGTCCAAAACTCATTTTGGAGTATTAGGACACTTAGATAGGTATGAAAAATAGTCTCTAACTGTCCAAATACTGTCTTGACTGAATTTAATGTCTTAGCTCATTTTATTGTCCAAATGCTCTTTGTTTTTTAATCAAGCAAGTGGTTGGTGATTTAGGGGTGGTGGCTGAATCTCGCATTGAAGAAAGGAAAGGATTTTGTCTTAGGAACAAAGGATGATAAGTTAGAAAATGAAGTCAAGATAGGTGGATGAGAGGATCAAGGATATATTTTTATTTTTGTAAATAAGTTCTTAGATCACAAATTGATGATGACAGCTGAAACTTTGAAGAAAGAAAGGGAAGGATGGCTTGGTTTCATGAACAAGGATGATGAGAGGATGATGAATATGGTATTGGTTTTTAAAGAGAATAATTGGAAGGTGATTTTGTGGAGTGGGCCGAATTTCATGAAAAGAATAAATGAAGAACACTTTATGTTTTTGAAAGGATGGTGTTGGCCGAATCATGAGAGAAGGAGGAAAGAAGTAAACTTGTGAAGAGAAGAGAAGTTATGATCATGAATCATGAGGTTATGCCTCTAGAAGATGAAGAAATGGACTAGAACTTGGAGTTCCAATGTAAACCTTAGTGATGAAATTAGGGTTTTTGTGTAGGAAATGTGAAGAAATGAAAATGAAGTGTTTGCTAGATGGGGAGGAGGCAGTCGTGTACCCTTGCTAAGGAGGAGAAGAAATTTGCTTTGATAACCTTAAATGACAACCATAGTTGATGTTAACCAAAGCTATGTTAGGTTATAAGGAAAATATCTAGATATTTTGTGATTAAGTCATCATGACAAGATGAAACAAAGTGGAATGTGTGTCTAGGGGGGATGGGGCTGTGCATCACATGGAGGGAGGAGAAGTCAATTTGGTATTGTCTTGGTTATTAAACTTAGGTAGTAACCATGGTTTTTGGTTAGGTTAGAAAATAACTTAAAATACTTATGTGACTTCATAACCATCATGATCGTCTAGAATGAAGTGAAAGAATGCCTATCCAAGAGGTCTTGGTCGAAATTATACGTGGTAGAAGGGAGGATAAAATTGTCAAAACACTTGTTGGATATCAAAAGAATTCATAAAAAAGATCAAAGGGTATTTTGGTCATTTCGCAAGGATATTAAGATATTTTGTTAAGTAGTCTCAAGGTGACTTATGTGTGGTTAGGAGGGCTTGGTAGACTTTCATGGACCATGGAGCAAGAGGAAGAGATTTGAACACAAACACTTATCATGTGCAAGATGATGATTCACTACTTTTCATTTATGACTTTGGCGATTCACCTTTTTTCATTTATGGTCATTTATGACTATGGTGAGTCATTGCAACCGACATAGGCAATATAAAATAAGGAGGTGAGATCCCATTCATCATACAACAGAAGGCAAACATGTAGTGGTACGACACACATACATGTTATAGCAGACACATATTCATTCTATCTTCCATTCAATTTCTGATTGTTTCAAACTCCAAGAATATACTATATCAAACTCAACGGTAAGCTTATCAAGCATACCAATATAAACTCAACGGCAAGCTTATCAAGCATACCGGACACGGTTTGTCCATCAAAGGACGAGAATAGAGAGAAACTGACTGAAACTGTATAGTCTCATACCTACAAAGGCTCAAGAATATTTGATCCTAACTCCGGAGCTAATTGACATTTTGGAAAGGAATGGTTAGTACAGGTTTCATCTACGCCCACCTCATGCACCATGTGTTGCTATCAAGGCACACAAGGCTCAAATCATAATCATAACATACGTAATATCATAATCACATGTGATCTCAACTCTTTGTGAAACATCGGGCTCTCTATGAAACCTTTACTAGTGGGAAGCTTGGCTTCCTATGCACAACGACCATTTTATTACACAGGAAAAACGGGGTCACATTGTTTATTTATTTATTTATTTATTTTTAGGGGACTTAAAAGATGAATTTGAAGTTAAAACTTAAGAATGTGAAAACACACCAAATATCGGATTAATAGTAGTAAAGCCTCCATCCACGGCTAGATTATGCCCACTAATATACTTGGACCCATCGCTGGCCAAATAAAGTGCAGCTTGTGCTACATCTTCTTCTTGCAAGGCAACCCCTTTAAGGTTGGAATAGACACTTGAGCATCCATTATCACCTAGTTTGAAGAAATCTCTTGCTAGTACAGTAGCAATGAAGTAGGGAGACAAGAAATCCACCCTTATTCCAAATTTTCCAAGCTCAGCAGCTGCATTCTTTGTGAGTCCCACTATGGCATGTTTAGGGCTTGTGTATGCATGAGTTGCAACCCCTCCAACACTTGAGCTCACACTTCCCACCGTTATTATGCTACCCTTTCTGGAAGGCATCATCACTCTAGCTTAAGGGTGGCAAATGGATGGATGGGTTTTGATTCGGATCATAATGGATCGGATAAAAATAATCCATGGATCCATTTCGATCCATTGAAATTGTATTAAAAAAATCAAATCCATCCATGATCCATTTAATAAAAAACCATCCAACCCATCCATGAATCATTTTTACATGGATGGATATCCGACTCATCCATTTAAAATTATATTATACATTGAAATTTAATTTTTTTTAACAAATTTTATTTACATTTAATTCCCAAAAAATAGCTTGCAAACTCTCAACCTTTTTTTTAAATAAATTAAATTTTGTTCCTTGTAATTTACAAAATCTTGTAGTTATTTTTTCTTTTTAATTCAACCTCATGTCATAGAAATTTTCAAACTTGTTATATAAAAAAGCAGTTACTCAAAAATAAGAACTTAATAGAATTGGAAAATTAAACTTCACATACTCAAAAAACTATAGATATAAGCACCAAAAAAATACATATAACAATAGAGATTGAATTAAAATGAGTGTAAAAAAACACATGAGAATATACATTCTCAAAGTGTAATCAACAAAAAAAAATTGCTTTTTATCGCCACACTCGATCACACAGAGAATAAGAAAGGAAGAATCAGTCCAAACATAAGTCTCAAAAGGCTTCATTACAATGCAAAAAGAGATATCCAAATGAGTGAAGTATGTTAGTTCCCTCATTGAAGCTGTCCCTACAACCATGTTCACGTCCCTGAAAATAAAAAACAAATAACAAATTTAGCCTTTAACTGAATATTGCATCGAGCATAATTAACATTAAGTGATGATTACTACATACCAAAAAAATTATGTTCTGGATATAGATAAAGTTGCAAGGATCTCGACAAGTTCTTCAACATCAAGATCCAGTACAACTACAAGAGAGAACAAAAGTAGCAAGCAATTAGACATCTAGTCACATGACGTTTCATATTTGAAGTTCCACCACCCTCTTTTGCCGTGTAGACTTTACCACAATTTTTGCACTTTGCCTTTGGAAGTCCATCATCATCAACAAATTTCTCAAAATAATCCCTAGCCAGAGATTTTCTCGATCTTTTTGTACTAGGGGCTGAACTTTCTGCAGCATCAATCATCGTATAATCTTCTTCGCAAGGCATAGTAGTCGTACCAAGCAATCAATCCTAAACAAATGAGTATGCATAAAACATTATTTTAATACTTCTTTTTAATGAGATATTAAATGGTGTATACAAGAGCATTCGGATCAAAATTATTAATGACTCTCTGATCACCACCTATTTCAGTTCAATTCAACTTCGCCGAACCCAACTACCTTAATTATTAATGACTCTTTGATCACCACCTTATTTCAGTTCAGTTCAACTTCACTGAACCCAGCTACCATAATCTAAGTAACATTTAATTACACAGGAACACACAAGCAACAAAAGTAAACTGTACACTCAACTGCAATGGAGCAAACAGTAAGTGTAGGCGAGAATAGTAATTCAAGTGAGCAATAGAAAGAACTGCAATCATAGTGACAGTTCAGCCATAGTTCAAAACGACTGCATAAACTGTGATTCTATTCCAATATTTGAGCCAAACCAGAACCAGTTCCAAGTAATGCAGAACCTCTAATTATGGGATTTTGGAGCGAAAAGCAGAAAGCAGTAGAAGAAGCAACATTCCAATGCAATGTCATAAACACAATATATAGGAGTTAATAAAGTCAAATTTACTGGCAGACTAAGTTAACAAGACAAAACTTAAAGAAGGCTGAATAATTGCCATAATGTAGTAACTGAAAGGAAATTTAAAATTGACATATTATTATAACTTCATCCTTGAAACTACACAACTTTTATAAGGAGAGTAGAACTAGAAAGTCACAGCTGCTTCAATCATATGATATGGAACACAATCATCTCTCTTAGAGAATTATTCTTATAAACAAAAGAATGAACTATGCTACCTTTGCAAAAATCGTATTTAACAGTCAATTTATATTGATACAACTCAATAAAATAAAAATTCAAAACAAAGCAAATGGGACAAATTACAAAAGATGAGAACAAAATGCATACAAGTTAGATACTTTTCCACCTCAAACAAAACAACAAATCAGCATAAGAATCATAGTGATAGTGAGATATACCTTGCCAATCTCAGGTTCTTCAGGAACCTTGTATGAATCAGCTGTAACCACTGATAACCACAAACCAGGGAAAAGGGTCTGCACAAACCAGAACCAAGGCTCACATTCACAGCAATTTATAACCAAACAGAACCAATGAGAACAGAACCAAAACAGCAAACCAGCAAGCACAACAGAAACCAGCAATGAAAAACCAACCCATATTAGAACAGGATCCTGTTTAATCAACTTACACACCCTGTAGGACTTAGAACAGTAACTCAACACATAAAAGTAATCTACATGTGTCTGTGTTCGCTACTATAATTATTTAGGTTGCTATAGAGAAAGTTAGGTGTGCAATGTGCTTAGTGTAGGTTCAAGTCTCATGGCGATACATTAACACCATACATCCAGGAGTTCTTATCGTAAGCATAATTCTATCTTCTTTAGCCTTCAATTCACCAGAGCAAAGTAAAAAAATTTCATGGAAAAGTCTAAGATTAACTCTCAGTTTCAAAATGAGCATTACTAAAAGTGTCTATAGCATATATATGACACCAAAAAGGGCTCAAAATAGTGTTTCTAAAGAAACCAGATATGACTGAATTATTTTATTCATTATCTTAAATCATACCTAACATTATTCCTATACTCACGTATACTAAAAAGGAAATTAATTGTACTTTATCAATTATAATAAGTACTCTGTCAATTACAATAATTAACAAATTATTTGACATGATTCTTTCCTTTAACACTCCCCCTCAAGTTGGAGTGTATGTTAATGACACCCGACTTGCTGAATAGCATTTCAAACTGTGTTGAACTCAATGGTTTGGTGAATAAGTCAGCTGGTTGACTTGTGGTCCGAATATAAGCTGTCTGCACTAGCCCACTTTGAATCTTCTCACGTACCAAATGACAATCAATCTCTATGTGCTTCATTCGTTCATGAAACACTGGATTTGAAGCAATATGCATGGCAGTCTGGTTGTCACAAAACAATGTAACTAGTTGTGTGTGAGTCACCTTCAAGTCTTTCAGTATATTTTTCAACCAAGTAATCTCACAACAAGTAGTGGCCATGGAACGATATCCTGCCTCTGCGCTTGAATGCGACATGGTATGTTGCTTCTTAGTTTTCCAAGAGATTGGTGCTTGACCCAACAAAATACAATAACCAGTTACCGACCTTCTTGTATCCTTGCACCGAGCCCAATCGGCATCACAAAAGGCACGTAGTTCTAGTGAACCTGTAGATGGTAACAAAATTCCCTGACCCGGTGCTTGTTTGATATACCTTAGAACCTTGTGAGCAGCTTCAAGATGAGGTTGCCTGGGCTTGTCCATGAATTGACTCAATACATGGACAGCATAAACAAGATATGGCCTTGTGATGGTGAGGTAAATTAGTAGACCCACAAGACGCCTGTATGGACTTGGATCAACTAGAAACTTCCCACTCGTTTGTGTGAGTGAAAGGTTCTGTTCAACAGGAAATCGTGAGGGCTTGACACCTAAGAACCCTGCATCTTCTAGAATTTATAGAGCATATTTTCTTTGACACAATGTGATTCCTTGTCTTAATCGTGCAACTTCTATCCCCAAGAAATATTTAAGTGGCCCCATGTCTTTCAACTCAGAATGATTTGAGAGGAAATGTTTGGTGCTTGTAATGTCCTGCAGGTTGTTGCCCGCTAATATCACATCATCAACATAAATTAATAATGCAATAAAACTACCTGCATGGTTTCGAACAAACAGCGAGTAGTCTGACCATGATTGTTGAAATCCAGCCTTCTTAAGGGCACTAGACAGTTTTAAGAACCATTGTCGTGATGCCTGTTTTAACCCATAAATTGACTGTGTAGCTTGCAGACACGGTTCTCCCCCTTTCATATGAAACCGGGCGGGATGGACATGTAGACTTCTTTATAGAGATCTCCATGTAAGAAGGCGTTATTAACGTCAAGTTGGTGCAAGTGCCATCCTCGTACGGCTGCAACACTAAGGAGTATTCGGACTGTTGTGAGTTTAGCAACGGGAGCAAAAGTCTCTCGGTAATCAATACCTTCAATTTGACTATAGCCTTTTGCAACTAAGCGAGCTTTATAACGCTCAACAGTTCCGTCGGGGTTGAGTTTGATTTTGTAAACCCATTTGCAACCGATAGGCTTTTTATGAGATGGCAGAGGGACAAGACTCCGAGTATTGTTGGCTTGGAGGGTTTGAATTTCATTATGCATGGCATCACGCCACCTTGGATCTCGATTAGCCTGTTGAAAATTCTTGGGTTCTTTGTGAAGGGTCAGTTGAGTGGTAAATGCTTTATGACTTGGGGAAAGGCAATCATAAGATAAAAATTAGGAAAGAGGATGAGAAGTACCTTGGGAGGTGACCACCTTCGTTGAAGATGAAGGAACGGTCCTAGATGGGAGGGTTGCCTCAACATGAAAGTCCTGTAAAAATGTTGGTATTTTAGTAGATCTAGTGGAGTGTCTTGGTGGTGGCGGCGGTGGCGGTGTGATTTCCGTTTGTTTGTGAGTGGTGTTCTCGGGTGGGAGATTTTCAATGGCAGGTTGGGGCATTATTTCAAGGGATGGCATATTTATGGAAGGTGATGGAGGGTCTTGGTCTAAATAGGATGGATTTAAAGGTTCAAAATTGGAAGGTTGTGGGATTTGAGGGTTATCGGTGCTATGAGGAGTGTTTGGGTCTATAGTGTTTGTGGTATTCTTAGGAAGAAAAGGATAAGGTGAAATAGGGTGAGGCATTGATGGTGTGGCAGCGGAAGTTTTTGGTGTTTTGAATGGAAATACGTCCTCATAAAAAAGAACATCGCGTGAAACAAAGACCTTTTGAAGTTGAGGGTCAAATACACGATATCCTTTTTGGGCATAAGGGTAGCCAAGGAAAAGACAACGAGTGGAACAAGGGTCAAATTTAGTGGGCTTGGTGGGGAGTGTAGATGCGAAACACAAACAACCGAAGACTCTTAATTGTGAATAATTGGGGGGTTCATTGAGTAATTTTTCATATGGTGTTTTACCTTGAAGGAGTGGTGTAGGTGTGCGATTGATGAGATATGTTGAAGTGAGGATAGCATCCCCCCAAAACTGTTTTGGAAGACCACTTTGAAAAAGCAAAGCATGGGCAACATTTAGCAAATGTCTATGTTTGTGCTCAGCAACACCATTTTGTTGGGGTGTGTTGACGTAACTAGATTGATGGATGATTCCTTTCATGGCATAAAAATTGTCTATTTTGAATTCTGGACCATTATCACTACGAACAATTTTGACATTTGCATTGAATTAGTTTTCAACCATGTTAATGAACTTGACCAAGAAGTTACGTGTTTCTGATTTTTGTTTCATCAAATAAACCCATGTGCTTCTTGTGTAATCATCAACAATAGTGAGAAAATATTTTGCTCATGAAAGTGAAGGAACATGATAGCCACCCCAAATGTCAACATGTATTAAATCAAAACAAGATTGGCTAGCAATAAAACTCACTGGAAATGGTAATCGAGTTTGTTTGGCCAATGGGCAAATTAAACATTTGCCTGGTTCACAAGATTTGTTATTGGAAAAAGGAAATAACATGGATATTTTGTGAGAAGGATGTCCAAGGCGTTGATGCCAAAGAGCAGGGGCTATGGCTTGAACAGAATTACAGGATCCTTTCTCTGCTTGATTGAGATAGTAGAGTCCCCCTCACTCAATTCCCGTCCCAATCATCTTCCCCGATCGTAAGTCCTGTATAACACAAAATTGTCTGAGAAAAATTGTAATATAAAATGAATCCAAGGCTAGCTTGCTAATGGAAATTAAATTTAACTGAAAAAGTGGTACACACAAGACATTATCAACGATAAAGTTGGGAGAGAAAATAATCTTGCCAACATGTGTGACTTGTGTCAATGAGCCATTTGGTAACTCAATAGTATGATTTTCAATAGTTTTTGAAGCAAGAGGAGATGAGGGCTACAAACAATGTGGTCAGTAGCACCACTATCGAGGATCCAAATAATTTTCTTTCCATTTTGAGTGAATGGAAAGGCTTTACCTGAGAATTCATCATGATTTGGATTTTTACCAACTTGATTGGCTAAATTATTGCAACGAGTCCATTGCAAAAGTTCATCAAAGTTATTCTCCTTTGGCTTCAAGATAGATCCATCAACGAGACCGATTTTTTTTTAACCATCAAGGCCATGCTCATGGACTGAACCCATGTGTTGTAGTTGTCTTCCACCAGAGGTTGTGGTACAAGGACTGCACCTGGTTGGTTTGAATAATGGAGGTAAAGAGGGTGATGGGGTTGTTCCCATTTTGGAGTGGGAGCCATATCCTATTTGGTTGATGATGATGGGGTTTTTTCATTATCATCTGTCATGGCTACCTAGGCTAAGGTTTGTGTTTGTTGGGTTTCCCAGATCGTTGCTCTGATACCATAAAGAAACCAGATATGGTTGAATTATTTTATTCATTATCACAAATCATATATTTATAGAAATGTTACAGAATAGGATCCTAGCATTATGCCTAACATTATGCCTATACTCATGTATACTAAAAAGGAAATTAATTGTACTCTATCAATTACAATAAGTACTCTTTCAATTACAATAATTAACAAATTATTTGGCATGATTCTTTCCTTTAACAGTTTCTCTGTTTCATATGCAATTTCACAAACACGTGCTGCTTGTTACTTGGCTATAATTCAAAATCCTCAAAACTGACCTACCCACTAAAAAACAACCAACGACCCATTTAAGCAATCATCAAAATCCTTCATGGTATGCCTAATTGATTCAATAATTAACCATTAAAACCAGCTAGTAAAGAATGCAGATGAGTACATGGTTCTTGACAATGAAGCACTTTATGAACAATATTAGTACTATACCTTGATTGTTTGAATAGATTCTTGCAAATTGGGGTAGAAAATTCAAAGATGAACAGAGCGAATCGGATTCTTGCTCGATCTGGAATTTGCGGCTAGGTGTGAACTCGAATTTGTGCTTGCAATTTGTTATTTTGCGAATTTGGTGCAGCTAGGGTTTGAAATTCAAAATTGGGGATGGAAGAAAAGAGACCAGCAACCTAAGAACACTTCTGATACGATTCTATTTTGTGTTGGGTGAAAATGATCCAAAAATATATATTAACTTTTGTGTTGGATAGAAATTGGTCCAGTCCTTTATTTTTTGGGTCCAGTGGATTTGGGGGGAAATGAGATGGATCACTATCCATCCATTAATAAGAGGGAGCTTCTTTTTACACCACAAAAATTTCCAATACACCACAATTTTTTTAAAAATATTTTAATATTCTTAAATTACACCCCCACATATCTTAATACACACCAAAACCTATACTGAAAAAATCACCACTCCGGGCCTCCACTTCCTCTTTCCCTCTCCTCCCTCGTCACCCCCACTTAATGCATTTCCGGTAGTCTAGTTTTTTTTAGTTGGGAGGGTCTTGTGGCTCGTGAATCTTTCGGGTTATATATGTAGTCGAAGCCTCTCGGGTCCCACTTGTACCACTCCTGAACGCCGACAAACGGTTTGCGGCGGCGATAGGCGGCGATGATGTGGAGGTCGTGGTTCAGGTGGGTCAAGATTGGACGCACCTGATTGAACCGGTGGTTAAACCTGGTTCAGTTTAGGTGACGGTTACTCCATGAAACTGCCAAGTGGGTATCCGAAAGTGACGCCATTTCCTTCACCTTTTCCATCTCAAGAAGATTCTAGACATGGATGATGTTGAATTTTGATTGGAAAAAAGGGTAACTTTGGGATTTTAATAAAAGTAATTGAGGTTCTACACTAATGTTTTGGAGAAAACTAGATTTGTTTAGGACTTTGGGGTGTTTCTCGGCGAAGGAAGAAATCTGCCATCAGCTACCGGAAGTTCACAACTGCCGGAAGTGAATTTACGGTATGCATCCTAAAAAGACTACCAGATGTATAATTCCGGTTTATAAAAAAAGTGAACCGCGGTACTATAAATATGCAAACTGCCTACGTGAACGCTTCGCATCTGACGAAGGAGCGGTATTCATATAAAAAATAAAAACAAGAGCAAAAGAAAAGAATGAAACAGACAAAAAAAAAACAAAAAAAAAACCTATAAACATATCAAAGGGAATTTATTGAATGAGTGAGGGTGAGGAGGGAAAGAGGAAGAAGAGACATGAGAGTGGTGTATTTCTCAATGTAAGTTTAGGGATGTATTAAAATAGGTAAGGATATTTTAGGGATATTAAAATGTTTTAACCAATTTTTGGTGTATTGGAGATTTCTGTGGTGTAAAAAGTAGCTCCCTTAATAAGATGGATCAAATCCAGTCCAGTCCATTTAGTTTTAATATTATTATTGGATGGGTTGGATGAATTTTAGTGTGGATGAGCTGAATGGACAAATGGGCCAGTAAGGTCAACACTAACAACAGTTCAAAATCAGCTACATCATTGTCAACAATGCTGGGTTTAAAATCATCTATTATTGCAGCATTGTTCACCATTATGTCAAGCTTTTGATACTTGTATATAGTTGTGTTAACTGCCTTTTCAACATCTTTTTCCTTTGATACATCACAGTGTACGTAGGTTGCAAATTCAGTTCCTATCCCATCTTGCGCTGCTTGTCCTAATTGATCCTGAATGTCTGCAATCACCACCTTTGCCCCATGTTTGCAAAAGAGCCTTGCCATGCACTCACCAATGCCCCTAGCTCCACCGGGATGTCAATTTTACCCGTACCCATGGATACCCGTGGATAAAATACGCAACGGGCACGGGGCGAGTAGTTAAATGGGTACCCACTGGTAAAATAAACGGATAATTTCAATACCTATTTATAAAAGGGGCCGGGGCGGGTATCGCGCTATCCGTGCCCACGGATACCCGCACCTGTTACTTAAATTACTAAAATGCCCTTTATTATATATATGTAGTAATTGCTAAATGTATTTGATTACTTTTGTTAGTAACTTTTGTTATTGGATAATGTTTTGATGCTTTCTTAACATCTATTTCTATGAACATGGTTATTTTAAATTGAATTACGTATATTTTAACATTTTTTCAAGTAAAAAGAGTATATATTTTTTCTGGAAAAAATAATCCGCAGATATCCACAAAATCCATTGGATACCCGCCCGAAGGATACCCATGTGGGTAACAGACGGGGACAGATATGGATTTTACCCGACGGATACGGAGGTGGAGGAAATGGTACCCGTGCCCGCCCCGTTCCGTTGCCATCCCTAGTGATCAGAGCCACCTTTCCTTGTGGTTTGTGAAAAAAATGTGCAAAGAAATTCAAAATAATTGAAAGACGCCATGTTTACCAAACAGTACGCAAGGGAATTGATCTTGCATAAACTTAATCCATCCATATTAAGAGTGTGTTTGGGAAAGCTGGAAAAAAAAGATTATGCTGATAATCTGTTTTCAAATAATCGATTATTGTGATAATCGATTATAATCAGAATCAATTTTTGTTTGGGTATGTTTGCTGAAAAACTATTTTAAGATAATCTATTTCGTTTGGGTGATGCAAAAATAATCACTTATACATAGTAAATTACGAAAAAGGATATGAATAAAATTTGACCCGTGAATAGTGTGTAGAGAAGGACTCGTGAGGAAAGGCTGGGGGCTATAGTGGAAAAACAATGAACAATCTCACGTTGAAAACAGTGGTTTTAAAAAAACAGTCCAACACTTTAGATTATTGAAAACAGCTGTTTTTACAAAATAAAAGCTGTTTTTAAACTTTAAGCTAGTTAGCCAAACATAATAATTTTCTTGTAAAAAAGCTTTTTCCCAATAAAAAGTAGAAACACTAATAATCCATCATTCCCAAACACCCTCTTATGCTAGATTAATAAAATACTGATATATTATTTATTAATAATTACTACTAGAATTGATAATGTGTGTTAATAATTTATTGAAATAATACATATGCAACAAATTTATGTAACAATTAAATTTCCAAAATGGATCTCTGATCTGACTAATTGGTTGGATATAGAGCTGTCAAAATGGGTTATAACCTGTGAGCCAATCCGACTTAACCTTACTCATCCGTGGGTTGATTTATAAATAATAGGCTCATTTTCCCGAGATTTTTTGGCTCGACTCACTTAACTCATGTTGGATATTTAGAGATATTTCAAAGTTTAATGTTTTATTTTAGTTGTGTAATTATCACACAACAAGTATAAAATAAATCTGGTTGGATTTTATTATTTAGTCAAATTAATTTTTGTGAAAACAATTTTATATTTTATTTGGTCATACATATTTTGTTTGTTTTAATTTGATCCTATAAAAGGGGAACAACCTATTCTAATAAATGACTTTTTTTTTACGGTTTAAAATGATCCAAAATGTATGCTAATTGGCAATTTTGATCCTAATTTTTTGGATCAACCTTATTCAATTATTTGGAAGTTGAACGGCAATTTTTTTCCTTCTTTAAAAACTGTGAAGTACAGCGTCAGAGCAATGGTATGCTTGTTTTCAAAATAAAAGAAAAGTTTTAAGATCAGACGAAATAAAAAAAAATTATTGCTTCTCTTATTTTAATACCTTCTTGTCTATTCTTCTCTTCCTGGGTTACATTGTCTGCTTATCATTTTTTCTTGACTGTTCTGTTACCTCGGTTTAATTAACCGGGAGGGGCCTGTTGTATCCTAGGGGGTTTGTGCACCACGCGGATAAACCCTTGAGGACAGTGTGATTTCACACGCCTCAGGTTATTGAGATTTGTTCGTATGTTCGTGACTGGTTGCTGTGTTCGTACTACGTTGAAGACAAGTTTGGGATAACAATCCCAAGGGTTTAGTTATTTCTTCATAAAGCCTTCACTGTTTGGCAAACCGTCTGACGCAGGGAGTCAAGTTCGTAGCAGCAGCGCAAGTCAAAGGCTTTAGACATTTCTTCATAAAGCCTCCACTGTTTGGTAATAAGTCAGGGAGCCTAAAATCAAGTTACTTAACAAGGAAGCCTTGCATTTGTTCGTGTGGGATCAACTAGAAGAACCCGTGTTCGTCCTTCAATCGGTGCTTATTAGTTCGTGGCAGTGGCTGTGCAATTGGAGTCACTGGCAAGAAAAAACAGAACCAATTAATACCTATTGTGGGCGCTTTATAAAGAACACAGAGGGAAGGACTTCTTGAAGCATCTTGCTAATTTGTGGGTTTAGTATGTCTGACAACGTAATCGTCGAGGAGCAACAAACACTAAGCAACAATGGCGCTTCTATTGTCCAACCGCCGCCGCCGGCCATCAATTATGCAAAGCCATTTCCTGACATCTCCAAAATCGAAGTCTTTGGTGGCCATAACTTTCGAAGGTGGCAGGAGCGTGTCTCTACTGTCCTTGACATGCATGGAGTAGCGTCTGCTCTAACCGATGACAAGCCATCATCGGCCAATTCCAAACAGCTTGAGGAATGGACATATTATAATAAGGTATGCCGTCACACAATAATTAGTACATTGTCTAATGAGTTGTTCGATGTTTATTGTTCCTACAAGGGTGCAAAGGAGATATGGGACTCAATGATATTGAAGTATACTGCTGAAGATGCCGGAAAGCAAAAATTTGTCATTGGAAATTACTATCATTGGGAAATGACTGAAGACAAGGACATCAAAGTTCAGATCAATGAATACCACAAGCTCTTGGAGGATTTGAAGTCAGAAAACATCAATCTACAGGATGAGTTTGTAGCTGGCCTTTTGATTGAAAAGTTGCCTCCTTCATGGAAGGATTACAAGCAACAACTGAAGCACAAACACAAGCAACTCTCTCTGTCAGAACTGATCACTCATATAATAATTGAAGATACCAACAGGAAAGAGTGTCAGGCTGCAGGGCAAAGGGCACTAGCTGCTCGTGCAAACATCATTCAGAATCAATCTCAGAAGAAAAGGTACGACAATAAACCTGGTCACAATTATAATAATAGAAATTCTAATATCCCTCGTGCAACTAACCCCAACTTCAAAAAGAAAGGCATGTGCTATGTTTGTGGTAAGCCATGTCATCATGCATGCACCTCAATGCCGACATAGAATGAGAGGCGACAATCCTCCTAAGCCTAAGGCCAATTTGGTTGAGGGTGAAGGATATGATATTATTGCTGCGGTCGTTTCTCAAGTCAATATGGTGACCAATGTGAACAAATGGGTGGTAGACTGGGGGCTACTGGACACATTTGTGCGATCAAAGATGCATTCACCTCTTACACTGCTGTAGAGGATGGAGATGAACTGGTTTATCTCGGTGATTCTCGAACCGCTGCGGTCTCGGGAAAAGGGAAAGTATTGCTAAAGCTTACATCGGGAAAGACTTTGGCTCTTAATGAGGTGTTACATGTGCCTAGCATAAGGGCAAATTTAATTTCTGTGGTCCTATTGGGAAAGTTTGGGATTAAGGTTTCGTTTGAATCCGGAAAAATTGTAATGACAAAGAATAATGTCTTTGTGGGGAAGGGATATTGTGACCAAGGACTCTTTGTACTCAATGTTGCTGAAATTCTTAATAATAATGCATCTTCTTCTGCGTATTTGGTTGACTCGTATGATATGTGGAATGCTAGACTAGGACATACTAATTCTTCATATGTTTATAAATTGCAACGTCTTGGTATGATTACTTTAAGTAATAATCAACTTGGTAAATGTGATGTATGTGTTGAAACAAAATTAACTAAGAAAGCTTGTCCCCCGGTGCATCGTGAAACTGAATTACTTCATTTAATTCATACCGACCTAGGAGATTTAAAACAAACAATGATAAGAGGAGGTAAAAAATATTATGTCACCTTTATAGATGATTTTTCTAGATATGCTAAAGTTTGTTTGATTAGAAATAAAGATGAAGCATTTGACATGTTTCTTTTATATAAAGCTGAAGTAGAAAACCAATTAAATAGAAAAATTAAAAGGGTTAGATCTGATAGGGGCGGCGAATATATTTTATTTAATGAATTTTGTGAAAAGGAAGGCATAATTCATGAGGTGACTCCCCCATATTCACCCGAATCTAATGGTATAGCTGAAAGAAAAAATAGGACTTTAAAAGAAATGATGAATGCTATACTTGTTAGTACTTCCGCACATGATAACCTCTGGGGTGAAGCTATTTTAACTGCATGTTTTTTGCAAAATAGAATACCTCATAAGAAAACCGGTAAAACGCCGTATGAGTTATGGAAAGGTTATATGCCTAATTTGAAATATTTGAAAGTGTGGGGGTGCCTAGCTAAGGTTATGGTTCCTGAGCCGAAGAAAAGGAAAATAGGTTCTAAAACTTCTGATTGTATGTTTATTGGATATGCTGAACGTAGTGCTGCATATAGATTTCTTGTTTTGAGAAGTAGTGTACTTGATCGTAACACTATTGTTGAGACTAAAAATGCTGAATTTGTAGAACATATATTTCCTTTGAGATCTGTAAATATTTCTATAGAAAATAATTCTATTGAAAATATTTCTTCCGAGAATAATTGTGAAAACTTATATGAGGACTTGAGAAGGAGCAAAAGACAGAGAAAAGAGACATCGTTTGGAAATGATTTTTACACTTACCTTGTTGAAAATGATCCCTTGACTTTTTCTGAAGCAATTTCAACTTCTGATGCCCCCTTTTGGAAAGAAGCTATTAAAAATGAAATTGATTCAATTTTGAAGTGCAACACTTGGATTTTAGTTGATTTACCCCCGGGAGCAAAACCTATTGGTTGCAAATGGATCTTTAAAAGGAAATTTTTTCCCGATGGTTCAATTGAAAAATATAAAGCTAGATTGGTAGCAAAAGGTTTTACGCAAAAACAAAATATTGATTATTTTGATACATTTGCTCCTGTGACCAGAATTTCTTCAATTCGAATTTTGATAGCCTTGGCTTCAATTTACAAACTTGTTATTCACCAAATGGATGTGAAAACTGCCTTCTTAAATGGTGATTTGGAAGAAGAAATTTATATGACACAACTAGGGATGTCAACGGGGCGGGGCGGGCACGGATACTGGTTACCCGCTACCCGCCCCGTTGGATAGAAAATCCACCCGTACCCGCCCCGTACCCGTACGGATACCCGCTTGACGGGTTCTTAACGGATTCGCGGATACCCGCGGATATCCATGGGTAGTTATGAAAAACAAAACAAAACTGTTTTTAATTAAAAAAATACACAGAAAACTTAAACAAACCACCACATTAATACATCACACTTCAAATATCCATCAAATAACACAATAGATGAAAATTATCTAGGAAATGATACAAGGACTTTGAGAGTCTTCCAATACAATGGATTGTGCTCCACTAGACAAACAGGTTTAATCAATTCCTAATTATGTATTGTTATCGACCATTTCATCTACCCCACCTTGACCACTTGGTTCCTGAAAGAAAAAAAAAAGCAACTGAATAAAAATTCAAGCAACCAACATAATTATGAAGTTTGAAATGAAATCTTAAAAAATATTTACTAACAATTTCGGTATCCGTATCATCCAATATTGTATTCAATTCAATATTGTCAATTTTCGATTTTGAAGAACCTGAAAAAGAAAAATAAGTTAATTAAAAGACTTGTAACAATGAATCAATTAGATTTTTAATTAAAACTTATAAACTTTATTACCTTTAACATCGGTCCATAGCCAATCTTGGACACACATCATTGCCTCTAAAGTATCTGGAAGCAATCTACTTCGATGAGGAGTAAGAAACCGACCACCAGTGCTAAATGAAGACTCAGAAGCAACGGTTGAGATAGGGACTGCTAAGAAATCTCTTGCAATCATTTGTAATATTGGATATTTTAACCCATTAGCCTTCCACCAACCTAAGATGTCAAACTCTTCATTTGAATCAGGCAAGGATGGCTCCTCCAAATAATGGTCAAGTTCTGACTTAGTACTTGTTGTGAAATTTTTTTGGACCTCTTATGCTTGGCAAAATCGACCTCCAACCTTCTTTTCTTCCAACACCCACATCTACCAAATTTTGGTTTGGAGTCGTAGATGAAGTAACACTTTCATTACCCTTGACTTTCATTTCATACTCTCTTACCATATCTTGGCAAATAGATTTTACCTTATCAATTTCATCATCAGAATTATCTCCATAAATTCGAGGAAAAAAATAATCCAACAAATCAACTTTGTACCTTGGATCTAACACAATGCCTACAGCCATCACCCCATTGATCGCACTCCAATACTTGTCAAATTTACCAATCATGGTTGCAGCCATTTGATGAATAACCAAATCAGGACAGCCAAGCCACTCAATCAATGCCAATTTAATTTCACATATTTTTGGAAAGTAAACATTAGCAGTTGGATACAGAGTACCAGAAAACAATTGGGTAACATCATAAAATATTTCCAACTTTTGACAAATTTCTTTTGCCATCCTCCAATCATTTTCACTAGGCAATGTTTTATATTGATGCTCACGTTGTGCCAATCGATCAAACACATCTTTATATTGTATGGCTACTTGAAGCATTAAAAATGTAGAATTCCACCTAGTTTTGCAATCAAGAATGAGCTTCTTACCATAAGAAATGTTCACTTGAGCACATGTCTCTATGAATTTCTCCTCTCTTTTAGGTGTAGCTATCCAAAAATTAACACTATCTCTAATACTGTCCATAGCATCAGAGATTATGGACAAACCATCTTTCACAATTAAGTTTAGGATATGAGCACAACATCGCATGTGAAACAATTGACCACCCAAAACAAGAGACCTAGTTGAAATCTTATCTAAAATGCGTTCAATCATAGCATCATTCGTAGAGCAATTATCAACAGTCAGAGTGGACAACTTCCTATCTAGATTCCAATCCATCAAGCATTCAAGCAACACATCAGCAAGAATTTTAGCAGTATGAGGAGCAGGCACATAAATGAACCTAACAATCAAACAAATATTTTAATAATAATAATATCACCAACCACATAACAAAAATAATAAGAATTGTCACAATGTCAAAATAATTTTGTGTTGTTACCTAACAAGTCGACTTTGTAGGGTCCGTGAATCATCAATAAAGTGAGCCGTGACAGTCATATAACCTCTGTTTTGATGACTAGCAGTCCACATATCAGTAGTTATTGCAATACGACTTTGATTCTTTGACAACAACTTCATCATACTCTCTTTCTCATCCTTATACAATTTCATGATGTCACTCTTAACAGTGTTGCGAGAAATCCCCTAAAATAAGGGTTGCATAGCATCACAAAATTCTTTGAAACCTATGTGATCAACCATCTTCATAGGGTACTCATGAAGAACTATCATCTTAGTAAGTGCACGCCTTGTTGTGTCTTGATTAAACGCATAATTACCAACCACTACTGTTTCACCTCCAACTTTTCCAGTTTTGATAAACACTTGCCTTATATCTCTAGTTGTTCGAAGTTTGCAACTTTTGAAATGATTACGCAAGTGTGATGTTCCTTGCTTTGGGTCACCCAAAAGTTTTGAGCTACAATATTTGCAAACGGCTTTCAATTCTCCATTAATAATTTTCTGTGTAAAATGATTCCAAACATCTGAGGTTTTCTTCCTTTGAAATGAGCCAGCTTGACTTGGAATTGAGCTTTCAGCTTGACTTGGAAGTGAGCCAGCTTGACTTGGAAGTGAGCTTTCAACCTCCGCATTAGCTGGGACTTGCAGTTGCTCTTGCACATCTTCCACAGGAGTTGAGGTTTCTTCAGTAGACATTCTACAAACAAAAACAGAACTGAACTGAAACAATTGAAAAGAATAGCAGGGGCATGCAGATATGTATGATTTATTTATAACATCATTAATGTCCAAACTAAAACACTGATTGGATGCAGTCTTGGACATAAAAACTTGCATAGTGATTGATACACCAAAAAACTCTCCTGCACTGGAGTCTGGACTCCCTCAACTAATTTTCCTATTCTGCATTTTTAAGAATAGCAAGAACTAAGAACACATTGTCCATGTATTACAAACGGAGTAAATGAAAATTTCATCTCTTCAAGTCTACCTCCCACGTGATGTCTTTCACCAGGGAACATCACTTATCATTTTTATCTTCTCATTAAGTGGAAAAAATATTAACCAATGACAAAGCAGTACCATTTTATAATTTTTTAACTATATTCTAAGGTAAGAATTATATGCCCTGGTAAATGCTGTCAGGAGATAAACTTATATCAGATAGAGTTTCTTCTCAATTTTATATAAAATTGGCTGAATTTAACAGAGAAATAACCAAATCAAAAACATGATTTCTAACCCTTGCAAACCCAAAACAAAAAATATAGTCCTCTTTAGATGCTAATATTTCTTATCAGACAAAACCTAAAAAGTTGAGCTGAGCAATGTCCTGAAAGAGAATCAGAGGAATGTATATTATGATAAACTTAACAGTAAACACTACAAGAAATTTCAAATTTCAAAATGAAACATAATTTAGCAAACTTACATTGTAATGTATGTCTCGTTCAAAGGCTTCTGCTATCTTTGCACCCTTATAATATCGATCACCAAGGTTGTGACGGATCTGGGCGGCGGAGGAGCGGTGGCGCGCAAGGAGCGGTGGCGTGCGAGGCTCTCTGCAGGCTTCAGAGTTTGACTAAAGAAGGGGCTGAACGCTGAAGAAGGGGTGGTGTGGCCGTGTGGCTGAGTGTTTGGTGTGGGGCTGTGGGATGAAGAAGAAGGAATGAAAATAAGGGGCTGGCTGCGGCAGTAGGGAATAGGGAGTGAAGGGAAATTAGGTTAAGGCAGTTTAGTATATATATATAGTAAGGGTATTATAGTAATTAGGTAACGGGTACGGGTACCCGCGGGTACGGATAGTGTGATATCCGTCCCCGCCACGTTTACAAACGGATATTAAAATTATCCGTTTATTTTATCCGTGGGTACCCGTTTAGCTACCCGCCCCGTACCCGTTGCGGATTTTATCCGCGGGTACGGGTAAAATTGCCATCCCTAGACACAACCTGAAGGATGTGTTACTCCTGGTCAAGAAAATAAAGTGTGCAAACTTCTCAAATCCTTATATGGTTTAAAACTAGCACCAAAGCAATGGCATGAGAAATTTAATCAAACATTGGTTAACGATGGTTTTTCTCCTATTGAGGTTGATAAATGTGTGTACACCAAGATATTAAATGGGGAATGTGTTATTATCTGCTTATATGTAGATGACATGCTTATCTTTGGTACTTGTGATGATGTAGTGATTAGAACAAAATCTTTTCTTGCATCAAAATTTGATATGAAAGACATGGGTGAGGCAAGTGTAATATTGGGAGTTAGAATCATTAGGAAGGGTGATAGCATAATGCTATCCCAAGGACACTATGTTGAGAAACTTCTTAGGAAGTTTGGTCACTATGACTCAAAGCCAGTGAGTACCCCTTATGATGCTAACTCTCATTTGAAGAAAAATAAAGGTGATCCTGTTAATCAGTCTTAGTATGCCCAAATTCTTGGGAGCTTGCTACATTTGATGAATTTTTCGCGACCTGACATTGCATATGCAGTAGGACGATTGAGTAGATATACTCAAAGTCCTAGTCAGGATCACTAGGAGGCACTTGCTAGACTCATGAGATATTTGAGAGGTACCATGAACTATGGTATTATATATAGTGGATTTCCCCCTTTGTACTAGAAAGGGCATGATGATGCTAACTGGATATCTCGATTCGGATGAGACAAAATCCACTAGTGGTTATGTATTCACACTTGGTGGTGGTGCGATTACTTGGAGATCACCAAACAAACAATAATTGCTAGATCTACTATGGAGTCGAGTTTGTAGCTCGGAGTTGGGGGCAGTAGTGAAGCTGAGTGGTTGAGAAACTTCTTGGCAAATATTCCTTTAGGAATTAAACCAACCCCATAAGTGTCGATGCATTGTGATTGTCAATCGGTAATAGCCGTTGCAAAAAATAAGACCTTCAATGGTAAAAATAGACATATACAATTGAGACATAATGTGGTAAAACAGTTGCTGAAAGATGGAATAATATCGATTGATTATGTGAAGTCAGAGGTGAACTTGGCAGATCCTCTAACAAATCCCCTGGGAAGAAAGTCAATATGTGATACATCGAGGGGAATGGGAATGAAGCCAATTGAAATTAACGAGTGATGGGAACCCAACCTTTGTGATTGGAGATCCCATGAAGAAGGTTCAATGGGTAAGAACAAGTCACTCGCCAGTTCTGCTAGCACACAAAACTAATTTTGTTTTGTGTCCCTTTCCTATGGTGTAATTGAGAAAGTGCTAGATACTGCATTATTGAGAGGATAAGTTTGTAAAGTTTTTAATGATTTTCATATCCCTTATGGGTGGTGTATGATTTGCAGCATGCACTTGATGAAATCACCTATATGAGTGTCAAGTGGGGCCGCTTGCATGAGATCGTGGCAAAATCTCTAGAGCACTCATGAATACCGGGAGCGCGCATGGCCTATTAGCGCGAAACGGCGTAGCTTGCTACACCAATTCACTGTGTGTTAAGTTTATCAGTCTAGGTCTGGTTCCATAGCTTGCTATACAGATCCGATGCATTACATTCAAGATGTTAACCCAGGAAACTCTTTTTGAAATCTCTCAAGTGTTTTCTCGTCTCTTCTTCTCTTCCTGGGTTACATTGTCTGCTTATCATTTTTTTTCGATCGCTACATTACTCCCGGTTTAATTATACCGGAGGGCTGTTGTATCCCCGAGGGTTTGCGCGACCACGCGGATAAACCTCGGAGGATAGTGTGATTTCACACGCCTCAGGTTATTGAGATTTGTTCGTATGTTCGTGACTAGTTGCTGTGTTCGTAGTGCGTTGGAGACAAGTTTGGGATAACAAGTCATTGGTTAAGTGGGTTCAACCCAGGTGAGCCGGGCCAACCTCACTGGCGTAGCGCAGCACTGAGTAGTGGCACACACGGTTCGAAGTCCAAATTAGTGATGCAAGCCCAATCCATTTTGGAATTTTCCCAACCCTTTCACTCAAGTCAAAAGAACAAACCCTAACCTAAGTCCCTAAGTGCGAACGACGCCCCTACCTTCCTCACCCAACACGAACGCCGGCGCTGCGAATTCTGGTTATCTTAATACCTTCTTTATTTTAGTATTATGAATCTTTGCTAGCAGAGGCGAAAAGTAAAGTGGAAAGTTCTGTAACTGAAGCAGTGGAGAAAGCTGTGACTTCCGGAATGCAGGATATCCAAAATGAACTGGAAAAGTGTACAGAGGAAAGAAATGCCATAGCTGAGGTATAGTTTTCTTTTTTCTGCTGCATCTGCTTTATTGTTGGCTTGAACTCTGCCATTTAGCCATAAAAAATCAAGAGATTTGGCGACCGAAGGTTAAGGAAGCTGAAGAGAGGTATATATTCTTTTCTATTTTTGTTTTCTTCTAGATTCTTTTTAATTCTAAGTGAGTCAATCCATTCACCGGAAAAGTAAGCCAATCCGGCTCGACCCACTTTTCTCTCAACCCGTGAGGGCTCACTTTGACACCTGTAGTTCGATATCATGTTTCGTCTTGATCTTGGTTCAAGGCAAAAGTAGGGGATATCGTTTGTCCTTTAGAGAATGGTGTATACCTGTTGGCTGTATCTCTATTTGTCTTTGCTTATTGTTTATTAAAAAAGTCATTTTGTCTCGTATTTGCATACTTGTAATTGCATGTGGCTTAATTGAAATTTTTTAATTTGACAAAATATTTTATATAATTATTAAATTCACCATCAATAAGGGCTTTAGTTTTCTTGGTACAACTAAGAGCTTTAAGATTTTTTGTACCATTCTAATTGCAGACTGTTTTAATTCAGAGTAGAGTTGTATATTTGTAGCTGTATCTAAGCCGCTCTGCCTTTACTAGTCTCTATACAGCTAAACCAAAATATATGTTATGAAAAAAATAGTTAGTTTATTATTATTAAAAGAAGTCAAATGTTAACGAGTGTACACTGATTAAGGAATTAAAATAGAATTTTTTAAGCTAAAATACTCTTTCGATCCTGTATCTTGTTTTTTAGTTTCACTTTAGCCCCCTTTAAGTTTAAAAATTTTCAGTTTGGTCCATTATCGTGTCTAAGTGATACTAAGTTAGTCTCTTTTCGTTAGATTTCCGTCAGGTTCTGTAAAATCTTTAATCTTGTTCGATTATGAAAAGTTGTCGCCGAAAATTGGATAAAGTGACCGAAAATTAAAAATTGTTCCCTCTCTTCCCTTCTCTTACTGATCTGACTCTCGAGGAAGAAAGGAAGAGAGATGGGGGGAGAGGAAGATAGAGATACAAATAGAGGAAGAGGAAGAGGAAGAGGAAGAGGAAGAGGGGGAGAGGGAGAAAGAGTTTTTTTTTTTTGTGTCGACTGTACTTTAATTTTTCGGTGGTGAGAGTAAAAGAAGATATGGTGAGATGAAGAGTTTTCCTGTTTTTGACGTGTTTTTTCATTTTTCGACTACATTTTTCTGGAATCCGACTACATTTTTCCAGAATCCGACTACATTTTTCCAGAATTTGGTGGAATTATGATGGAAATTAAGGATTAACTTGCTATCATTGAAACACAATATGGAACCAAACTTGAACTTTTTAAATTTAAGGGATCAAACTAAAACAAAAAAAATTAAGATAGAGGACTAAAAGAGTATTTTAGCTAGATTTTTTTGAAATAAGATGTATTCAATATATGGAAAACGTTTTACGTTTTGGTCCCTAATTTTTTCAATATTGCAAATTTGGTTCTTTCGTCTATTGTGTGTCAATTTTTTAATGATCAATAGAGAACCACTTCTTTAAGTGGATAGAACCTATGCTTAACCTTCTATGGTAAAGGCACCAATAGTGGGGAAAAAAACAATATCGAAAAGGAGGGACAAAAGAGAAGAACCGTTGAATCATGTTAAAGCGAAAAGGCAGAGGAGGGAGAAACTCAATTGGAAGTTTTATGCACTGAGAGCATTGATTCCCCTAATCATTGAAAATTTTGACGAACATTTGGATGGAAGGACCGAATTTGTAATATTAAAAAAAATAGGGAGACCAAATATCTTAAAAAACCATGGGCCAAAATTACACATGACCAATAACACAGGGACAAAAAGTGCATTAAGCCTTATATTTATTAACAAAACTAGTAAGCGATCAGTGCATTTCACGAGAATTAATCATAATTTTAGGGTTTTTCCTAACCAGTGTCTTAAGGGTATTGGTTAAGGAAGTAAAAAATGGAAGCTTTGTATTGAAAATGACCGCATTTAAATTTTCAAGTTATTAAATATAGAATTTCTAATACAAAGTTTCTATATTTGAAACCTTAACCAATATTCTTAGGGCACTGGTTAGCATTAGCCATAATTTTAACATTAATTAATATCTAGATAATAAAAAAGAGTCTTGTCAAAAAAAAAAAAAAAGAGCAATTACTTTGGGATGATATTTTTTTTTTACAGAAAAGATCAAACGATAAATTAAATTAATTAATTGACATATTTGATGATATAGTATATTAAATTAAAATAATAGAGAATTTAGCAATTCAATTAGTTTGTTATTATATTGATATTTTTTGAAAATAATAAAAGTTTAGAGAAAAACCTTAATTTGCTCAATTAAAATAAAAAGCAATAAATAAAAAAGGAAAAAACAAGTAATTGGCGTAAGTGATTATAGAACAACCTAAATTGAAAAAAAAATATAAAGTGAATATTACAATTAATTGTTTTTTTAATGAAATTTATTAATTTTAAAGTAATAAAAGCTCAAAGCATGACCATAATTTCCTCTATTGAAATAATGATTAATCAATAAAAAGTAAGCAATTAATTTGATGGTAGAATACAATAAATCAAAATAACACTTCACGTTTTGTTGGATGAAGATCTTCTATCTCAATTTTAAGTCACATTCTTTGTTCTCTACCAATGATAATTTATCACTTAATAAAATAAAGTCTTAACTCATTAATATTTATGTACATTCTCAACTTTTGATTGGTAGGGGATATCGAAACATTATTTTTTATGACAACAGATTTGTATCCCGTTTTGTTATATCAATGTTGTTTTTGTTGTAGTTTAATCGTGTTTTTTTTTCCTTTGGTTTTTTGGATTGAGTTTTCCATAAGTGTGGCTCAATGCATGAATCAAGGCCCAACTTAAAAATTTCATCATAAATTTTAAAAAAAAAGCCAATTTTTTTTGATAAGGCCCTAAAAGCTAACTTGGCTCAATACGAGTCTATACCCGTACCAACCCATCCGTATACCTGCCAACTCGCTCAACTTGCCACCCTACTAACCCGTTAGACTAGGGGTGGGAATAAATCATACCGCTCATCAGGGACTTGTTGCCTGGCCTGTTTAAGGTACCATCGAGGTTTTTTAAAATGTTCATATGACTAAAGAGGCAGGCTAAGGCTTTAGAAAGAGCCTAGTAGGTCTGTCAAGCCGACCTATAATTTATTATTTACAATATCTGAAAGTAAAGGTCTATTCGTCTATTTAAATGTAGAGGTCTAGTGACCTATTTATCAGTACTGTCTTACCGACCTTTTTATCACTAGAGACCTACAAGTTTAGCCATTTATAAGTAAGACCTAATCTATTTATAGGTGGAGACCCGTTTAAAGGCCTTTTTGAAAAGTAGGCAATTAAATAAGCTTCTATGTCAAACCAGATTTTGAGGTAGGTGAGGTCAAGCCTTAAAAATTGGCCTACATCAGACTAATAGGCTAGACTTAGGCCTTGAGATGGAACACATGTTTATGTATACATGGAGCTATTAGTGGTACAAGGGTTATAAATTAAATTCAAACAACATTTTATTTTAATTAGAATGCAATTCTTAAAACAAACCAAAAAGAGAAGAAAATATGGAATGAGTTGCTATGGATGTCACCCAAACATAGTGTGTGTTTGGTTCCATGGTGGAGAGTACCGAAATTGATTTTACCCTCTATCAAACGTAATTTTAATAAAAATAGAGTTATTCGACTACTGTCAAAATTGATTTTATCTTCAAACCTCAAATTGACTAGAAGCGACATAAATTAGCTTTTATGTTGAGTTGAAAATTTTACATTAAGTGTTACATTAAATTAGCCCACATCCTTTGCACTTGGAATACCCCACATTTTGAGCCACCTTTATGCTCTAAATTTGTTTAATGTCTAAATTTGTTTAATGACAGAATCTCAAATGACTATTTTTTCTCATCTACCAAGACTATTTACATTGGCGACTTAGTGTAATTTATTGATTGGATGTTTTTGTTATCAACAAAATATAGACCACTAACAAATTCATCAAAAGAAAAATTCATTCTCTACTATGATAATTTTGGCTATCTTAGCTAAATATCTATATACATTATTATTTTTCTCAACTCTTATTTACAATTCATCTAACTTCACAACATTATATATTTGTCATGTGTTGCACGGGTTAGGATACTAGTAATACATAAAAATGAATTGAATCAATAAACTATAAAATAGGTTTGACCAATCTCTGTTTACTTTTTTAATCCATCCCTACTAATATCCTATATAAGCCACATAATTAACTTAGTGCATATATTTTTTCACACATTAATTAGTAAATCTCAAGTTTATTATTGTATCTTAACTGAGCCATGCGAATAATTTTTTATAGGGTAAATTTCTTATAAACTTAACCGTTGGATTGAAAAATCGTGTTATATATATATATATATATATATATATATATATATATATATATATATATATATATATATATATATATATTAGTTTCACATTAATCCGAAATCGTTTACTACTTCATTGATGTACATCAAAACTAACGTAATATACATTGTTAAAATATATGATAATAAGAGTTATTTTATCACATTTTTATTGATGTTCATCTTTTACAAAATTTGAGATAAATGATCTAGATGATGAATAATTATAATTCTAATGGTTTGATCGATAAATATTATATTGCATAAAAAGTTATTGAATGTTGTAAGAGTGGCAAGTGTTATGATCCTTCCTTCCTTTCTCTCTCTCTATTTCTCTCTCTTTAAACCAATCCCCCCTCTTTGTTTATTTATTAATTTTTATATAGTGTCAATGTAAAAGATCTTTATACTAATATCCAATAATATCTTGACAAATCAGCATTATTGTTATTTCTCTCTCTTAGTTATTAGAATAAAAGCACACATGTCAAAATGTTAGCGAATTTCGATATAAATTTTTTACACTAACAGTATATATTACTTTAATCCCTATATACCTATCTTTGTTTGGCATATACCTAAACATCATTATCCTTACCAAAAAACGTCCTATCTTTGTGTGTTATATCCTATCTTTGTTTGGTATATATCTAAACATCATTATCATTACCAAAAAAAATCCTTGCCAAAAAAATACCTAAACATCATTATGCTTACAAAAAAAAATGTCCTTACAAAAAAAAAAAACCTAAACATCATTATCATTTATTTATAGGTTTGTATAGTCCATGAATACATAAGCAACCTAATGATATTCATGTAATTCTTCATTATAAGATAAACTATTATCCAAATAAGCAATATATAATAAAACCTCAATAAATTAATAATGTTGAGACCATAAAATTATATTAGTTTAAAAAGATAATATATTAATCAATAAAGTAATAAGTTATTAATTTAAAGAGTGATTTCTCGATTCTTATAAATTTAGTTACCTAAAAAATCACTGTGTATATCACTAATTTACAATGTATATCTATCATATCTTGTGTATTAATTTTAAAAAAATTATTGTACGTATATATTTATGAAAATTAGTGAAGGGTATTCATTATTTTTAGTACTTAAACAATATTCATTGTATTGACTAATTAAATAAGAGTGAATCACCATTTTGGTCTCTGAATTGAAATGAAAAAAGATCAATCATATTAGTCCAATTTAGCAATATTTTTTTCAATTTGTGAGACGTTTTTGTCTATTTCATAATGTGAAGGACCAACTTGCAACCGTCTTATAATTTCAGGGGCCAAAACGATAATTCACCCCATGGACGAACCCAGATTACAGTCTTATTTTTTTAAAAAAACAAATATGATTACCATAAAAATTTTAATGTTGCCCCATATTATTAATTTATTTGCACTCATGTTACTCGACTTTCTTTCTTTCTTCATCTCATGTTTAGAAAATTATTAGGGATATAATTTACTTGATTAGATATATTAAATTTTATGATTTTATGATTTATTTCTTTATCTTCATATGTATGATAATAATTAGGCTTAATTGCACTTTTAGTCATACTACTATTGTCCATGTGCGATTCTGGTCCTTGTTATTTTTTAGCAAAATTGGTCCCCTATTTTTTCAATGTTGCAAATTCGATCCTTACATCCAATGTCCGTCGATTTTTTAATGATTAGTTGAGAGGAACCACTGTTTTAATTAAGTACATAGCACCTCTTGTTGAGCTTTTGTGGTAAAAGACCTTTTGGTGGAAACAAAAAAAAAATTACTAACCAATGTCATATAGGAACCATTGAATCATGTTCAAATATATGGAGAGACAGGGGAGGAAGAAGGTCAATCAGAGGTTCTATGCACTTAGAGTAGTGGTTCCTCTCAGTTGATATTGAAAAAATTGAAGGACATCGGACAAAATGATCAAATTTGCAACATTAAAAAAATAGGGGACCAAATATGATCAAAAGAAGACACAAGGACCAAGATCATACATGACAAGTAATAGGATAATCAAAAGTGCAATTAAGCCTTTTTTTTTAAAAAATAGATTGCCCCCAGTGTAACACCCCCTTGGGCATTACTCTAAACACGTGCAGAAATAAATTTAAAAGAATTTTGCTGGTTACTTTCGAAAATTTATTTATTTTAAGTCATAAAATTTGGGAGTAAAAAGTTTTTCTTATTACTTTGGAAAATTGTGATACACACAACCCAAAAGCAGTATACTTACTCTATACTTGACCACATACATACACCAAATTTTATTTATAAACCATATGAAAACTATCAAGACCCACGTACTAAATATTTTTTTTCTAAAACATATATCCTCAAACACAAATCTAATTTAGTAAGCAGTGTCTCATTTTTCTCTACCACTAAGCTAATTATTGCAAATGTTGCTCTAACTGGAAAAATCAGCAATGGTCATATGTCTTCTGATCTGAAGGAATTTAGTATCCCGAAATTTTTCTCAGTTGAGGGTCATCCTAATCGGACTCCTTCTATTAGAGAGGTTAATTGGATCCCCCTCCTTGCAACCGGATCAAGTGCAACACTGATGGTGCTGCTAAAGGGACTCCAGGTCCAGCTGCGTGTGGAGGCATTTTCCGAGACCATAGTGCTGCCATTTTGGGCTATTTTTCAACATTTATTAGAAATAGTCATGCCCTGCAAGCTCAGCTTTTGGGTGTCATGCTTGCTATTGAGTTAGCTTATAAGATAGGTTGGAAGAATCTTTGGCTTGAATGTGATTCATTGTTAGTGACTAAAGCTTTCAAATCCGCTAACTTGGTCCCATGGAGACTTAGAAATAGATGGGACAATTGCATGAAGATCAAGAATGGAATGAATTTCGTTTGTTCTCATATTTTTTGTGAAGGCAACAATTGTGCGGATAAATTTGCTTCTCATGGTACTAGCATTCATGGATTTATATGGTGGGACTTAATCCCAAATTTTATTAGGGAAGATTTTTATGGTAATAGATATGGCCTCCCGAATTATAGGTTCAGATAATTTTGTTTGTGGGCCAGGTTTTTGTCCCCCATGTTTTTGTATTCTTTCATTTTTATTAATAAATAGGATGTGCTGCAAATGATTGGTAATGCTTGGGGTGTCAACCTAGTTGGGATGTCTTGCATTGCAGTGATGCATTATAATGTCTTTTTTGCATTAAAAAAAAAGAGTTTAATTGGTATACATTGTCAGTGTAAATATTTTTTACACTATCAACTAATAATAAATTGCCACGTCATTAAACTCATAAAATAAAAAATAAAAAAATATATGCACACGCACGTGTGTGTGTGAAACAGGTTTTGCTCCCTGTGTTGTTCTCTCTTTTTTGAGAATATGCTTTTCAAGAGTATTATGTTTTTCTTTCCACTTGTGAGTTATGTTTCTCTCTCCATTTGTGAGAGTCTATCGTTACTGGATGAAGAAGATGAAGGAATTGTTTCTCTCCATTTCTCTCCATTTTTTATTGGCAGGTTTTGGTTCCCAGACCTGTTAGAAGCCATAAGTATCATTGGTTGGAATTGCCCGATGCATAGGTAACCTGTGTGTAGTTTCTACCCACAAATACATCGTTTGGTGTTATTGGTCAGACGTGCTATGTCGTTTTCTCATTTTAATTTTGGTTTTTTTAGTTTATGCAAATAAAATCGAAGACAATTGACAATGCATTGAACCTTTCTTGTAGGTAGCTCGAAGCATCGACTTCGATCATAATTTACGTGACGAGGGAGGATGTTACTTCAAAGCTAAATTTTATAGTTACTCTCCCAGACTCCAGGTGCAAAAAGAGGAAGTCATATGTCTCCTTCAAGAGGACCAAGCTAATTATAGGGCTGTTATTTCAAATTGTAAGAATCTTTTATCATATGTTACAACTGTTTGGTAGAGTTTGATAGGAGGAAAGTCCATGTAGTTGCTCACTCTTTATTAGGGGTGGCTGCATATATTATTATTCTCTAAATTCGTGATGATGTTACCAATTGTATTGCGTTCTCCATTATTAATGAAATTGCTTAACTTTTCTTTTGTCAAAAAAAAAAGACGAGGCGACATAGGAGAATCTAGTTATGTTATTTATTTAGATATAAAATGTGTGCTTGATCAATTGGAAGGAAAAACCAACATGTGATTGGTCTAAGTGGTCGGGATTTGAGCTTTTTAAATAAGTGGTCAGTGGTTCGAATTCTGACTCTTATGTATGTAGAAAATTTGGTTGGGAGGGGATAATCTGAAAACTTTGTACCTATGTCATGATTAAAAAAAAAATGGAAGGAAAAAATTATTGAATTAATAACCCCATATGCCGATATATACCTACCATCTGGTTGGCGTCTTCTTAGTCTATTTTAATGTGTTTATGTTGAATTTAATGATTCTAGAATACAAAAGTTTTATGTCGTGTTTTTCAACATACTGTGCTTCGATATATGTTTAATGTGATTTATTTGTTTATTTACTTTTAGAGGTTATGTTTCTTTTTATTAATTTTTTTGACCGGTTATTATTATTATTGTTATTATTTTCGATATGATTCACTAGTGAATGACATAAACTAACCATTCGAATCTAGACTTTTGTGTATGGAGAAAACCTGGTTGAAAGGGAAGAACCCTCCCTGTGTACCCAACAAATTCTCCGACAGAGATTAGTCACTGTTAACGATAGTGGATACTTCGTACATATAACATGGTTACCAAAAAAAACTAACCATATAAAAATTTCTTTCTCTAATATTTAAATGGTAATATAATTGCAGCCTATACCCACTTGCTACTTTTCTTTTTTCTATTAATTTACACCTGCATCAGTACCTCACATCTTATTTTGTTAAGTGTTCTGAAGCCTTTCTTTTTTTGCAAGAATCATTTTTCTTAATAAAACATTACGTTGACCTTAATTTGGCACTTTGGAAGTTCACAATCACTATCTCATCTTTGCTTTTCATGTGATTATATAGAGCGGCCTATTGTTCTCAAGTATGCACCTTCATTCAAAACTATCACATTATTGAACTTCATTGCAGAACGATGGCTCCAAGTTTAAACTTTGACAGAGAATCAAACCAGGTTTTTCTCTTCTTCCCTTGAAATATTTTTTTACCCCAAATACTTAAATTCATAGGTACTGCAACTTTTATACTCTAAGGTTCTCAAGCATCTAAATCTTTAAGAGCTAACTTCATAGGACACATCACGAATCACTAAAAGAAAAATTTCCCCCAACCTTTATCTTAATACAATTTTATGAAATCAAAGAGACTAAGGGCATCAATTGAACATTGTTTAAAAATGACATTATTCCTTTGAATCCAAATTAACCAAATAATAGTAAATCAATCATCAATGTACCATTCATATCTTTACTTTAGCTTTTTCCCTCCTCACACCAAACCATGATGATGAAGAAAATGTGAATTAACATCAAATGGTAGAACAATAAAGCTATCCTTAGATCCACAGCATACAACGAATTAGATCTTCTGCAGTTTGTTTGGGTTTGAGTTTAATTCAGTGGTTTTGCTGGAGGGGGAATATGTTCTGTATATAAAGGGTTCTTGGGAGTGAGGCGTCTAACTAAGCGATACTGGTCATGGTTGATGTTTTAGCTTTTATTTATTTGTGAATGTGGGGGTTTGATGCTATACGGTTTTCTTTCTTACGGGTTTTTTTTAGGCCTAACAGATTAATTAATGGTGGATGTGGAGAAGTTATAGGTTCAACGTAACCACACTCTTGGTTGAATGTGTATCTTGTTCCTTTTTGTTATTTCAGTTTTATTCTTGTATTTAGGTTGAGTACCCCTAGTACTCTATGTTGGAAAAAAAACTATAGATAACAATTTTTAATGAGGCAAATATTTATTTTTTTCCCCTTCACTTGTGCAAATAAATAGGCACAACAAAAATATTCTATATTTTTCCACATGATAATATCAATGGCAGAAAAATAAATAACACCATAGTTTTTAACGTGGAAAACTCTCCAGTGTAGGGATAAAAACCACGGGACCAAGTTCAGCAAAAAAACTTCCACTATAAATAATAATGGGTATACCAAATCTTCCTAGCAATACTAGCGAACATCAAATCAATAGCACATCACCCAATAGGTGGATACAAGCAAGCAACAAGAGAAAAACCCCACAACAATGGGTATAACAACCCTGTTCAAAGAGAAGGCAAAACAACAAATAAAATATATCAGAATGATGAGCTCAATAGCAAGAACAACATACTGAAATTTCATTAAAAATGGAGCAAGTTTGCTATACCAACTTCCACCACCAAAATCGTCTTTCTTCTCCTCTTTGCGTCAACTCACGGCTCTCTGTTTGTATCCCTCGTGTAACCATTGTTACATTGCAAGTTAGGGATTCAAATCCCTTTTTACATGCCACATGGGCTTGGGCCCATTATCAACGTTTATTATTATTAGTTTTCTTTTAAAGTTGAAGTGGGACCCACTTAGGAGTGACGCACCAACACTCTATTCCATACATTTTTGTTTATAAAAAAACTGGTAGAACAACTTAAACACCCAATCAAGAATATACTTTGCCCCAAATTAAGGTAGCGTTTGTTATCTTGAATGTTTTATTCCCAGATAAATTACATTTCTGAGAATGTGATTCCCGAGAATAAAATTTTCCCACCTTCATACATGAGAATAGAGTTTTCGAAGTTTATTACTATCATTCATTAATTTTATTTACGAGAATCTTTTATGCCTGAGAATAATTTTTTAAAACTTCAAACAAATATGGGAAAACTTTATTTCCATACCAACATTCCAGGAAATATTTTTTTAAAACTTGTACCAAACACTACCTAAACATCCAAACATATGCAATTAAAAATAGATGCATCGGAGATTCCTGATGTTGGACGTACTGACCGAGGTTATTAACCTGGCCACCGAGCTCAAGTACCCGGCCCAGTCCGGAAATTAAAGATAATAAACCAAAGATCACTTAATTAAAGAAATAAGATATTGGTATTAAATCCTGATATTATCTAAAATAACCTTATCTGGTTAAAAGAGATAATATCCCTTAAATTAAGGAATCATATCTCAAATGAGATATTAAGAGATAAATCATATCTCAAAAGAGATATCAAGAGACAAATCAAATATCTAAAAGATATTAAGAGATAAATCAGATATCTAAAAGATAGGGGAATCCTATTATAAAAGGAGGAGTACCCCTCATAAGAAACTCACTTTTCACTGAACACCGGTGACTCTCCCTTAAGCGTGTTAGAGGAACTAGCGTCGACCAAGAGACTATCAAACGGTCCTTGCTCCCTAGTACTCGTCCGATACAAAATTAAGGGATCGAGACCACCGCCCCGCCAAGGGATGAACCTAGAACTACGTCTGGCTTTGATTCCCACTGGGATACGTAGGACCGGAATCACTAAATTCTGTCAAGCCCAAATCATAAAATAACCCCCTTGGTTTCACGTTCTATGGCGAGATTCTAACAAAACGAATCTTGGCAGGAACATTTGGCGCCCACCGTGGGGCCTGGTAAAACTTTGCCCCGACCACTCAATCAACCACCATCAGCCACCATACTACCACTAATCACAAGTACAACCACACACACAGAGAATAACAACATTATAATAACACTCTCTCACACACACGCTGTTGTTACAGACGTTCCCTTCATTCTAAACTCATTCCAAAGCAATCAATAAACAACAATGGCAGAAGCTGAGGATATTCAACCTCTCGTTTGTGACAATGGAACTGGAATGATCAGGACTGGTTTTGCTGGCGATGATGCTCCAAGGGCTATGTTCCCTAACATTGTGGGTCGTCCACGCCACACTGGTGTGATGGTTGGTATGGGACAAAAGGATGCATATGTTGGTGATGAGGCTCAATCAAAGAGAGGTATTTTGACTTTGAAATACCCAATCGAGCATGGAATTGTCAGCAATTGGGATGATATGGAAAATATCTGACATCACACTTTCTACAATGAGCTCCGTGTCGCTCCAGAAGAGCACCCTTTCCTCTTCACAGAGGCAACCCTTAATCCAAAGGCCCATCGTGAGAAAATGACTCGGATCATGTTTGAGATCTTCAATACATCTGCTATGTACGTTGCCATCCAGGCTTTTATTTCTCTTTATGCTAGTAGTCGTGCAACTGGTATTGTTCTGTGTTCCTGCCAAGATCCATTTTATCAGAATCTCGCCATAGAACGTGAAACCAAGGGGGTTATTTTATGATTTGGGCTTGACAGAATTCAGTGATTCCGGTCCTACGTATCCCAGTGGGAATCAAAGCCAGACGTAGTTCTAGGTTCATCCCTTGGCGGGGCGGTGATCTCGATCCCTTAATTTTGTATCGGACGAGTACTAGGGAGCAAGGACTGTCTGAGAGTCTCTTGGTCGATGCTAGTTCCTCTAACACGCTTAAGGGAGAGTTACCGGGATTTAGTGAAAAGTGAGTCTCTTATGAGGGGTACTCCTCCTTTTATAATAGGATTCCCCTATCTCTTAGATATCCGATTTATCTCTTAATATATTTTAGAGATTTGATTTGTCTCTTGATATCCCTTTTGAGATATGATTTATCTCTTAATATCTCATTTGAGATATGATTCCTTAATTTAAGGGATATTATCTCTTTTAACCAGATAAGGTTATTTTAGATAATATCAGGATTTAATACCAATATCTTATTTCTTTAATTAAGTGATCTTTGATTTATTATCTTTAATTTCCGGACTGGGTACGGTACTTGAGCTTCGATGGCGAGTTAATAACCTCGTCACAAGACACAAGCCCCCAAGCTTTGAGCTGATTAGGCGTAGAAGCTTTCATGATGTTTTAGCCGAGCTCTGTATCTCGGCCCATACACAACCCCCCCCCCCCCCCCCCCCCCCCAAGCTTCGAGCTGATTACGTGGAAGCTTTTTCGAAGGAGCCAAGGCTAGGAACTTGGTTTCACCTTTTGATTTTTCGTTTCGGCGAGGTGAGTGGCCGAGCTTCATACCTTATATATGTGTTCACATCCTCCAACTTGGTGAGCATCTCGGGTGACCGAGCTTGACGCTTTCGAGGTACCGAGCCGAGGTGGGGATGGTTACTCACTTCCTGTTGAGGCTATACTTTCTCGGCCAGTAACATGCTCTGAACATAAGATACTTCAATCTTACCTTTGTTTAGAAGCTGGTAGCTGAGATTCGACTTAGCAGTGGTTCAGGTTTGAACCGATCTTCTGAAGAGTCAAGTTCAAACTCGGTCATTAGGAATTTACCTCGGTGCTTGTATTTCATCCTTTAACTTTTGATGCTTTCGAGATGCTTATCTTGAGAGTTTGAATTTGACTCGCCCTTTGCCGAATGTAGCTTGGTCTTTGAAGTTCTTGGGAGCTCTTAACATTTTCTTCGAGTAGCTCATAACCCTTTCATTTGGTGGATTTTGAAATACCCACTAACTTTGCAACTTGACCTCGAATTATTTTTCCCGATCTTGAAGGTGTGCCTCAGAATAAACTTTCCTAGTATCTTCTCCAATTTGTATGAGAAAATAGTTTTCATACAGGTTCTCTGTAATTTCCGAGAATATCCTTCCTTTATCCCTGTTAGCCCCCCAAGCTCCGAGCTTGAAATAAGCGAAAGAGCTTGAATGTCAACCCGCATGTCTTAACACGCCTTTTGGTGTCGAGGACTGTGGACTATGATTCGCGGAAGCATTGCTCGGAAATCTGTTTTTTGTAGAACCGATCCTTTCTTGGGTTATCGTCTTGCTTGGCCGAGCACTGCTCGGACTTTTGTGCGGAGCCCAGTCGTACTTAGGATTCCGGCTTATTTGGTTGAACACTACCAGGATTTCCCTCGAATCCTGGGTCTCTAACATGCATGATCTACTGTGGACTTTATCTTGGTGCGAAGATTTTGTGCTTGGCCTAGGATTTTTATTGCGAGGAGGGAAACATTGCTCGACTTTGACTTTTTCCGGTGCGAGGGAGCATAGCTCGACCTCGGCTTTTTGGTGCGAGGGGGCAATGCTCGACCTCGGCTTTTTGGGCTTCTGTCCTTTGTTCTTAGCTAGACAATTTTAACTCTGGCCCTATAGTGGGTTCTCTAGTTGTTAAGCCAGCATATGCTCGGCTTTTACTAGAATTGGTCCATGATGCGAGTAGGAAAGCTGCCCGAACTTTGCGCACTGGGGATGAGCTTAAAAATAGCCATGGCAAAGTGTGAAGAGCAAGCTCGGCTAATCGGGCAGTTGAAAGCCCAAAAGGTGGAGCTGGAAAAAGGCAATACTACCCTTATGACCGAGCTGGAAATAGAAAGAACCGACCGGCTCAACCTTCAGAGGGTTGTGGAAGGGCTTCAAGCCGAGAAGGAAGCCAGTCTTGAGTTGTGGAAGTTGCTGGAATCCGAGAATGGGGAGAATCTGAGGCTCCGTTCTGATCTAGCCGAGGCTTATCATGAGAGAGGATGTTAATGGCTTTTCCCGAGCCGTGAAGGAGCTTCAACATCCGAATACTGACTTCTCCCGTGCTGACGTGGACAAGGATTTTACCCGAGATGGAATCCTAGTTCCAATGTTCGAGCTAGAGGATGAGGAGGATGAGAATGCTCAGGCTCTGGTCAAGTGTGAGGAACAAGGTCGGGTCATCGGTCAGTTGAAGGCCCAGAAGGTGCAGCTGGAAGAAGGCCGAGCCACTCTTACGACCAAGCTAGAAGCGGAGAGAACTGACCGACTTAATCTTCAAAATGTAGTGAAAGGGCTGGAAGCCGAGACAGAAGCCAGCCAGGAGTTGCGGAAGTTGCTGGAGGCCGAGAAGGAGGAGAACCGGAGGCTCCGTGATGATCGAGCTGAAGCTGAGACTTCAATCATGAAGGAGCATGTTAACGGTTTTTCCCGAGCCGTGAAGCAACTCCAGCACTTCAACCCTACTGCCGACTTCTCCAGTGCCGATGTGGACAAGGATTTCAACCGAGACGGGATCCTTGTGGCATTGGCCGAGCTGGAGGATGAGGATGAGGCCGCAACTCCTGGAGAAGAGGGCGAGGATCAATTGGACGAGGAGGGACCCGAAGGTGAAGTGGGCCCAACTGGCCAGATTAATACCGTTCCTTCCGAGGCGGAGGAGAACCTAGATTCCTGAAGTTGTATAAGCGGTTTTAGAAATATCTTTGTTTTTGTAAGACTTTATGTACTTGGGGACTTGCCCCTAAAATTTCTTATTTTACTTGTGGATTTATTTATACTTTAGTGAATTTTCTGATGTTTTATGGGCTGATCCTGATTGATCACTTATTAACTTGATATATTTATATAGGCTCGGCACTTCGACCCTGATTGGTCGAATGTGGCTCTTGCTTAGGATTCGAGCACCTTTAGAGGCTTTGGTTGACCTCTTCAGGGTTTAGCACCTGCTTAGGAGTCTCCTGCTTAGGAGTCAAGTGTCTGCTTAGGCTTTATCTCCTGCTTAGGAGTCAAGTAGTTTTTTATCTTACTTAGGAGTCAAGTGTAAGTAGTTTTTTCTCTTACTTAGGAGCCAAGTGTAAGTAGTTTCTTCTCTTACTTAGTAGCCAAGTGTAAGTAGTTTCTTCTCTTACTTAGGAGCCGAGTGTAAGTAGTTTCTTCTCTTACTTAGGAGCCGAGTAGTTTCTTCTCTTACTTAGGAGCCAAGTGTAAGTAGTTTCTTCTCTTACTTAGGAGCCGAGTAGTTTCTTCTCTTACTTAGGAGCTGAGTGTAAGTAGTTTCTTCTCTTTCTTAGGAGCCAAGTGTAAGTAGTTTCTTCTCTTACTTAGGAGCCGAGTGTAAGTAGTTTCTTCTCTTACTTAGGAGCCGAGTAGTTTCTTCTCTTACTTAGGAGCCAAGTGTAAGTAGTTTCTTCTCTTACTTAGGAGCCAAGTGTAAGTAGTTTCTTCTCTTACTTAGGAGCCGAGTATAAGTAGTTTCTTCTCGTACTTAGGAGCCTAGTATAAGTAGTTTCTTCTCGTACTTAGGAGCCGAGTGTAAGTAGTTTCTTCTCGTACTTAGGAGCCGAGTGTAAGTAGTTTCTTCTCGTACTTAGGAGCGAGCCGAGTATAAGTAGTTTCTTCTCGTACTTAGGAGCTGAGTGTAAGTAGTTTCTTCTCGTACTTAGGAGTCGAGTATAAGTAGTTTCTTCTCGTACTTAGGAGCCGATGGAATTTTATTTTCCAAGGGAGAGCTTGATCTTTCGGGAGCCGGAGCTCAATCACTTTGTAGATGCAAATCTTGTGACCCTGGGAGTGGTATCAGCCGAGCATCACTTTGCTCATGATATGATGCTACATAACACAACATTAATTGCGTGGAGCAAAACATACCAAAACATATTAGTTTTAAGCTAGAATTAAGGAATAATATCACCTGGGCACTTTGTGGCCTTTGATCTAGGCATTCCCTGAAGTTGCTATGGTCGGGCTCTGGGCGTGGCATCAGCCGAGCATCACTTTGCTCAAATAAATAACTTGATATGATGCTACATAACACAACATTAAAGGCGTGGAGCAAAACATACCAAAACATATTAGTTTTTAAGCTAGATTTAAGGAATAATATCACCTGGGCACTTTGGGGCCTTTGATCTAGGCATTCCCTGAAGTTGCTATGGTCGGGCTCTGGGCGTGCCATCAGCCGATTGTTACACAAGGTACCATTGCTATTGAAGATGATCTCTATTGATTCTTCACAAGGAAAAGCCAAAACGCTTGTTCTCCTTGCAGCGGCCTGTAAGGATGCCCGTACAAGAGGCCCACGCCCTGCACCGACGACCATCAATACAGTTGTTTTCAAAGATGCCCTTCATCAGGAACCCTGTCCAGCAATGCTTTACACACAGCTCTTTGGTACTGAATGTATTTCACGGCATCTTGGTACTTAATGTATTTCACAGCATCTTGGTACTGAATGTATTTCACGGCATCTTTCTCATAAGTCTCATAGGTCTGAGCCTCTAAATTATCCATCAGAGGTTGCAACGGTGACTGCAAAAGATCCCTGCAATCAAGCTCAAAACGCTCTTGTTCTGGAAGAGGATCCATTCTTTGGCACAGATAACCGACAAAGCCTAGATATGGCCGCAAGGGAGGTCTTTGTGAATCTTCAACAAAATGGTTATGGGAAGCATCTGCAGACACCCTTGCTTTTGGATGACCAGGGTCTCTAGGCAAACGAAGCAGGGTCGTCAGAGATTGGTGAATATCTGTGCCTCCTCCTTCCTACCTTTTTCATCTTTTTCCTTCTATTTGAATGTCGTATAGGAACATGGATCTGGGTTGCAGATCGTGGAGGCGGCGGAGAGAACTGAGGATCTGGGCATTCGGTACCGGCGTCGATGGGACAAGGGGCTCTCTTGTGTGACGTGCGTTTTAACGCCGGGGTAAATCTGAACAGAGCGGAGCTGATTAAAGCGCGGAGCTAGGTTGCTGATGACGGTGACGGCGGATCCGCGTCGCAACTCTCAGGTTGGCGCAAATCAATCTTCGCATTCCTTGCTTTCTGACAGTGTATAGAGGGGAAAGAAGAAAGGAGCTCTACTCTGAGGCTCTGGTACAATCCTTTAAGGTAAGGAATCTGCGGGTGGAGATGAAGCATGAACAATGAGGGGAAACGGTTTCGAGCTTTCCGTTCCACCTCCGATGCCTTCTGCAATACCGCCGCGAATGGTGGTTGTAAGTGTGGTTGTAAGTGTGGTTGCCAAGCTTCTTAAAGGAGCTTCGGAGGGAACGGTAGAGGTTGCTGTGGATGGTTTCTTGGTTCGGGTCAGTGCAGAGAGGGTCCGATTCGGCTCTCGGATCGTAAACCCTGTTTCCTCTGATATGGTCGTTTCGCTTGAAAACGGCGACGCTGTGGCGTTCGAGTTGAAGCTCGCGTGCAGCGACGAGGCCTGAAACACCTGCTCCTATTATTGCGACTTTCACAGAACAGGGCGAGGTGGTGGATCGGGTTTTGGTTTGAATCATTGTCAGACATTTACTGTGTCATAGTTTTGATAGCTCATCTAATCAATCTTTCGACAGATGTCGATGGATGTGCGGCTGGGGAAAGTTTGCCTCGGCCCCACGGTGGGCGCCAAATGTTCCTGCCAAGATCCGTTTTGTCAGAATCTCGCCATAGAATGTGAAACCAAGGGGGTTATTTTATGATTTGGGCTTGACAGAATTCAGTGATTCCGGTCCTACGTATCCCAGTGGGAATCAAAGCCATACGTAGTTCTAGGTTCATCCCTTGGCGGGGCGGTGATCTCGATCCCTTAATTTTGTATCGGACGAGTACTAGGGAGCAAGGACTGTCTGAGAGTCTCTTGGTCGACGCTAGTTCCTCTAACACGCTTAAGGGAGAGTTACCGGGATTTAGTGAAAAGTGAGTCTCTTATGAGGGGTACTCCTCCTTTTATAATAGGATTCCCCTATCTCTTAGATATCCGATTTATCTCTTAATATCTTTTAGAGATTTGATTTGTCTCTTGATATCCCTTTTGAGATATGATTTATCTCTTAATATCTCATTTGAGATATGATTCCTTAATTTAAGGGATATTATCTCTTTTAACCAGATAAGGTTATTTTAGATAATATCAGGATTTAATACCAATATCTTATTTCTTTAATTAAGTGATATTTGATTTATTATCTTTAATTTCTGGACTGGGTCGAGTACTTGAGCTCGGTGGCCGGGTTAATAACCTCGGTCAGTACATTCTGGATTCTGGAGATGGTGTCAGTCACACAGTTCCTATCTATGAAGGCTATGCCCTCCCACATGCTATCCTGCGTTTGGACCTTGCAGGGCGTGATCTCACTGATGCCCTGATGAAAATCTTGACTAAGTGTGGATACTCTTTCACCATGTCAGCTGAGCGGGAGATTGTGGGAGACATGAAGGAAAAACTAGCCTATATTGCTCTTGATTATGAGCAAGATCTAGAAACTTCCAAGACCAGCTCAGCTGTTGAGAAGAGCTATGAGCTACCTGATGGATGCACTGACCGAACCTGAATGAGATTATTCTGGTGAACAACGGGTTCCGTTCGTGCTTGCCGCCGGCGTGTTTGGGAGTGGTGGCGTTTGATGATAGGAGGAACTGCTGGCCGACGAGGCCTTTGCAGAAGTCTGCGCCCCAATGCAAGTCGTTTTTGTCTAAGCTTGTGGACTGTAAGTCCTTTAGATTCAAACCATTTGTTGCTTCTCCTTCGCCTTCTTCTCCTTCACCTGGAGAGCTCTGAAGAAGATGTCTTAGAGATCTCGGCCGGCACAGCTCGGTCTAGGAGAGCACGACCACAGTGGCTTGAGGGAATGCCTAAATCAGAGGCCGCAAAGTGCCCAGGTGATATTATTCCTTAAATCTAGCTTAAAACTAATATGTTTTGGTATGTTTTGCTCCACGCCTTTAATGTTGTGTTATGTAGCATCATATCAAGTTATTTATTTGAGCAAAGTGATGCTCGGCTGATGCCACGCCCAGAGCCCGACCATAGCAACTTCAGGGAATGCCTAGATCAAAGGCCGCAAAGTGCCCAGGTGATATTATTCCTTAAATCTAGCTTAAAACTAATATGTTTTGGTATGTTTTGCTCCACGCCTTTAATGTTGTGTTATGTAGCATCATATCAAGTTATTTATTTGAGCAAAGTGATGCTCGGCTGATACCACTCCCAGGGTCACAAAATTTGCAGCTACAAAGTGATTGAGCTCCGGCTCCCGAAAGATCAAGCTCTCCCTTGGAAAATAAAATTATATCGGCTTCAGCACTCAGACACCACACTCGGCTCCTAAGTAAGAGAAGAAACTACTTACACTTGGCTCCTAAGTAAGAGAAGAAACTACTTACACTTGGCTCCTAAGTACGAGAAGAAACTACTTATACTCGGCTCCTAAGTACGAGAAGAAACTACTTATACTCGGCTCCTAAGTAAGAGAAGAAACTACTTATACTCGGCTCCTAAGTACGAGAAGAAACTACTTATACTCGGCTCCTAAGTACGAGAAGAAACTACTTATACTCGGCTCCTAAGTAAGAGAAGAAACTACTTACACTTGGCTCCTAAGTACGAGAAGAAACTACTTATACTCGGCTCCTAAGTACGAGAAGAAACTACTTACACTTGGCTCCTAAGTACGAGAAGAAACTACTTATACTCGGCTCCTAAGTAAGAGAAGAAACTACTTATACTCGGCTCCTAAGTACAAGAAGAAACTACTTACACTGGGCTCCTAAGTAAGAGAAGAAACTACTTATACTCGGCTCCTAAGTACGAGAAGAAACTACTTATACTTGGCTCCTAAGTACGAGAAGAAACTACTTACACTTGGCTCCTAAGTACGAGAAGAAACTACTTATACTCAGCTCCTAAGTACGAGAAGAAACTACTTACACTCGGCTCCTAAGTAAGAGAAGAAACTACTTATACTCGACTCCTAAGTAAGAGGAAAAACTGCTTACACTTGACTCCTAAGTAAGAGGAAAAACTACTTATACTTGACTCCTAAGCAGGAGATAAAGCCTAAGCAGGCACGTGACTCCTAAGCACGAGATAACACCTAAAGGTTCTAAAACCTGAAGAGGCCAACCGAATCCTCTAAAGGTACTTGACTCCTAAGCAGGAGACTCCTAAGCAGGTACTAAACCCTGAAGAGGTCAACCAAAGCCTCTAAAGGTGCTCGAATCCTAAGCAAGAGCCACATTCGACCGATCAGGGTCGAAGTGCCGAGCCTATATAAAAATATCAAGTTAATGAGTGATCAATCAGGATCAACCCATAAAACATCAGAAAATTCACCAAAGTATAAATAAATCCACAAGTAAAATAAGAAATTTTAGGGGCAAGTCCCCAAGTACATAAAGTCTTACAAAAACAAAGATATTTCTAAAACCGCTTATACAACTTCAGGAATCTAGGTTCTCCTCCGCCTCGGAAGGAACGGTATTAATCTGGCTAGTTTGGCCCACTTCACCTTCGGGTCCCTCCTCGTCCAATTGATCCTCGCCCTCTTCTCCAGGAGTTGCGGCCTCATCCTCATCCTCCAGCTCGGCCAATGCCACAAGGATCCCGTCTCGGTTGAAATCCTTGTCCACATCGGCACTGGAGAAGTCGGCAGTAGGGTTGAAGTGCCGGAGTTGCTTCACGGCTCGGGAAAAACCGTTAATATGCTCCCTCATGATTGAAGTCTCAACTTCAGCTCGATCATCACGGAGCCTCCGGTTCTCCTCCTTCTCGGCCTCCAGCAACTTCCGCAACTCCTGGCTGGCTTCTGTCTCGGCTTCCAGCCCTTTCACTACATTTTGAAGATTAAGTCGGTCAGTTCTCTCCGCTTCTAGCTCGATCGTAAGAGTGGCTCGGCCTTCTTCCAGCTGCACCTTCTGGGCCTTCAACTGACCGATGACCCGACCTTGTTCCTCACACTTGACCGGAGCCTGAGCATTCTCATCCTCCTCATCCTCTAGCTCGAACATTGGAACTTGGATTCCATCTCGGGTAAAATCCTTGTCCACGTCAGCACGGGAGAAGTCAGTATTCGGATGCTGAAGCTGCTTCACGGCTCGGGAAAAGCCATTAACATCCTCCCTCATGATAAGCTTCGGCTAGATCAGAGCGGAGCCTCAGATTCTCCCCATTCTCGGATTCCAGCAACTTCCACAACTCAAGACTGGCTTCCTTCTCGGCTTGAAGCCCTTCCACGACCCTCTGAAGGTTGAGCCGGTCGGTTCTTTCCATTTCCAGCTCGGTCATAAGGGTAGTATTGCCTTTTTTCAGCTCCACCTTTTGGGCTTTCAACTGCCCGATTAGCCGAGCTTGCTCTTCACACTTTGCCATGGCTATTTTTAAGCTCATCCCCAGTGCGCAAAGTTCAGACAGCTTTCCTACCCGCATCATGGACCAATTCTAGTAAAAGCCGAGCATATGCTGGCTTAACAACTAGAGAACCTACTATAGGGCCAGAGTTAAAATTGTCTAGCTAAGAACAAAGGACAGAAGCCCAGATAGCCGAGGTCGAGCATTGCCCCCTCGCACCAAAAAGCCGAGGTCGAGCTATGCTCCCTCGCACTACGCACCGGAAAAAGTCGATGTCGAGCAATGTTTCCCTCCTCGCAATAAAAATCCTAGGCCAAGCACAAAATCTTCGCACCAGGATAAAGTCCACAGTAGATCATGCATGTTAGAGACCCAGGATTCGAGGGAAATCCTGGTAGTGTTCAACCAAATAAGCCGGAATCCCAAGTACGACTGGGCTCCGCACAAAAGTCCGAGCAATGCTCGGCCAAGCAAGACGATAACCCAAGAAAGGATGGGTTCTACAAAAAACAGATTTCCGAGCAATGCTTCCGCGAATCATAGTCCAAAGTCCTCGACACCAAAAGGCGTGTTAAGACATGCGGGTTGACATTCAAGCTCTTTCGCTTATTTCAAGCTCGGAGCTTGGGGGGCTAACAGGGATAAAGGAAGGATATTCTCGGAAATTACAGAGAAAGGATATCCCTTAGCCTACAACTCGAAGAACCTGTATGAAAACTATTTTCTCATACAAATTGGAGAAGATACTAGGAAAGTTTATTCTGAGGCACACCTTCAAGATCGGGAAAAATAATTCGAGGTCAAGTTGCAAAGTTAGTGGGTATTTCAAAATCCACCAAATGAAAGGGTTATGAGCTACTCGAAGAAAATGTTAAGAGCTCCCAAGAACTTCAAAGACCAAGCTACATTCGGCAAAGGGCAAGTCAAATTCAAACCCTCAAGATAAGCATCTCGTAAGCATCAAAAGTTAAAGGATGAAATACAAGCACCGAGGTAAATTCCTAATGACCGAGTTTGCACTTGACTCTTCAGAAGATCGGTTCAAACCTGAACCACTGCTAAGTCGAATCTCAGCTACCAGCTTCTAAACAAAGGTAAGATTGAAGTATCTTATGTTCAGAGCATGTTACTGGCCGAGATGTGAACCTCAACCACAAAACTCGAGTGCTGCCCGAGAGATATTAACCGAAGTAAGAGGATCTATGCAAATCCAGTACCTTAGCAACACCAAGGACAAGCTCAGCTTCATTCATAAAACTCTTTCGCTTATTCTGAGCTCAAATCTTGGAGAGCTTATATACTGATCGAGATGTTAAACTCGGCCACCGAGCCCACCAAACTAAAATATTGGATGAGAAATGAAGCTAGATCTCCAAACCCAAACAATCAAAGGGAAATGATTACTAGGCTCGCCCACCGAGCCCGCTGAACTTAAGAATTGACCGAAATGTAAAGCTCGACAGCCTGAAATGTGAAGCTCAGGTTCCCTAATGGGTTGAGCTCCGGCTCCCGACCACTCGATTGAGCTCCGGCTCTTGACTTACCGTTGAACATGCAACTACAGCGCAAGCCTTAGAAATGATGCCATGAAGGCCACGCGTCACACACAGTAACGTCTCTTTTCCATCTCGGGAACCGAGAAAGTATGGCCTCAACAGGAAACGAGTAACCATCCCCACCTCGGCTCGGTACCTCGAAAGCGTCAAGCTCGGTCACCCGAGATGCTCACCGAGTTGGAGTTTGTGAACACATATATAAGGTATGAAGCTCGGCCACTCACCTCGCCGAGACGAAAGATCAAAAGGTGAAACCAAGTTCCTAGCCTCGGCTCCTTCGAAAAAGCTTCTACGCCTAATCAGCTCAAAGCTTGGGGGGCTTGTGTATGGACCGAGATACAGAGCTCGGCTAAAACATCATGAAAGCTTCTACGCCTAATCAGCTCAAAGCTTGGGGGGCTTGTGTACTGACCGAGGTTATTAACCCGGCCACCGAGCTCAAGTACCCGGCCCAGTCCGGAAATTAAAGATAATAAACCAAAGATCACTTAATTAAAGAAATAAGATATTGGTATTAAATCCTGATATTATCTAAAATAACCTTATCTGGTTAAAAGAGATAATATCCCTTAAATTAAGAAATCATATCTCAAATGAGATATTAAGAGATAAATCATATCTCAAAAGAGATATCAAGAGACAAATCAAATCTCTAAAAGATATGAAGAGATAAATCAAATATCTAAAAGATAGGGGAATCCTATTATAAAAGGAGGAGTACCCCTCATAAGAAACTCACTTTTCACTGAACACCGGTGACTCTCCCTTAAGCGTGTTAGAGGAACTAGCGTCGACCAAGAGACTATCAAACGGTCCTTGCTCCCTAGTACTCGTCCGATACAAAATTAAGGGATCGAGACCACCGCCCCGCCAAGGGATGAACCTAGAACTACGTCTGGGTTTGATTCCCACTGGGATACGTAGGACCGGAATCACTGAATTCTGTCAAGCCCAAATCATAAAATAACCCCCTTGGTTTCACGTTCTATGGCGAGATTCTAACAAAACGAATCTTGGCAGGAACATTGGAGATAGAGGTTGCAGGCAGAAGATCTTTGCATCTGAGTTATATAGAATCTTGAGAACCTTTTGGGGGGCCTTCAAGAAGAATAATAAATAAATTGTTAGATTTGATAAGACTGAATTTATCTATATATGTATGTAATCCTATCACTAAGGTACTGTTTGTAAGTTTGAAGAGAAAGGAAAGTGAGGGAATCAAAAGGGAAGGAAGGGGGAGCGAAGGAAGGAGAATGAGGGTATTATCCTTCTTATTTGAGAGTGCATATTGTATGAGGGGAAGGAAATAAAGGGTTTATGACATGCTTTTATAAATTTACCCTTATTTAAAAAAATAACATAAGTAATGTTATTTAAAAAGTGTAAATTTCAAAAATGGATGAGGGTAAATTAATAATTTCAATTACTTTCATCCAAAATACCCCCAAATTTTGGGAAATGAAAAAATTGGGTTGAGGAGGAGAATGAATGATTTATTAAAATACTCAAAATCTTTCAATAGAACTCACATACAAGGAAGGGTTTCTAATAAACCTCTCATTTCCTTACCTTACAATTTTGGAATGAACCCCACCTTACAATTTAGGAAATTTGCCGCAACTGTAAAAAAATTCACCTAAACATTTTGTTTTTGGTTTCCTCAGTCTCCTAAGCGGGGATCCCTTCTAATGGTGTTTTATTCCATACAGGACCTCATGCTTAAGGGACTCAAGCCCCTTCCACTTGAACTAACACATATTATAAATGCTTCTAAACACTTATCCCAATTAGACAACTCTTATGAAATATCACTTTCAAACCAAATAGCAGTTCAAAGCAATGAAAAATACACTTCATTGATCAAGCCCGAAATTATTAATGTATCATCTGCAAACTAATGGTGAGAAATTTCTCCTTGATTATCGCCCACTCTAAATTAAAACCCCTAAATTTATTGGTTCCAAGAGCCTTTTGAATCATACCGTTAAGACCTTTTGTTGCTACTAAAAATATAAAGTTTGTCTGATTCCTTGAAACCTCAAGTTTTGCTGTTAAACCATACCGTACAGATACTGATGTTGAGCCAGAAAAATACAAGCTTCTATCCAAAGTCTTTATTTTCACTAAATTCGAACCGCATTAACATTAGTTAAGATATCCCCAATTCACATAATCACAAGACTTCTTGAAATCAATCTTAAAAATTCAAAGAATCATTCTTAATCTTTTTTGCAAAATCAACTACTTCAATAACAACTACTACCCCATCTGTTCTTACAAATTTCCGATGACTAAGATCAGAAACAATAAAGAACAATATCACTACATTTCACAAGCAATCTCAATCAAAATCACTTTCTTTTATTGGTGAAGAATACTCTCAAAGGAGATTACTGTTACAGAATAGTTTAACCTCCCTATACATTAAACATCTACATATATAGGCAATAGAATATAACTGTTCCTCCCATCATCCCTCAACCGTCAGTGTAATTGCTCCTCCCATGATCTCTCAACCACTAATCTAACCACTCCTAATTTATACAGACGGTACATACACCATCTAAAATTTGTATGGGAAGAAAGGCAACTTGATTTGAAGCAATAACAAAATTCAATATAACTTTTAAATAGTCTCCTGGCCAATAATTTAGAGATAATTTTGTATAGACAACCAATCAGAGTATAGGACGATAATTAGAAATAGTTTGGAAATTGTCTTTCTTAGGGACCCGAGAAATAAAAGAAGTGTAAATCATTTGGGAGTCCACCATTAGAATGAAATTTACCAATCATATCATATACCTCTTTGCAAGGAATCCCTCCAACAGCTCTAATGAATTTGAAATTATATCCCTTTGGATCCTGACTCTTATTATTTTCACAACTCGATACAACCTCCTTATTTTCCTCCAGACGTCTAAAAGGAGTATATATAAAAATTCATTCTCAGGTTCATAAGTGTGGTTGAAATTTACACTTTCTTTTGTAGCTAGATCGAGACCAATGCACCTTAGAATAAACACTAGAGAAATGAGCTTTTAATCGCGTTTATAATATTGGAGAGTCCTCAAATTATCAAAAATTTGCGTATTTCATATGCTAAAGTTATTAGAATTTCTCAAGTCCTTAGCTTCCTTGAAAAACTCCTATTTTAACCAACAAGCACCATATAGAACTGCTTAAAAGAAATAAATGTTATCTCTATTTATCAAATTTATTATTTATCATATCAAGGTCTTTGAATCTTCTCTCATGATTGTGTAACGATGTCTTCTTATAGGTAATTTTCACAGGAAATTCTTACGTAAAGGCAGTGATACTAAACAAACCTCGGAAGCTAAACAGTCTTAACCATGAAATGGTAAGTTCCAAAACCAACTCTTAAAAATCTGAAGTAAATTTCTCTACTTATTATAATCTATCGTTTTAAAATTTACGAGGTCTAGGAAGATTGGAGCTCTCACTATTGAGGGTTCAACTGGTTTAGTTTTTAATGGATATCATTTTCCATTAAATTGCAGCAAGGGATAAGCGACCAATTACAAAAACACAATTATTTTGTTGTAAGAGTGTTATGACGGCTTCATTTTTTGTTTGTTTGGCAGATTAGTCAAATTTTGAAGAATTTAAGGCTGAGAATGAACCTTCAGTCAAAATTGTGATATTGAAGGTAAAGCACCAGGAGAAGATTCTTATAATCTTAGGGGGAATGGGCATATCAAATTAAATATGCAATTTCCTTTTTTTTGTTTTAATGTTTAAATTATTTTGGGTAAATTATTTACAAATTACCTATTTAAAGTTTATTTCATATTTATGTTTCGTACATGAACTTTTATTTTTTTAGGTTTAATTATTGGGTTGGTCCCTAAACTATTTAGGAATTTTCAAATAGGAAACTTGAACTTATATAAAATTTTCAATTGGGTCCCCGAGATAAAAAGTCCATAATCGGGTCCCTGAACTTACATAAAATTTTCAATTGGGTATCTAAATTAGAAAGTTGACTATATAAAATAAAAAATCATTAAATGTTATATGATGAATTTAGAAGAATTTTTTTTTCGACATAATAATAAAATATCAAGTGATGAATATGAGAGAAAAAAATTCATTATTTAAAATAATAATAATAATAATAATAATAATAATAATAATAATAATAATAATAATAATAATAATAATAATAATAATAAAACTTAGTGAGAAAAGTTATTGTTTACCATAATAATTAAATAAAACTAGATAAATTTGAGAGAGAAAATTTAGTTCTTGAAAAGATAATAACAAAATAATGAAATAAGAAATTGTGTTAGAAAATTCATGTTTTGTAATAAAATATTAAGAGATTAAACTGATAAACCTCAATTAAAAATATACATTTTTAAATAGTAATATATTATTAAAGGATGACTTTGAAAAAAATGTTTAGAACAAAAATAAAATAGTAAAAGATGAAACTTAGCAGAGAATGTCATTATTTGGAATGATTTGTATTCTAATATTATAACAAAAGATGAAAATGAGTAAAAAATTCAATATTTTAAAAAATAAAAAAAATATAATTTAACAACATAATTATTGTCTGAAATAGTAAATAAAATAAAGAATTTAGTTAAGTAAATATCACATCTTATTTTGATTGTCAATTTTATTTTGAGTTATTTAATTTAATTTATTATTTATTATATTATTTTATATTTTAATTGAAGTTTATCTTAAATTATTTTAATATTTCTTAAATAATATTTTTGCTTGTTATGTATATTATTATTATTTTTATGTTATTTTAAATATTAAATATTTGACTCAGTTTAATCTTTTAATATTTTATTATAAAAACATGAATTTTATTATTTTATAGCACAATTTTATATTTCATTATTTTATTATTATCATTTCAAGAACTAAATTTTGTCTCTCAATTTTATCTATTTTTATTTAATTATTATGTTTTTTTACTTAATTGAATTATTGTGTTAAACAATAACTTTTCTCACTAAGCTTTATTTTATTATTATTATTATTATTATTATTATTATTATTATTATTATTATTATTATTATTTTAAATAGTGAGTTTCTTCTTTTATATTCATCTTTTGTCATTTTATTATTATGGCAAACATAATTTTTCTCTCTAAATTTCATCTTATATCATTTTTTTATTTTTTAAATAGCCAACTTTCTACTTTAGGGATCCAATTGAAAATTTTATATAAGTTCAGGGATCTATAATTAGAAATTTTTTAGTTCGGAGACCTTATTGAAAATTTTATATAAGTTCAATGATCTAATTATAATTTTTTTAGTTCAGGAACCAACTCAATAATCAAACTTTTTTTTTAATAACCAACAGAATTAAAAAGAGTAAAAGGTTATGTTCACCCTTCTACAAAAGCCAAACAAAAGTCTAAAGTTAACAACAATAATGTCTAATATTATTTATATGGTTGATGCCTAATAAGATCTTCTTGACATGGTTGTACTTTAATAACCTTTTTAAACTACTTTCCCGTTAATGCATCAACCATAAGGTTTTTTATTTTATTTTTAATATATCAAATAATGAAATAATCTCACCAAAGGGATACAAGAAGTATTCCTACCCGCGTACATCATGAACCTAAAAATAATTTTATCGTGCATACTTGTTGAATACAATAAGAATGGCTCGCTCAAACACCAATCTAAAAATAAAATATGCCCTTTTAAATTTGAGGGCAATCAAGATCAGCACCAAAAATTGAATAGTTTTGTTTTGGGGCTGAATCTGATAGCATCATGAACCTATTGGGCTAGCAAGCATAACTAATGAGCTCAACAACAATGTTGGAGCTACACCAAATGAGAGGCCCAAAAGGACAGTTAGAAGACCTCAAGGGTGGGACGATTTCACCCACTATAACGCTGCACAATTTCAGGGAATTGGTACAAATTAGGATGAGCTGTAGTTTGTTTATTGGTTCACCATTTGATTATTGTCCTTTTTTATTTACTTTGTTGACAGACTGTCATTCCTAGCTTGGCAAAGGGATATTAGTACCTCGTCCTTTCCTTTTATTGTAAGAATTGATATATAAGCAAATGAAATGAATGAAAAGAGCATAGAATTATCAGTAAAGAAAATCCTTATTCCCCTTGCTTTTTGGAGGCAATTCTGACCTCATATTTCAGAATATAAAACCTAGTCTCTATCATTTGGTGCTTCCATTGACTTACTCATGGCCTCCAACGCAACCCGTCTCGACCGCCTCTAAGAAACTGCCACCTCTCTCACTAACAACCAAACCACCTTCGATATCAAACTTGATACCATTCTTGCCAAACTCTCTACCTTGGAGAAAAGCTCTATTGAGGAAGACACCCAATCTATACCCGAACCCACCCCTTCCAAGCACCACATGAAACTTGACGTTCCACGCTTCAACGGCATTGACGCAATGGGTTGGATCTTTAAGATCTCCCAATTCTTTGACTACCATGGCACCTCGGAGGAGGAACGTATCCAAGTTGCCTCTTTTTACCTCGATGACCCTGCTTTGAGTTGGTTCCAGTGGATGTTCCGCAATGGCCAAATCACTTCTTGATCTGGTCTGTTGAAGGCACTTGAAATGCGGTTTGCCCCATCTTACTACAACGATCCAAAGGGCGCCTTGTTCTACCTCACTCAACGCAGCACTGTTAATGACTATCTGTCCGAGTTCGAAAGCTTGGCAAACCGGATTGTGGGACTCTCCTCCTCATTCCTACTGAGATGTTTCATCTTTGGTTTAAAACCGGATATCTGCCCCGAGGTACAAGCCTTCCAACCCATCACCCTTATCCAGGTCGCCGCCTTAGCCAAACTTCAAGAAGATAAATTCAATGACCAGAAACAGCCACCACGCCCCAAGCCTTATCAACCACCATGCTCACACATCGTAACCCCCCCACTGCCCATATCGCCCCTACGCCCCCTCTCCTACCCACACCCTCAAAAACCACCTTCAAGCGCCTCACCCCAGTCGAGATAGCATCCCGCCGTGAAAAGGGGCTTTGCTATAATTGCGATGAAAGATTCACCTCCAACCACAGATGCAAATCCCGCTTTTTCTGATCATCGTGGAAGAAGATGACACCCTAGAAGGGTGGCCGAGTCTCCCTTGGACAACCTGGAACCCTTTCCCCTTATAGCAGACACCGACGGCTCACCCTCTGCTCAGCTCAGTCTTAACGCCATGTCTGGTAACCTTGCCCCAGAAACCCTTCATGTTACTGGCATGGTAGGAGGACAAGAAGTGGTGATTTTAATTGATGGGGGCAACACCCATAATTTTTTCCAAGACAAAATGGTCCGATTCCTAAAATTGCAAGCCCAACCCACCAAACAACTTAGTGCGATGGTTGGTAACGATAGCCACTTAACTTGCTCCCACATCTGCAAAAATGTCCAAGTTTCCATCAAAGGCCACAACGTGTACCTCCATGTCATGCCCATAGGTGGGGCTGACCTTGTTTTTGGAGTGGAGTGGCTTAAAGGGCTCGGTCCAGTACTCACAGATTACATTTCTCTAAAAATGACCTTCTCCTAAAATGGCCAACAAATAGAACTACAGGGTCGCTCCGATTTGGGCCCAACCAAATTGACCCATCACCAAGTGAGGCACCTGCTTCAAACCCAAAGAGGAGCTGCTTATTTCCACCTTCAACTAGGACCCGACCCAAGCCCATTCCCACTTACTTCTCCCCAACCCTACCCCCCTCATGCGGCTACCGAACTGCCTTCCCCCCTCAACACACTCACGCGATTTTCCCCTTTGTTCCAGCAACCTCAAACCCTCCCTCTCTCTAGACCCACCGACCACTCCATTCACCTACCTCCAAACGCACCCCCTGTCAACGTTAAGCCATACCACCACCCATTTTTCCAAAAGCAAGAGATAGAGAAGCAGGTCGATGAAATGTTGTGTTCTGGGATGATCCAACCCAGTCGAAGTCCTTTTTCATCCCCAGCTCTCCTTGTATAAAATAAGGATGGTTCCTGGCGATTTTGCGTTGACTACCAAGCTCTAAACGCAATCACTATCAAGGATCTATTCCCCATTCCCACCATTGATGAGTTTCTGGATGAGCTTGGTGGAGCAAGCTGGTTTTCGAAATTGGACCGAGCCCAAGGATTCCATCAGATTCAGATGAAGGCCGAAGATGTCTCCAAAACAGCATTCCGAACCCACCATGCTCACTATGAATATCGCGTCATGCCATTCGGCCTCTGTAACACCCCTTCAACATTCCAGGCCACAATGAATGCTCTGTTTCAGTCATTCCCTCTAAAATTTGCGCTCGTATTTTTTGACGACATACTCATCTTCAGCAAACAGTTCGAGCAACATGTATGTCAGCTTGAGCTGGTCTTTCAGAAATTGGCAAGGGGCCATTTTTTCCTCCAATTACCCAAATGTGCATTCGACCAGCGTAAGATCGAGTACCTTGGGCACATCGTCTCCGAAAACGACGTCGAACCAGAACCAACAAAAATCCAAGCCATGCAGGACTGGCCTATTCCAACTTCTATTTGGTCTCTGCGTGGATTTCTGGGGCTGACCGGATTCTATCGCCGTTTCATTCAGGGATATGTGAAGATTGCTTCACCACTGACCCAATTGCTCCGCAAGGGCCAATTTCAATGGAACCCTAAAGCAGAGTCCGCCTTCATCGGCCTTAAGGCCGCAATGGTAACTGCTCCTGTTCTTGCTCTCCCAAATTTCTCCAAACCTTTTATTATTTAAATTGATGCCTGTGGCACTGGTTTGGGAGCTGTTCTCCTCCAAGACGGTCACCCAATTGCTTATTACATCAAACAGTTCGGTCCTCCATTTATGTCCAAGAATTACATGCCATCACAGCGGTCGTCAAATGCTGGCGTCAGTACCTTATTGGACATCCATTCATAATCATGACAGATCACCAGAGCCTCAAGGAGCTTATATGTCAAAGCATTCAAACCCCAAAGCAACAAATTTACCTTTCCAAACTGCTTGACTATGCCTATACTATACAATACAAAGCTGGAAAAACAAACACGGTTGCATATGCTCTTTCTCGGGTTCATGATTCCACTCATGTGGCTTGTTGGATCCTATCCATGCCTCATTTCCATTTTCTGGCAGACCTGAAACAAGAACTGGAGCGTTGTCCCCAGTTGACAACTCTTAAAAGTCAACTCCAACAGAACCCTACTTCCTTACCTAACTTCAAATTCGCCTCTGACTTACTTCTTTTTAAGTGCCAAATTTGGATTAACAAAGGTAACTCATTCATCCCATTGTTGCTTATAGAATTTCATCAATCCCCAATTGTTGGCCACATGGGAGTAGCCAAGACCCTCAGCCTCCAAATGGAGAATTTTTATTGGGACAGAATGAGGTCCGATGTCCAACAATTTGCCCTTCACTGCACTGATTGCCAACAAACAAAGTATCTCACAAAAAAACCAGCAGGCCTACCCCAACCTATTCCTATACCTTCTCTTCCTTGGGAGGACCTTGCCCTTGACTTCATCATCGGACTTCCACCATTTCACGGTTTCACAGTCATTCTTGTTTTGGTTGATCGGTTCTCCAAGGGAGCCCACTTCGGTATGTTGCCTTCCCGGTTCACCGCATTTAAGGTTGCTGAACTTTTCCTGGACATGGTTTGTAAGCTGCATGGTTTTCCCAAAAGTTTAATCTCCGATAGGGACCCGATTTTCATAAGCAGTTTCTGGAAAGAGTTATTTCAGTTGAATGGCACCAAGTTACGAATGAGTACATCCCATCACCCTCAAAAGGACGGCCAAACCGAGGTTCTCAACCGAGTGCTCGAACAATATCTCCGAGCATTTATGCACCACAAGCCATCTTAATGGGGTAAATTCCTTAGCCTTACTGAATGGTCCTACAACACAGTTAGCCATTCCGCTACTGGTATCACTCCTTACCAGGCAACTTACAATAAACCGCCCCCCACTATCCCTCATTACATCACTGGTACTTCCCAAATTGAAGCTGTAATTCCATGCTAGCCACTAGAGATGACCTACACTCCCTGCTGCGCAAGAAACTGATGAAAGCACAACAACAAATGAAACACACAGCCGATGCTCATCGTAGATACGTGACTTACAAACTTGGCGACTAGGTCTATGTGCGCCTTCACCCCTATCGCCAAACCGCTGTTTCCAGTGTGCATTACACTAAACTCGGTAAGCGCTACTATGGCCCTTACAAAATTACTGAACTTATTGGGAATGTTGCTTATCGCTTAGACCTACCCCCTTCATCTAAAATACACCCTGTCTTCCATTGTTCCTTGGTCAAACCCCATCATGGCCCTCTCAGCTCCCCACAACATTTTCCCACTTTACTGCTGGATGACAAACCGATTGTTGAATCCTTGTCTATCCTTGACACCAAATGGGACTCCTTTACTAATCCTCCTCGCAAGTTGGTCCTTGTTCAATGGGAGGCTTGGCAACAGCTGCAAGATAATTACCACCTTGAGGACAAGGTGTTTTCTGAAGGGCATCGGAATGATAGCATCATGGAAACTACTGGGCTAGCAAGCACAACTAATGGGCTCAACAACAATGCTGGAGCTACACCAAATGAGAGGCCCAAAAGGACAGTTAGAAGACCTCAAGGGTGAGAAGATTTCAGCCACTAGAATGCTGCACAATTTCAGGGAATTGGTACAAAATAGGACGAGCTGTAGTTTGTTTATTGGTTCACCATTTGATTATTGTCCTTTTTTATTTACGTTGTTGACAGACTGTCATTCCTTGGCAAAGGAGTATTAGTACCTTGTCCTTTCCTTTTATTGTAAGAATTGCTATATAAGCAAATGAAATGAATGAAAAGAGCAGAGAATTATCAGTAAAGAAAATCATTCTTCCCCCTTGTTTTCTGGAGGCTATTCCGACCTCATATTTCAGAATATAAAACCTAGTCTCTATCAGAATCTCTATTGCTAAACTGCTGCAAGGTCTTCAAGGAACCTTAATTAGTTGTTATAGTTTGGAAATTATGAACCATTGATATCCTATAAAAAGTTTGGGGCCAAGTACCTTGGTGTTTTGACATAGGGAGTTTTTGTATCGTGGGAAACTGTTCGCATTAATATTATATAACTAAATCAACTTACGCCGACTTAAAAATCATTTCATTTCTTTACAACCAAATAGACACTATAATTAAAGTCATGGTATATCATCCACACTTTTTTAACCTTCTTCCCTCACACTAAACCTCTGTATTATTATATGATAAAGAAAATGTTCTCTACCATCCACACACAACACAACATTAAACCCCAACCAGCCATACTTTTAGAGCAAAGTAAGGAAAAATATACCTGCAATATAAAGAACAAATGTTGTGAAGAGACGCTCGAACTTCTTGATAGTAAAAAAAAAAACACACACACACACACACACACACACATATATATATATATATATATATATATATATATATAATTAAGTTGCTGCTAATTTGTGTGTCTTTTCTCCAAGTTAAATGAGACTCGTTTTATGTCATCATTCTCCAAATTAAAGTGCTTTACTTTTATTAGTTTCTTCATCCTCCAAGAGTCCTTCCTCTTCTGCCTTTGCATCAAGTTTTTCAATCTCATTTGTTATGGAATTAATTGAGACATCTAATTGCCCTAAAGATTCTATGATCCACTAATTAAACTATGGTAAAAAAGTGTAAACTTAGATATAATTCTGTTAAATTTAACAATCTACACGTATTAAAAAATTGACTAATAAGGAATACGTTAAAAATTGAGAGATCACGTGCTTATCACATACAAACTCTCACCATTAATTAAAATTAACAAAAACTGCATGTTTGCCCTTTTTATTAGGGTTATTAAATATGTTTTTGATCCCATAAAATTGGTAAGATTTGATTTTAGTTGCTGTAAAAAATTTATTCATTTTTACCAATTTTATAGGGATTAAACCCATGTGTTAAAATTAACATAAAATTTATTTCTAAAATGTAAAAATGCACAGAACTTTAATTATGGGATAACATGCCATTTACCCAAAAAATTTAATGTGTACGAATGTATGGTTAGTTTCCATCTCATTGAAGTAGTAATCTTTTTTTAATTAGGCTATTGGGAAAGCTTTTTGTGCCGGTGGTGATGTGGTATCAGTAATTACGTCTTCGATTGCAGGTACAACTAATCCAAAACTTGCGAAATGTGATATGAGAAAATTCCCTACCCTGACATAATTCAGAAACATGTTGAACTGTCAAGAATATGAGTAATCAAATTAAATAAATGGTTATGTTATTCTGTTACAAGAGGTTTTGACTTTTGAGACTTTAAAAAGATGTACATAAAGAAACTTAATCTCATTTTAATCATTTTTTAAAAGCAAAATGGCATGCAAAAACCACACCATAATTTACTTTTATTGATAAAAAGAAGAAAAAAACAAAAACAAGAAAAACAAAGGAACAAAATCTTTAACAACCTATGTTGATCTCCTTGATGAAATTAGGACACTGGACATATCCTGCAATGTTTTACAAGAAACAACTTATTTTAGACCATTTGATAGCGACCTACAAAAAGCCTATGGTAAGTTAGCCAAGTACCAAATCGTTTTCTAATATTTCTTTCCATTTAATTAAACATTTGAGTAGTTTTGCTTCAACTGGTGTGGAATCAGGTCTCTCTCATTAATGGAGCAGTCATGGGAGGAGGAGCAGGTCTGTCCATGAACACAACATTCAGGATTGTGACCGAAAAAGCTGTAAATATGCTTCTCTTCAGTTCTCTAACAATGCATGATGTTTAATAAGGCCTAATAAATTTCACCTATATCTTAAAACTAAACCAAAGTTTCATCAACTCTAACAATATTTCTTGACAATATTTATCTATTATTTGTAGGTATTTGCTATGCCAGAGGCATCGATAGGACTTTTTCCAGATGTGGGGTCAAATTATTTCCTTTCTAGGCTTCCTGGCTATTTTGGTAATTACCAATAAGATTATGTGCCCTTCTTTATTAATGCCAATATATGAGTTTGATTAGTGCTTCACAATAATGTTTATAACTATAAATAAATCGTTGTGCTTAATAAGTTTTTGACGTTTAATTTTAATCATATTCTCATTTTTGTCTTTTTTGCTTATTTGTCGCAGGGGAATACTTGGGGCTGAATGGAGCACGTTTGACTGGAGCAGAAATTGTAGCATGTGGTCTAGCCACTCATTTTGTCCCTTCAACGGTACTCACGACATTCTCTCTCAATTATGTTTCTATAATAAATAAATTATGATTTAATAGCTTTCCAAAAACGAAAAATAAACCTGCATATACATATATATCTCATTCACATATATATTAATTTGTAAGGTGATTTTGAAATGGATTATTTTATGATCAATTCAATTTTTCACTTGTGTGTGTAATAGAAGCTAAATTCACTTGAAAATGCCCTACAAACTGTTACTTCTTCAAATGTATCAACTATTGCCACACTTGTAGAAACTTTCACTGAGAAAGTAAATGTGAAGGAAGACAGCCCCTTTAGAAGGTAATTCTTGAAAAACTATTATCATTTCCTTGATATTTGTGCACTTTTGTGAATTGAAACTTACCGAGTGATCGTTAACTCGCTTCACAAAAAAAGATTGGAGACTATAAACAAATGTTTCTCAAAAGGGACAGTGGAGGAAATAATTCAATCCTTGGTAAGTAAATTAAATATACATATGCAACAAGTAATTAGGTGTGCACACCTTATTCATTTATTCATATATATTATGCTGAATACTTGGTATAAATAACATTTTGGCACATACGGTTATAGGAAAATGAATTACAAAATAGAGCAGAAAAGTGGATCACAAATGCATTAAGCTCCATGCGTTCATCTAGTCCCACGAGCCTAAAAGTATTTCTCAAATCAGTACGTATAAAGCCAAAAAAAGAGAGATAATTATTCCATTCTGCAAATTACTAACTTGTATTTGTTATTAAGTAGTAATGAATCGTGAACTTGATGCCTATTAGATCAAAAAAGGAAGGGTACAAAACATTGAACAATGTCTTTATCGAGATTACAACATTGCTTGCCACTTCTTCAGAAGGACTATAAGCAGTGATCTTTATGAGGTAAATTTTTTTAACAACTCTATTTAAGAAAGCAAATTATGAAGAAAAAAAAAGTTATATAAGATTTTTTTTATTCTAATATAAAATTGTCATGAAGTTGTTATTTTTTTCTTCTTGGAGATGGTACTCCGTCCGGACTCAATTATAAGCAAAATTAACTAATTTCACATTTATTAAGGAAGATAGTCAATTTAATTTAATTGTCTTGATTTATGTATAAAAAAAAGAGAGTTACAATTGCTAATCTACCCTTTAATTGCCTCAATGGTGTGCAATGCTTTTGAAAAATTAAAAGGAGAATTGATTGGATTGGTTAATTTTTGAAACACTATCATTAAATAGAACTGAATTGGTTGAGTTTTGTTTATATTTGAGTTCACAAAATATAAATATTTTTTTGCTTATAATTGAGTCGAGAGGTAGTATAACAGTGAATTAGGCTATTGAGATACGTGTTGTGACTAATGATTCCCTTTATTTAACCCTTGTATTCAACTTTAAAACGTCGCTCACAGGGTTCAAGAGCAAAGCTATTTGATAAAGACAACAAACCCAAGGTAAAAACACTCTCCTGTATCTGCTTTCTATATAGAGATATAGACAATTGGGTCAATATTTATTTTCAACCAATGATTTTGCCTCACTGTTTTTTTCTCCTCCTTGTGTTGGTTAATTAGTGGGAGCCTTCAAAGCTAGAGCTGGTTAACGATGAAACGGTGGATCAGTACTTCAGAAATGTCAATGATGAGGAATGGGAGTCTTTGCAATTTCCTGATAGAAATAGAACCCACCCCCAAATTGTAAGCAAGTTGTAGATTGAAGCCATAAGGTCGCGCTGAGCTCTTTCTTGGCTGTTAATTTTAAGAACTAAGTGAGCATATTAAAGAATAAAGTGGTGTGTAGTCCCCTGACCCTGACTCAACTTGGTTCAAAAACCCTTAATGCAGTCTATCACATTTCTATTCCCTTCTCCCTACTTGTGTAAGGCTTGCTATGTGCCTTCCCTTCCACAAATAAAAATGAAGTGGTGTGTGTTTATTTTAGTTCTTTGCAAACTAAAATCATAGTGTTGCATTTGTGGCAGCCCATTAATGCCTAAGGGCTGTCTCTCTTACCCCTTCTACAAATGGTTGGATCTAGATTTGTATGAACTGATCATGTTTTCGATAATTGAAAATTTATTGATAAAATGTCCCGCTACAACATCATAGACAGCAAGCTCCACCCACCTTCTAAGAAGGGATGTAAAGAGCACACACTAACATTTGCTAGACAAAGAACAAATCTATTTTGAGTACAAGTGCCCCCAATCTAAGAGAATAAGAAGACACTTTTTTTTTTTTGATAAGCAACTAGATGTATTAAGTAGAGTACGAGGGGTACTCTTAACCCATTACAAGAGGTCAAAACAATGCCTATCAGATCATGAAACTACACACAATACAGAGAAAGCAATCTTCTTCGTCCAAGCTTTGCACCATGTCCACATTCTCACTCTGATTAAATCGGTTACCTTCTCTGAGTCTAGGCTCCCATTGTTGAAGATGCAGGCATCACCTTCCATGATTTCAACCCATTTCAAAAATGGCAGCACTCACAGAGATAATAGCCTTATGCTTCTCATTGCAGCTCCACCAAGCTAGTAAAACAAGTCCACATTGTGCATTTGCATGTCCACTAAGTGAATTGATCTTCCATTTCTGCTCCCTTTATTGCCAAAGCACCCTGTTCTTAATCCAGCAAAAACAAAACCAAACCTTAACCCCCATTACATCGATGTAATAAACACCTAGCCGGTTAGGTTATAAACAACGATGAGCATGTTTCGGTAATCAACCCCCGTATTCTTTATTCAATATAATTTTTGCTTATAAAAAAAAACATGTTTTGGTTATCACTAGTGCTCCGGACTCCAGCTTGAGAGGTATATGAATTGAATTTATTCACAAATAACATATTTGAAAATCTTTTGTTGATTAAGTTTGAACAAGATTTTCAGTAAAAATTCATAGTTCAAGTTGAAGTGAAGAAAAAAAACAATATTTCCATTAAATTAAACAATGATTTACAAACTATAATTCAAAATTTTTAAAGGTAATTGATGGGCTTGAGACCTTTTGTTCTCATAGAAAACAAACACCGCCTCGCATTAATGGAAAAAGGCGCAAAAGAAAAATAAATGGGAAGATGAATTAAATTCTAAGATTTCTCAATAAACCAAAAAATAGTAATATCATTGCAACTGGAGCCACCAAATTGTTCACAGTTTTCAAATTACATAAGAATAAGAGGAAAAAGAAATGGACTTGACGACTTGCAATGTGACATCCGGGGCTCGCGAGGACGAAGAGGGAACGTTGGTGTAATAAGGCACGAACAAGGAGCAACTCCTGATAAGTTTCTAGATGAAGGGACACATGAATGAACTAATAACACTGGAACGAGAGAGATCTTGAGACTGTGTACGTATGAGACTATACTCTAGTATTAAGCATACTTGACTTGAGTAATTTCTGGGATGAATGACCTCCTGAAAAATTTACTTATGTAACGTGTGTGTGAGGACAAAGCAGAATGAAAAAACCCGTATTTACCATCTTTGCTACTACAACATTTCATTCAACACGGGGCATATTTGCTAGGAGGAAGGATAAGAAAGTAATAAGCAATATTTGACATGTAATCCATATGGTTTATTTGACTCCTTGTGAATGTTGTTGTTTTTAGAAATGCACGAATAGACATCATAGAAATACTAGATTTGATTAATTAAGGTGTGTTCTTAATTTTAGTTTAATGCTCATATTGATTGTTCATATTACAGTTGATTTGATTTATAAAGAAAAATGAATGATTTTTTTTTTATATTCTATAACTCTCATTAATCAATAATAATTTTTTTTGGGTGCTCAAACGGACTAAAAAACCCAAAAGAAAAACAACAAACAACTATGGATTATGGAAGCCGCACTCATGAAATAGATCATCCTATAACTACATAACGCTAATGAAATAATTTTTCCTAATGATATATAATTCATATCATAACTCTTCATTATTAATTTGATAAAAAAAAAAAAACTCTTCATTATTAATGTAACATATTTCTCCATAACTCATAAAATAACCCACCATAACTTCAATAATTCACAATAACTATCTCATCAAAGGTCACATAACCATAGAAACTCTATTAACTTCAAATTATGATCTTTAAGTCAAACCTGATATAAAAAAAATCATTTCTCTCTTAGAATTCTGGGACAATCATAAACCGTGCAAAATGTTTGAAGAGTCGTCATAACCAAGAGCACAAAGGTAGAAAGAAGTGTGAAGAGTTTCCATGAAGAGTACACATACCCAGTGAAGATCCTACAGGGATTGCCCTTTCTCTTATCACAGAAATACTTGTTAACTTTGTTAACAGTTTCATCCAACTCCTTAGTCTTGGTAGGTCCAATAGACTTGCTCATCCCATTGAATAGTTCCTCAATTTCTTTGACACTAAGAGAGCTACTTGACTCTATGATTTCTGCATCCTTCAACAGCTTCACATCCTTCTCGGTATCTATGATTGCTCTCATCAATTCAGTGTATCTTGTGAAGATCCAAAAATCTGGCTTAGTCAATGCCTCATGAGCCACTAGGTTTCTCATTATCACTTCAGAGTTTACATCCACCTTGATCACAGGAAGGTATAATATGCCTTTCTTCTCGTTGAATTCAATGGCCATGATGCCACCTTTTGAGGGTTGAAAACGGATACCAATAGAATGAAGCTCACAAACTGAAGGGATTGTGACTGCCACAGGATGAGCTAGTGTTTCTGAAGGAGATGATGTTTCTGATGAACTCAGTTCAATGTTGGATATACTGAGTATTGCATTTATGTGTCGTTTAATGGGTTGCAAAAGAAGAATATTCACATCCTTGAGTCTTTTGAGAAAGCCTATAGTCCAAGTTATTGGATCTTTAATTTCTTCTAAGGTCATGAGTATCTCTTCAGATTTTGACATTCTCTTACAAATAAGAGCACCGATGGTAGATGCGTTATCGTGGGACTTACATATACCTATTGGATGGAAAACATGATAGATAAAGAGAGAAATTGATGAAAGAATTCGGAGGTTGAGATTAGGAATGAAAATTTTACTCTACGGATAAAATCCACAATGAACACAGGCAAGTAACTTAATGGGTACTCATAGGTAAAATAAATGAGTATTTTCACTGCCGCTTATTAATGGGGTGGAGCGGGATATCAAGGTATACATACCTGTGGATGCCCGTATCCGATATTGAAATTACTTAAATACCCCTTTAGTTATTGAATGCATTGAAATTTTACTGAATATCTTAAAAAGTTATATGCACCAGGTCAATCATATAACTTCTTTAGAATAATAGAAGTAACTAACTTGTAATTGACTTACTAGCTCAACATATCAATCTAGCTAACTTATAAGTTCTAGGCTATGAAGCACCGACTCTGACACGGACATCACGACACGACATCGACACCGGGAAGCGGCTAACGTCAAAAACATAGGACACCGGGACACTGCTTATATATATATATATATATATATATATATTGTTAAGCTTTACAATTTTCATAATGACCCTCACAAAGAATACTAAGACTAAGAGATCATTTCACAATGCAATTTTTACAAAAATAATATCAAGATAAGAAAATGAATCATGTTTTATAAAACAACTAGTTAGGTTCTATGGTAATGAGACTCACAAAAAATGCTAAGAGGTATCATTTTGTTTTATGTCTCGAAAAGTAAAAGATCTAATTTGGGGTTGGTGACCCATGACCTTTTTAGTAAATATTTGTTTAAAAAATATTTAGGTTTGTGACCCATGATCTCAAAATTATAAGTTGACTTTTAAAAAAAAATATTTTTTTTATGATAGGAGTGTCCGAAAAGTGTCCAAGTCGTGCCCGAGAAGTGTCTGAGAGGTGTCCGAGTGGAAAAAAATTAATTTTTAATTGAGACACCGCAGAGGGGTGTCCGACACATGTCGGAGGTGTGTCCGTGAAGTGTCGGTGCCTGAGACGTGTCCGACACGCGACACGGCACTTTCGAAGAGGTGTCCGTGCTTCATAGGTTATAGGCTTCTAGCTATAGAATACCTTTACTTTTTGATGTTGGTGTTTCTGACTTCTCATGCTGAGAGACCACCAAATGGTACATGAGATCCAAGAGATGGTAATGCTTGGTGATAGCATCAGAACATGTTACTGGGGTCTCTGTTAACTTGATTGGACAGTGTTTCTCACAGAATGACAAGAGCATCGAACCCAATTCTTCTTCAACTGAATCAGTAGGTTTGGAGCTTTCAATTGACAAGATCCTCATCAACATATATGTTGGAATTTGGCTCTCAACCATGATCATGTCTCTAATGATGGCATCCTTGGTTAACTTCACACCACCAATCTGAACTTGTTCTAGTCCTGTCAAGAAAGAAGTACTAGACACTTTCTCATCTATATAGTTGTGATAGAAATATAGTAAGAACAAAGTATCAATAGCCATGGTTTATACCAAGGTATCATCCTTGAGGTCCAAGTACTTGTGGTAACAAGCACGAATATATGGTCCTGTGCAGGGTTTCAAAATGCGACCCGCAACCACTAATGCGGCCGTAATATTGCGGTTGCGGGACTCACCGCAACGGCATCGGACCGCAATTGCGGTGTGATTCAAAATCACCCGTTACGGCCGCAACGTAACGGCGTAACGGCCGCAACGTAACGCCGTAACGGTCGCAACGGCCGCATCAACTGCATCGGAGGCCGTGGGTCGTGAGGCGGAGCCTGAGAGAGAGAGAGGGGAGGCTGAACCTGAGAGAGAGGGGAGGGGCCCAGGGGGCCGCGATCTGGGCTTTGGCCGGTGGGTAGCCGCGGCGCCGGACGAGTGACGGAGGAGGAGGGAGGGTAACCGGTTGAGACTTGACTGGTCATCATGCTTCGGCACCAAGGGGAGCACGACGGCGGCGGAGGAGGTGCCTGGGGCAGATGGTGGCTGGTGCTGTCACGGTGGTGACTCGGTGAGTGGTGAGACTTCCAGCTAAGGTTGCAGGTTGCTCACTTGAAGAAGAAAAAAGAGACAGAGGAGGGGAAGAAGAAGAGGTGAGACGGTGAGAGTGAGATCGTGAGGCTGTGAGGGGCGAGAGAGGGACAAGGGAAGAAGAACTGAAGAAGAAAAGGTGAGGGCGTGAGCGTGAGGGACGAGCGAGAGGCTGAGAGGGATAGGTAATTACTAATTAGGTTTAGGTCACTCACTCACTGCTGCACATCTTATGCCTTTATCAGTCACTCTGTGTGTGTCATGTGTGTGTGGGTTGGGGTGGGGTGGGGTGACCGAATTGGGTGGGGGGGATTTTTTAGGGGGGAATTTTTTTTTAATCAAAAATTTTAGGTGGGAAATTAATTGAGAATTGGGAATAATATAGGGAAAATTTGAGAGGGAAATAAAATATATATTGATATATTAATCTAATTACTGGTTTAGTATATGTTTAGCTAGTATTTATTGTTCAAATTATATGTTAATAATTGATTTGTTGTATTAAATAATTTACTGTAATTATTAATTAGATTATCTGTGTTTTGCTAATTACTAGTTTATATTAAAGTTTTTTTTGAAGGCTAGTTTAGATGGGAATTTTTTTTAATCAAATTTTTTTTAGATTATCTTCTTCTTCTTTTTTTGTAGTGAAGACGTATCTCTAAGTGGTGACAATGTGACATTATTTTAGAATCACAATTGTAGCTGGGTGTATTCCTATATGTGACACTATTATCTTTTTATTTGTGATTCATATATATTTATGCACTATTAAATTTCTGACCTTCTTACTTCTTTGTAATTTTGTACTTATATGTGCTTAAAAGTTTTATTTATAATTTATTTTCACTAAATTAAGTTTAAATTATTCATAAACATAATACAATGTATTAAAAATGAATAGAAATTTGTGCAACGTCATTAATAAAAGATATATAAAGAATTACAAAAAAAAATTTATTTTCATTTTGTGAATTTTTCAAATCGTTTCACGCCGCAGCGATCGTATTACGCATCGCAGCGGCAGCGGCCATAATGACCACAACCACAGTGATCGCGATCGCAACCGTAATTTAAAACCCTAATCCTGTGTTGTGGAGTTTCTCAAGTAGTTGTTTGAGGTCATGATGTTTGTTGAAGTGGTCAAGGACCCATTTGGCTGAATAAATCTTGAACCTTTCCGTGGGATAGAGCTGAGGACAAAAATGGTTGTATGGACCAATGGCTATGAGTTGAGGCTTCTGGCTTAGCACAACTCAAAGATTTAGGGACTTGGTAAATGCAAACAGGGATTTTGCTCAAGAATGTGAGGTTGGTTTCACACTCTAATTGGTTGATTGGGATGACCCATGTGTCTTCATCAGATTCCGAACTTAAGATTGAAGGAGAGGCCATGTTACGATTTTGCTTTTTGCCTAATGTAATATTCATATAAATTTATAAAAATATTTCTTCTGATCTTAATTAATATTCCACTTATATGAAAAGTTGATATTATCTCGTAAATATAAATCATATATAAATAAAGATAAAATTATAAATTAACATTTAATATATATTAAATTGATACACATTTTTTATATTTTAGAAAAAAAAATACATATTTTTTTCTTGGAGAGGAGGGAGTATTATATATGATTTGACACCTGTATATACGAATTCTCAATTTGGTCCTTATACATAAAAATTATTAAAATGGTCCCTATACATATAAAAAGTCTCAATTTGGTCCCTGCCGTACAAAATTTTAGGGACTGATTTGATAATTTTTTGCTCGTATAGGGACCAAACGGGTAACGTATAGGGACCAAATGGAGACTTTTTGTATGTATAGGGACCATTTTAATAATTTTTTATGTATAAGGACCAAATCGAGAATTCATGTCAAGTGTAGGAACCAAAATATTACTTTAACCTATATAATATTGTGGTTGGATTAACTTTATTATTATTTTATATTGATAGATGTAACATTTTCACTTATATATTTAAATTATTTTATTGAAGTAATTAATTATCTGGATGTTTATTTTTATGTTGTTTGGTTTGTGTAATTTTATTTACTCATTTAAAATTATTTTATTGGGTGTGTTAACACTGTGTTACTGCAGTGTATACACGCTTGCAGAATAATAATGTTACGCTATTGTCACAATTATTATTTGTTTAGAATAATATTTTAAATAATATGATTGAAAGGAATTTATTTTCAAATTTTACTCAATTTAATTTTAGATTTGAAAATAAATTAGTTTAACATTAATTGGAGATTAATTTTGGATCAGTAATTTTCTTGATTGGTAAATTCAACCATCAACTTTTACTCTATTTCAAATTTTGAAATTATATATTTGTCATATAAAATGCAACACTCGAAAAGAGTATTACAGTAGAGAGGTTGGATTTACTTTATTAACATGATTACAAGTTAACAATGTTATAAAAAATTGATGAGTAGCTTCTCGGAAAATTGTATTTTTACGAGTTTTTTTATATATAAACAAAGATGTATATTGATATATAATACAATAAATACTCTAACCCATATACAATAACAGCAACAAGAGAAAGAAGAGGGAAATGGGTTCATGTATTATATAAAATTGAAAAGATTTATTTATATTTTATGATAAAAATAGAAGAAAATAAGAGATTTTTATATAAAACTCCAAAAAAGATTTATTTATATTGTATGATAATATTAAATCTTAACAAATTTAAAAGATTTTAAACATGTAAACTAAATAGAGCCTTGCTTTCTCCAAGATTTCCATTCATCAAAGTCTTGCTTTTCTTGCTTCTCCAATCCTTCCAATGTCCAAAATTCTCTTTCCCTCCTACGAAGCCTCCTGGGGATCCTGCCTCAGGGATCAATAAAGCTGTTGAACCAGATGCATACAAAGAGAAGCTGCTGAACCTATTTGGGGAAACAACCCTCCAAAAAATTGCTGAAATTCCTCCTCAAGATAACCATGTGTCTCCCGGACAAGAATCTATGAGCCAAGATTACCAGATTAAAGAGACAAATGACGGTGCAGGAGTCATTATTCCACTCTCAGATGAAGAATGGGATCAGTGGTCCAAACCATGGACAAGAACACTAGTGGTGAAAGTCATGGGGAAATCTGTTAATTTCAAATCTCTTGAAGGAAATCTCCAAAGAAAGTGGCAAAAGAAAGGTGCTATAAAGATTGTTGATATGCCTGAAGGTTACTTCCTGGTACACTTTACTGAAGAAGAGGATTACTCTCGTGCTTTGTATGAGGGGCCATGGATGGTAGCAGATCATTATCTCAGTACAGAGATGGAGACCAATGTTCCTTCAAAGTGTTGATCTTGTGAAAAAAGTGGCTGTATGGATTCGCATACCCAAACTCCCTCTCGAACTCTTTCATACGCAATTTCTTTGGAGAATTGGATCAGGTTTAGGCACCATGCTTAAGGTGGATAAACTCACTTCAATTCATTCAAGAAAAAGCTAGGATCAAATCCAGGACTAAAGAATCTATCTTCCCAAAACCTTTCGATTGATTTAATGTCAAAAGAAAAGAAGGGGATAGAAAGGATATCAACATCCTGGAAAAACTTGCTACTCTTCAATGCCAAAAGGATGAGGCACGTGTGTTAGGTAAGGTTGGAACTCCTTCAGTTGGAACTTCTCCTTTAGCCCTAGACAAACCTCCAGGTATGCCTCAATCCCTTAATAATGCAGAAATTCCTATCAGTAAGGAATTGTCTCCAAATGAATCAAAGCTGTCTAGTTCGGGTAATTCTGATATTAATTGTCAAAGTAATTTTGTAGGGGATCAGACTCCAAACCAAGAAAAACTTTAAGTTGAATTGCTTAATTTGGAATTGTACGGGTGCTGGAGGTAGACTTTTTTCTAGTTTTGTAAAAGACTTGATAAATATTTACCACTTAGACTTTGTTGCTATTCTTGAACCTAGAATTAGTGGCTCTACTGCTGATAGAGTGATCCAAAGAATAGGGCTCATTAAGGGGGCCAGGGTTGATGTTAGTGGATTCTCGGGTGGCATAAGGTGTCTTTGGAAAAGGAATTTCATGCTTGCTACCCTTGTTGCTTCCTCTAGATACTGTATTCACCTAAAGATGAACCCCAATTCAAATGACTTTTGGTTCTTCTCTGTGGTTTATGCTAGCCCGAATATTGGAGATAGGCAAGAGGTTTGGCAAGAGCTTAGAAACTTGATTGCCAACCCAGGCCCTTGGTGTCTAGCAGGTGACTTCAACTCTGTCATCTCCATGAATGAAAGAGTTGGAGGAGCTGCTTTTAATCATAGATCAAGCTCTGATTTTACTGAGTGCTTAGATGACTGTGGACTGACTGACTTAGGCTTTTCAGGTGTCCCTTTTACTTGGTCTAGAGGTAATCTAAAACAAAGACTTCATAGAGTGCTTTGTAATGTGGAATGGCAATCAAAGTTTCCTACCAGTTCCAACACGAATGTTCCACTAGAATCTTCTGATCATAGTGGTCTGTGGCTGAAAATTGAGGATGGCACAACTAGGATAAGGAGGAATTATTTTAAGTTCCTTGGAGCTTGGTTAGATCATGCTGATTTTGAAAACCGTGTGCTTCACTCTTGGTGTAATACTAGCTCTTGGAATGATAATATTGATAGACTTACCTCTAATCTTTAAGATTGGAACAAAGAGATTTTTGGAAACATATTCAAGAGAAAACATAGAATCATTAAGAGGCTTGAAGGGATCAATAATGTCTTGCTCAATGGTCCTAATGAAAAACTCCAGAACCTTAGATCTGAACTATGGAGTGAATATAACCTCATTAATTCTCATGAAGAAAATTATTGGTACCATCAAGCTAGAATCAAATGGGTGACTCTAGGAGACTCTAATACCAGGTTTTTTCACCTATCCACTATTAAAAGAAGAAGACAGAACAGAAGTATGGCCTTGCTTGATAACAATGATCAATGGATTTATGATGATATGAGTATCCAGAATCATGTTATCCAATTCTATTCTGATTTATACTCTTCCAATCCCCAAGTAAATAGTGACTTTGGTACAGTTTCCTCCTATCCTGCTATAAAAGAAGAAGATAGGATTATCCTTGAGAAAGAGGTTACTATAGAAGAAACTAAGAAAGCTCTTTTTAGCAAGGGGAGTTATAAATCCCCTGGTCCTGATGGATATCACCCCATCTTCTTCAAAAGACAATGGTACTCCATTGGAAATTCAATTTATAGATTAGTGACTGATTGCTTTGCCAAACCTAGTAATATCAGGGAGCTAAATCAAACCCTTTTAACCCTTATCCCTAAGTGTGATGACCCCTCTAGAGTTGCTCATCTTAGACCAATAGCTTTATGTAATGTTAGCTACAAGATTGTCTCTAAAGTGATTGTCCAAAGACTTAAAAACTTCCTCCCATATGTTATTTTTGCCAATCGAAGTAGCTTTATAGCAGGGAGGTCTACTACTGACAACATTCTTGTAATGCAAGAAGCTATTCACTCCCTCAATCATCTTAAAGGTAATAAGGGTTTTATGTTCATTAAGCTAGATTTAGAAAAAACTTATGATAGACTTGAATGGAGTTTCATTTTAAATTCTCTTGAATTACTTAATATTCCTGTCTTTATTATCAACTTGATTTACTATTGTATTTCTTCTTCAAACTTGAGTATAAATTGGAATGGTTCCAAAACTGAGGCCTTCTCTGCATCTAGAGGCTTGAGACAAGGAGATCCAATCTCTCCATATCTCTTTATCATAACCTTAGAAAGGTTAGGACACAGGATTTTGGACTTGGTTAACTCGGGAGATTGGTGTCCACTGACTTTTGGTAGAGGCAGTCATGGACCTAAATTCTCTCATATATGCTTTGCTGATGACCTAGTTTTTTTTGCAGAAGCAAATATGAATCAAACTTAGGCAATTAGTCAAGTGTTGAATGACTTTTGTTCCAGTTCTGATCAGAAGATAAACCTTCAAAAATCCAAGGTGTTCTTCTCAAAGAATGTAAGAAATGATGTTGCTGATCAACTAAGCCAGGAGCTGGGGATTGAAAGGACTGATAACTTAGGTTCCTACCTTGGTGTTCCTCTCCTTCTTCAAAGAATAAATAAAGACTCTGTAGCTTTTGTGTTAGACAAAATGAGGAAGAAGCTCTCGAATTGGAAGTCAAGCTCCTTATCACTTGCTGGCAGAATCACCCTTGCTCAGTCCAGCCTATCCTGCAGGCCAAACTATATAATGCAGACAACATCTCTTCCTGTTTCAGTATGTGAATCAGCAGAAGCAATCTGCAGGAATTTTGTATGGGGAAGCAGTGAGACAAACATAAAATGTAATCTGATCTCATGGGACAAGATTTGCCAACCAAAAGAAAATGGAGGGCTGGGATTCAGAAACTTAAAAGTGTTGAACAAGGACTACATGATCAAACTGGCTTGGCAATTAATTAACAACCCGGAGAAGCTATGGGTTCAGATAATGAAGTTTAAGTACAATTGTGGTCAAGGTGGAATGCCTATGGTGACCTCCAAATCATCTACTTCCAATGCATGGAGGGCAAGTTAATTCTTGGGATGTTGCATCCAGTAATACATCTTGGGTCATTAGGAATGGCCATAACACTCTATTTTGGAAGAATCATTGGATCCCAAATATTGACAGTTTGAAAGACATGTTTCTATCAGCATGTCCTGCAGCTGAAGAAAACTATCCTGTGTCCTATGCTAATGAAGGAGAGTGGAAATGGGATGTGATTGAGAGGATTCTTCCTCAGGAAATATGTGAAAGGATTCAGAATGTGCAGGCCCCAATCTCGACTAGCACTACGTAAGAGTGTTTTATGAGTCATAGTGAGGACGTAACTGTGAAAATATTTTAGCGCTGCTAGTTTATACGTAAGAAATTTCTAAATATTAGATAATGTTATTTTAAGAAAATAAGTTTCGAAAATAATTTTATTATGATGTTGGAAAAATTATTTTAGCTAGAAAAGTCATATTTGGACTTGAAACGTTTTTAAAACGTCAAACGTCGGACAATTCTGACAATATTTACAAAAGTATTATTAAAAACGGTAATATTAGTTAAAACAGAGAATTTGTCTCACACCAATGTTTTTAGGCTCAAAATATTGATTTTTGAAAGAAAATGAATTTTAAGTGATTTCGATGATTTTATAAAACGAATTTCCAACGTAAAAGGATTTTCGGTAAAGTGAATTTATGCAATGGGTTATTTCCGACAACTTGGATAAGTTGAGGAAATTTTGATTTTGGATTTGTGTTTCACAAAGCGAAAATGCTTTTTAGATTGAAAACGAACCTAGCTACCGAGACATCGAGATCTAGTGTTCTATGATATGGGCCAGGGGTCCGAAAGATGAAGTAGGGACTAGATGTCCTATAAAAAGTAATTTTGATTTTTATGCGCTAAAATCTACGAATCTAAATCTGGTACATTGGTCTAGATTTCGTGATTTGTAGATTTTTGACTTGGAGTCTGTTTGATTGGAAAGTTTGTTAAACTTAAATGTTTTACATGCATTTTACATTTTATTGTGGCAAATGTGCCTAAAGGTTTTATGCATGGTACCTTGGTAGGTATCCATGTTATGGGATACATTTCACGTTAAGGTGAAATGAATGGGGGTCTAGGAAAGGCCGGGCTATTTACAACTATTTCGGGAGCTCGGATATTAGTCATATTTTATAGGCCGAGTTAACTACAACTATCATTGGATGATCTTATGAACTACTTACAATGATGGTTGGAACTCCTACCGAGTTATTTACTTAAATAGTTGGAACTCGGAACTTTGACAGGCCAAATCATTTGAAACTTGCCTTATCTGGCAATGTTTATATTCTGCCTTATTTGGCATTGAGAGCCTGATCAGCTCATTTATTTGGTGTTGGAAGCTTCGGAGATTAGGTACAAAAGTTAGTTGATGAATATTGAAGTGTCATGGTTTTTAAAACAACGTAGATTGTCGGGTATGAAACCCTTTGATGAATAGAATGTTTACTATTGAATATACATGTTAAATGTTATTTGTGTGTCGTGCATATAGTTATCGTTTTAAAATCCATATATTGGAACTCACCCTTGCATATACATGTTCTTCTGTCTTGCTGTTGTACCTTGGTACACAGGTGCAGATGTTGCAGAAGAGTTCCTTAAGTCATTTGGAGACTTAAATCTAGATTGCGGGAAGAGTTGTGATCATAAGGATGATTACGAGGTCTTATCAGTGAGTGTCTTGTAGAACGATCAGCTTAGAATTTCCTTTGGGTTGTATGTTTTAAAATGTCGGTGAATGTGGTGTTATAGTTTAGTCCTTGTTTTAATTCTTCTCTTTAGAAAATTGAAACTTTTGAGAAGAACGATATGTCGTGGTGACTGTAACACCCCCTGGACATTACATGGCTAACTCAATTTCGTAATAACATATTAAAATAAAATAATAATTGCTGGTTTGCTTTCGGAAAATATCTCATATAACTCTCTATAGGTCATGAAAGTGGGTATAAAATTATTCATGCGGTTGCGATAAAACTTAAACCTATTTTAAAATAATAACACCACATTTTCATCTATCGTTATATAGGTTCTGGTCCTGTATATAAAATTTGTCACGACTCAAAACCTAAGCCGTGACCGGCGCTCAAGCTTACAATTCTAGCCTGGCGAGCCTATTTATTTTTGAAATGTACTTAAATAAAAAGCTAGAATTTTTACAAAAATTTCGACAGGATCTCCTCTGTAATTCCAACATCCCAAAATAAAAACACATGCAGATATATTTATATTTTCATCCAAAAGAAAAGCTCTCTGAGTCATAAACATTCCATTCAAAATAAAGGCTCTCCGAGCCATACTCATGCATACTATCAGAAATCTATAACGTCTCAAAAACCTAAGCTGATCGTTCTAAAAGTTATTTGTGGGGAAGACTCACACGATTCTCACCATTATAACTGATGTCTGACGTCTGACATCTTCAAGAATTGGAACTAATGTCCCCTAGTGAAGCTGGAATCCTCTTTCCATCATCTATAGTCACGTACCAAGGTACGACACAAGACCACACAAATATAGTGCAAATGTGAGTTACCAATATATGAGTTTTATAAGATAATCACATGCGCGACACACAAGAAATCATATACACATATACATGTTCATAACAACATAAGTTTTCATAATAAAGCAAAATGTTTGTCAATGGATTTCATACCCCAAACATCGTCATTAATAAAAAGATTAATGACACTTCATAATTTAACATCTAATCTTCATACCTGATCAGGCTATTGCATGGCACATTATCAACGAAAGAAACAATGGTCAACACAATACATGGCACTCTGTCCAACTTCTTGATACAATAGTCAACACGGATCATGACACACTGTCCAAACTCCCGGCACAATGGTCAACACATTACATTGCACATCGTCCAAAACTCCCGGCACGATGGTCAACACAATACATGGCACATCGTCCAAAACTCCCGGCACGATGGTCGACACAGAACAAATGGCACATCGTCCATTAAGGTACAATGGTCAACAAAACAAATGGCACATCGTCCATTAAGGTACAATGGCCAACTTTAAATGGCACATTGTCCATTAAGGCACAATGGTCAACGTGAAACATAAGTATCACCAGGATACCATGACTAAAAAATACATCGTGACATGAATATCATCAAGATACCATGATTAACAAATACATCGAGACATGAATATCATCAAGATACTCATCAATCATTCTTTCACCAAAAACATTATCAAATATGATGATTTTCAATATCTACTTCCACTTCCTTAAATCAAATCCCTTAAACCTTTCCTCAAGCTTTTTAAGCTTTTATCTTTAATTTACTTGGGCAGTGACCACTGTCAGGCTTTCAGTCAATCAATCGACCAAACATATAATCCCATACAAAACAGTTGTAGCATGCATCACCGTTATAACCAAATAACTCAATGAATCACATCAAATCACATAACTAATTAGAAACTAAATAATTAAAACCACAGAACAACCACGACAGATAATTTTGAAGACAACACCAAAATAACATATGACTATCTAGAACTCCTCGGGCTTACTCCCAGGATTCCAGAAAGTATACTTATACCACGTTCCCTTCACAAAACATCACAATACAAGTCAAGTTTTGAAAATTTCCTTCTATCTCACTAGGAGTGATTTTCGGCCTTAATAGGAAAAAAATGAGTTAGAGATTTTTGTTGAACCTAAGCTCTTAGAGCTTGATCATAAAGGTCCTAGGGAGTTTAAAACAAGTGTTAATTTCACACTTTGAAACTGAAATCAAAATATTAGGGTTAGGGTTTCAAAATTAATTTAAGGATTTTTCAACTAGAAGAGATTAGGGGTAAAACACTTACCCGAGGTGAAGAGGAAGGAGGAGACAGAGGTTCTCAGATGTCCGACGCGGTGGCAGCGACGGTGACGCGTCTGAGGACAGCGGCAGAGCTCCATTTCATGTGACAACCCACAACCAAACGAAGAACAAGCCTTAAACAAGAAGAGAAAAACTCCATGAACGGCGGAGAACCTCCATGATCGACGGCCAGATAAGCTCTCCGCGGCGGAGGGTGGCGTTCCGCAAGCAAACAGCGGTGATGCCGGTCGCAGCTCCAAGCGGCACGTGCAGGGACGCGAGCCAGTGGTTTTCCCCACTTCGAGCGGTGGTCGGAGGTGGTCCCATGTAGGCGGTGCGCGGCTGATGGTTAAGAGAGAAGGAGGAGAAGATTTTCAAAGTTTTGAGAGAAGTGAGGTGAGATGTATTTTTGCTGAAGCAGGAAAGAAAAGAACGTGAATAAGGAGATAAGGAAGGGGTCGTGGTACTTTCCTGACCAAGGGGAATGGAATTGTTTGTTTTCGTTTACTATAAAAATGAGTGTTTGAGATTGATTCTAAAAAAAAAATATTGATCATTGTATTTAAAATAATGAGTGATAAAAATATGATTTTAAATTTTGAATTAAAGTAAAGTTTGATATTTGAATTGATCAACCCAGAAAATCAACGATCCTAAATTAATCTCAGAATATTTTCAAACCAACATATTTTCAAATCTAAAAATTAAATAGAGTAAAGTATAAAAATAATTTTCTTTCAACCTATTATTTAAAATATTTTTCTAAACTAATACTAATAGTAACAATATCAAAATATTATTGTCTAGTAAGCGTGCATACATTGAAATAAGTCAGTGCTAACGCATCCAATAAAATAAATTTAAAAGAGTAAATAAAATTACTCAAGATTAAGCGTCATGAAATAAACAAAAATAAATGTCCAAATAATTATTATTCCAATAAAAATAATATAAACGTATATATTTACCGATATTGAAAAGGGTAAAAAATGTGGTGTTATAGGGACATCGTTATGAATAGAATTTATTGTGTTAATTAATGTGTGTATCTTGGTTTCTTAGAGTTTTACGCAAAAGAAAATTTTTCACTACCGAGTTTTATGGCCTAAAATAAATCAATTTTTCGAAAACAACCAGCAAAATTCTTTTTAGTTTATTTCTGCACCGGTTTATATAATAATGTCTAGATGGTGTTACACAATTGTTACAATCTCTTGAAAAGTGGTTAAGAAAGAGACTAGAAGTCGTAAGAAAATATATATGTCATGTTTCAAAATATTTCTAACTACATTTTAAGAAAAAAAATAGTAAGGAATTAAGTTTTGAAAACATTTTTGCTTACGAAAGTATTTTGTCTTTCAGTTTATTTGACGAAGAAATAATATATAAGATATGGTATATTTTGAGCAGAGCATAGATTTGTACTCTCTGCACAATTTTTATTTATTTTTTATTAATAAGGTACATTGATTAATTTACTTTTTTTTTTTTTTTTGAGCAAATTGATTAATTTACATTAATCTTGTCTTTTTTGCATAATTATGTGCAGGGGAATACTTGGGGCTGACTGGAGCAAGTTTGGCTGGAGCAGAGCATGTGGTCTAGCCACTCATTTTGTCCCTTCTACGCTGCTACTCAGGACCTTCTCTCTCAATTATGCTTCTACTGTAAATAAATTATGATTTAATAGCTTTCCAAGAACGATAAATAAGATAGCTTCCAAAAAAAAACACGAAAAATAAGATGGAACCTGTCACATACATAAATATATCTCATCCACATATTTTTAGAATTGTAGTGCGATTTTGAAATGAATTACTATATATGATCAATTCTTTTTTTTTTTTTTGTGTGTAATAGAAGCTAAATTCACTGGAAAATGCCCTGCAAAATGTTACTTCTTCAAATGTATCAACTATATATTGCCACGCTTGTAGAAACTTTCACAGAGAAAGCAAATGTGAAGGAAGACAACCCCTTTAGAAGGTAATTCTTGAAAAACTATTATCATTTCCTTGATATTTGTGCACTTTTAAGAATTGAAACTCACTAAACTCTATTCAAAAAAAAAGATTGGAGACTTAAACAAATGTTTCTCAAAAAGGACAGTACGTGGAGGAAATAATTCAATCCTTGGTAAGTAAATATACTCATGCAGTTTGTACCCCTATATATATATATATATATATATATATATATATATATATATATATATATATATATATATATATACTCATGCAACAAGTAATTAGGTGTGCATTTCTTATTCATTTATTCTACTATATATATAACATTTTGGCTCGAGGAATTAGCCTCCGCAGTTGCGTGATGAAGATAACTTGGGGGATCAAAAAAAATAGAATAATATTTTGGCACATATGGTTATGATTTATAGGAAAATGAATTACAACATGGAGCAGAAAAGTGGACATCAAATACATTAAGCTCCATGCGTTTATCTAGTCCCACAGGCTTAAAAATATTTCTCAAATCAGCAAGTATACAGGGAAAAGAAAGAAGAAGATAAATATTTTATTCTGCAAATTACTAACTTGCATTTGTAATTAAGTAGTAATGAAGATGTTGTCTAAGGTACACCACCCATCAAAGTGGTGTAGTGGTACACCACCTAAGTGGCAAAATCTGGATCATCCAGATTGTCACTTGGGTTTTTTTGACTTTTCAACATTTATAGAAGGAAATTTTATGGTACATCCTCTTCAAAATGGTGCATCAGTGCACCTTAAAGTTGATCAATATAATTTATTCAATTTGACACATATCATGCCAATTGTCATATGTTAAATTTCAATATTTTTTTACTTGGTCAAATTAGTCAAAAAAAAACAATGATTTTATATTTACAAAAATATTTTTTTGAAGGAATATTATATTTATTTTAACAAACAGAAAATACCTTTTATTTTTTTATCAAACTTTTATTATTTATAATTATAATTATAATTATTTATTATTTATAAATATTAAAATGTTTTTTGTTACTATGTTAATTTTTTTTATTTATGCATGCAATATTTTGCTTTTAAAAAAATCAAAACCATGCTAATAATTAAGGAGCATTGGATGATTACGGTGATTTTGAAGCAAACCATACCATCACATGACTTATTCCAAAGGTTGATTACAATGAACCTATTGAGAATTTGTCACGTGAAAAAAAAAATAGTAACAAAAAACATTTTAATATTTATAAATAATAAAAGATTGATAAAAAAAATAAAAGGTATTTTCTATTTTTTAAAACAAAAATATAATATTTTTGTAAATATAAAATCATTGCTTTAACTAATTTGATCAAGTAAAAAATATTTAAATTTAACTTGTCACAAGTGTCAAATTGAATGGACCATATTGATCCTCTTTAAGGTGTACCCATGCACTATTTTAAAGATGATGTACCATAGAATTCCTCTCTATAAAGATTGAAAAGTCAAAAAAAACCCAAGTGACAATCTGGATGATCCAGATTTAGCCACTTGGGTGGTGCACCATTGTACCACTTTAGTGGGTGGTACATCATAGTCTTCACCAGTAATGAAATCGTGAACTTGATGCCTATTAGATCAGAAAAGGAAGGGTACAAAGCATTGAACAATGTCTTTACCGGGATTACAACATTGCTTGCCACTTCTTCAGAAAGACTATAAGCAGTGATTTTTATGAGGTAATTTTTTTAACAACTCTATTTAAGAAAGGAAATTATGAAAGAGAAAAAAACAGTTAATCGGATTTTTTTTTTATTCTAATATAAAGTTGTCATGGAGTTGTTTCTTTTTTCCTTCTTTGGAGATAGTACTTTTAGCACCTGTTTGGAATCACTCCCAAATTGGAAGTGTCACATCTGCTGAGCTGCTTCTGTTTTTTATGCTTTTTTTTATTTACAACCATGTCATTTTTCCTGTGATTCGGTTTGGGAAGCGATTCTAAATCACCGTTCCAAACATTCACCTAGAGTGGTATATATCAATGAATTAGGTTGTTGAGATAAGTGTTGGTGACTATCGAATTCCTTTATTAACCCTTTATTCAACTTAGGAACACATTCATAGGGGTCAAGAACAAAGCTGTTTGATAAAGACAACAAACCCAAGGTAAAACAATCATATCTGCTTTCTATATAGAGATATAGATATATAATTGGGTTAATATAATTTCTTAATTTTCAACCCATGATTTTGCCTAACTTCATTTTTTTGCCCCTCTTATGTTGGTTAATTAGTGGGAGCCTTCAAAGCTAGAGCTAGTTAACGATGAAGTGGTGGATCAGTACTTCAGAAATGTCAATGATGAGGAATGGGAGCCTTTGCAATTTCTTGATAGATCCCACTCCCAAAGTGTAAGCAGGTTGTAGATAGGTTGAAGCCATAAGGGCTGAGCTCATTCTTGGCTGTTAATTTTAATAACTAAATGAGGATATTAAGAATAAAGTGGTTTGTAGTTTCCCGAGTCAGCTCAATTGAGCTATGTGACATGAACTCTGATAGCAAGAGTTCAAACCATTATAATGCATTCCATCTCATACATATTTTCTTTTCCTTTTTCCATGTAACGCCAGCTATAAGCCTCCCCTTCCAGTAAAAGTGTTGTGTCTATTTTAGTTCCTAGCAAAATAATCTCAGTGCTGCATTTGTTGCAGCCCATTCAGGGCTTAGTCTCTCTTATGGTTGGATCCAGATTTGTATGAATTATGTGTTGGGAAAAACCAGAGATAATAATCTCTAATCAAGCAAATATTTTTCCCCTTCATCTGTGCAAATAAATAGGTACAATAAAAAATATTATTCCACAGGATAATATCAATGACAGAAAAATAAATAAGATCGACACCATAATTTTTAACGTGGAAAACTCCCCAGTGTAGGGATAAAAACCACGGGACCAAGTTCAACAAAAACTTCCACTATAAATAATAATGGGTACACCAAGTCTTCCTATAAATACTAGAGAACACAAAATCAACAATACTTCACCTAAAAGGTGGCTACAAGCAAGCAACAAGAGAGAAACCCCACAAAAATGGATATAACAACTCAGCTCAAAGAGAAGGCAAAACAACAATATAATGATATCAAAATATTGCTCTCAACACCAGAAACAACATATTAAAATTTCATCAAGAATGAAGATAGTTTACTCATCTGATATAGAGCACAAAGGACCTCATTTTTCCTCTCTCTATTCGACGTCATTTCCCTTTCTCTGTCGCTCACTTTTTCTTCACTCTCGCGTCAGACACTCTCACCCACAGCACATTCACTTGCTTTCTTTAATTCAAACCCTTTTTCAAATGTCACTTGGGCTTGGCCCATTAGTAACTCCTTTTATTATTATTTTTTCTTTTAATTAATGTGGGACCCACTTAGGAGTGACCCACCCAACAAATCTCCCCCCCACGACTCAAGTGGGAAGACACTGCTCGATTAAGCCCACCTTCTTTCTACAGCAAATCAACTTTGTCATAAGCAAGGTATTTGTCATCATATCTGAACCATTTTTATCAGTATGGATCTTTCCAAGTGAAAATGCATTCATCTCTAGCGCATCTCATATCCAATGATACCACACCTCAATGTGCTTTGACCTGGAATGAAAAGTTGGATTCTTTTTGAGATGGATAGCACTCCGACTGTCACAAAATAGCACAAACTTCTCTTGCTTGAGGCCCAACTCTTATAGGAATTTCTACATCCACAAAAGTTCTTTAGAAGCTTCAGTAATGGCAATATACTCAGTCTCAGTGGTAGACAAAGCAACACATTTTTGTAATTTTGATTGCCAAGACACCGCTCCCCCTACAAAAGTCATCAAGTATCCAGAAGTAGATTTTCTAGAATCAACATCACCAGCCATATTTGCATCTGTGTAGCCATCTAACAGATGTTGACCACCCCCAAAGCATAAACATACTCTGGAAGTACCTCTGAGATATGTGAGAATCCACTTCACTGCTTGCCAGTGGTCTCTACCAGGATTTGAGAGAAAACGACTAACAATTCCAACAGCATGGGCAATATCCAGCCTTGTGCATACCATAGCATACATCAAACTACCAACAACGGATGCATAAGGAACCTTCTTCATCTCTTCTTTGTCTTTCTCACTTGTAGGACATTGTTGAGAGCTCAACTTGAAATGACTTGCAAGTGGAGTACTAACAGATTTGGAATTGCTCGTGTTAAACCTCTCTAATAGCTTCTCAATATACTTATGTTGAGACAACCATAATTTACCATTCTTCCTGTGACGAGTAATTCTCATGCCAAGGATTTGCTTTGCAGGACCCAAATCCTTCGTAGCAAAGGACTTGCTCAAATATTTCTTCAGTCAATCAATCTTCTTAGTGTCATGACCAACAATCAACATGTCATCCACATATAGCAAGAGGATAATAAAATCACCATCATGAAATTTCTTCACAAACACACAATGATCTGAAGTGGTTTTACTATAACCATGTTTCTCCATGAAAGAATCAAATTTCTTGTACCAATGCCTTGGTGCTTGCTTGAGTCCATACAAACTTTTCTTCAACTTGCCCACAAGCTGCTCTTTTCCTTTGACCTTGAAGCCTTCAGGTTGCTCCATATAAATTTCCTCCTCCAAATCACCATGAAGGAACGCAGTCTTCACATCAAGTTGTTCAACCTCTAGGTTCAAGCTAGCTGCTAATCCAAGCACAACTCGAATAGAGGACATCTTCACCATAGGTGAGAAAATTTCTTCAAAGTCAATACCTTTCCTATGATTGAAGCCTTTCACAACCAATCTTGCTTTGTACCTTGGTTGGGAGCTATTCTCTTCACCCACTTGTTCTTGAGTGCTTTCCTACCCTTAGGCAACTTCACCAATTCAAATGTGTGATTCTCATGCAAGGAATTCATTTCTTCTTGCATGGCCTTCAACCACTCTTCCTTGTCAACATTTAAAATGGCCTCTTCATAACTTTCTGGCTCTCCACCATCAGTGATCATCACATACTCATGTGGAGTGTATCTTTGGGAAGCACGACGCTCTCTTGTATATCTTCTCAATTGAGGCTCAACTGGTGGCTCAAATAGAACCTCTTCAACTTGTTCAACATGGTGAGGTGTAGGGTCATCAGTTGAATTCCCATCATCTACCTGTATATCTCCACCATCAACAAAAGTTCCAGTAGGAGGTTTAGGTGCAACATCAATATAACTTCTGGCAACCAGTTTCTGTTTCTCAGCTTTCTAAAAAACTTCAATGGTTTGGTCTTCAAGAAATATTACATCTCTGCTTCTGATAATTTTCCTCTGATAATTTTCCTGTCAACTGGATCCCATAGTCTATAACCAAACTCTTCATGACCATAACCCAAGAAGACACACTGTTTAGATTTCCCATCAAGTTAGGACCTCTCATCTCTTGGAATGTGAACAAAAGTCCTGCAGCCAAACACTCTAAAATGACTATAAGAGACATATTTTCCTGTCGATACTGCTTTGGAACATCACCATCTAGTGGCACAGAAGGAGAAAGGCTGATCAAATCCACTGCAGTTCTCATTGCTTCACCCCAAAAAGATTTGGGTAATTTTGCATGAGAGAGCATACACCCGATTTTATCATTAATGGTACGATTCATTCTCTCTACAACTCCATTATGTTGAGGCGTCTTTGGACCTGTCTTTTCAAGCCTGATTCTATGTTCTTTGCAATATTCACCCCTGTATTCACCACCATTATCTGCTCAGATACATTTCAACTTGCTCCTTTTTTCTCTTTCAACACTTCCATGAAAGTGCTTGTTGACACAAAGTACCCGGTCTTTAGATTTCAAAGCAAAAGCCCACACTTTTCTAGAGTGATCATCAGTAAATGTAACAAAATATGAAGCACCACCAAGAGATTTACAATCTATAGTGCAAACATCAGTATGAACTAAATCAAGAACATTGGGCCTCCTATGAGGACCAGAACTACGAAATGAAATTCTATGTTGTTTTCCAACAAAACAATGAGAGCAAGTATTTAAAGGTGTACCTTTCATAGGAAGACAATTTTTCCTGGCAAGGATGTTCAGTCCTTTCTCACTCAAATGACCAAGGCGCATATGCCACAAATTAGAAGAAGCATCTTCAACTGTATTCACTTCCTCCTTGCTTAACTTTCCAGGCATCCTGTAGAGAGTAGTGAACCTTTCTTCCTTTACCACCACTAGTGACCCTTTGGTGATCTTGCATATGCCACCACCAAAGTAAGTGTGATAGCCCTCAATATCCAAGGCTTTAATAGAAATCAAGTTGAGACGGATATCTGGAACATGCCTGACATTCTTCAATTGCAACTTGCACCCAATGTTAGTTTCAATCCAAACATCTCCCATACCAACAATTTTACATACCCCTTCATTTCCCATTTTAACTGTGCCAAAATCACCAGCAGTATAAGATGAGAAGAAATCACACCTAGGACTGACATGGTATGAGGCTCCAGAATCAACAATCCAATAGGAATCATGGCATGCTAGATTTATAGAATTATCATCACAGACAATGTAAACATCACTATCAGATGCAACTGCAGTTGTGTCTTTATCATTTTTCTTCTCTTTGTCTTCATCTCTTTCCCTTGACTTCTCTCTCTTTAGGAACCTGCATTGTCTTTTGATGTGTCCCACCTTGCCACAGTGATAACATGTCACTTCTTTTCTAGTCCTGGATTTGCTTCTTGACTTGCTACGACTGTCAGGTTTTTCATGCTTATGGAAATGTCTGGTTTGGCTTCTCCCCCATGACTCTACAACTAGTGCTTCTGACTGAGTGGAGGTAACAATCAAATCACGCTCCTTTCTTCTAGCTTTTTCATTCAACATGCTCTCTTTTACCATTGACATTGTCAACTTCCCATTAGGAGCTGAATTAGTCAATGTCACAACCAGAACTTCCCAACTGTCAGGCAAGGAACTAAGCAACAACAAAGCTTGCAACTCATCATCTAATTTAATATATGTTGTTGTCAACTGATTCACGGTATTCTAAAAAAATACTCATATGCTTTGCCATTGAATCCCCTTCTTTGTATTTCATATTCACCAGCTTCCGGATCAGAAATGCTTTAGTTTGCACATTCTTCCGCTCATACAGCTAAACCAATTTCTTCCACATTTTCTGGGCATCTGTTTCTGTATCTACATGAGGATATACACTCAAATCCAGTCATTGCCTAATCAAAGCAACCACCTTTCTAATCATTTTTTCCATTCACTTTCATTTTTATCATCGGGTCGAGCAGTGTCCCCCTCAATGGGATCATACAAGTCTTTGTTGTATAACATATCTTCCATGAGGGTCTTCCAAAGTGTGTAATTTGTAGAGTTCAACTTAATCCTATTTGGCCCTTGATTTTCTTCCATTTAAATGCACAGAACAGAACAACCTAAGCTCTAGATACCACTTTGTTGGGAAAAACCAGAGATAACAATCTCTAATCAAGCAAATATTTTTCTCCTTCACCTATGCAAATAAATAGGCACAACAAAAAATATTCTTCCACAGAATAATATCAATGACAAAAAAATAAAGAGCAATGACACCCCAATTTTTAACGTGGAAAACTCCCCAGTGTAGGGATAAAAACCACGAGACCAAGTCCAGCAAAAACTTCCACCATAAATAATAATGGGTACACAAAGTCTTCCTAGAAATACTAGGGAACACTAAATCAACAATACTTCATCTAAAAGGCGGTTACAAGCAAACAACAAGAGAGAAACCCCACAAAAATTGGTATAACAACTCTGCTCAAAGAGAAGGCAAAACAACAATATAATGATATCAAAATATTGCTCTCAACACCATGAACAACATACTAAAATTTCATCAAGAATGGAGATAGTTTACTCATCTGATATAGAATACAATGGACTTCCTTTTTCTTCTCTTCTCTATTCGGCACCGTTTCCCTTTCTCTGATCCTCACTTTTTCTTCACTCTCGCGTCAAACACTCTCACCCACAGCCCATTCGCTTGCTTTTTTTAATTCAAACCCTTTTTCAAATGACACTTGGGCTTGGCCCATTAGTAACTCCTTTTATTATTATTATTTTCTTTTAATTAATGTGGGACCCACTTAAGAGTGACCCACCCAACACTGAAAACTGCTCAGATTTTCAATGTAATTAATGAACACACAGTCAGTTTGGTTATTATAAACAAAGATTAGCATGTTTCGGTCATAGCTTGAACGCTCTGGACTCCAGCTTGAGGTGTATATATTGAATTTATTCACAAATAACATTAGAAAAAGCTTTTGTTGGTTGAGTTTGAACGAAATGTTTTTTTATAAGTAAAATAATTCATTAGATACATCTAGGCATCTTGCTTTTGCAGCAAAGTGATTATTTTTATCACCTTTTAGGAATGGTTAATTAGCCAACATCCTATCACGTGGTCCAAGCTAGATAGCAAACAAAATAAAATTATATCATCTTAATAGATAGTAGTATCCACAAATAAATCCTATGGTTGTTACTTAGTGTGTGTTTGGATTAGCTTTTGACAAACGTGATTTTAGAAAGAATTGATTTTGTAGAATTGATTGTGGTTAAAAGTGAGTTGATAGTGAAGTGATTTGTGTTTGGATACCTTCATGAAAAAGTGATTATGATCAATTCTTATTGTTTGAATAGTTTAGATCAAAATTGCTTCTAAGTATGCAATCATTCACAATGCAGCAAATAAGACTAAAAACAGTGCACTAAAACCATGGACGTGATTCAAGTTTACCATAGAAGCTATAAAATCCAGCTTCCGTATGGACGTGAGTTTGAGACCAAAAGCAATTTTCGGACTTGGAAGTCAAACATCAAACTTTTTTGGTCAACGGTGATTTGACCATAACAGAAGCACTTTTGGGAGAGAAAACCAATGAACCAAGCACACACTTAATTGACTTGGGCCATCTCCAACACAGTGCTTAATAAGCATCAATTTTAGCAAGCACCGGTGCTTATCAATTTTGCCCTGTTGGAGTGCTTTTCTGGAAAGGTGCTTGTCAAGCACAGGTGCTTAGTTAAGCATTGATTCCTATCTTTCATTGTGGGCCCGTAAGGCATTTATTTTAAATAAAAAAAACTGAGTTTCATTGAGCAGCAAAAGCATTGTTGGTGAAATGAAAATAAGAGGGGTCCATTTAGTAAAAAAAATTTTTTGAGATGATGGATTGGAGATATGAGGTGCTTAAGTTGTAAAAAGTAAAAATAAGTGATGTATAAACGTAGGACCTATTTAAGAACTAAAATAAGGGGTGCTGGGATAAAGAGATAAATTGAGACTAAGGTGGCGTTTGGAAGAACTTATTTAAGCTCCTTTTGACTTATCTGATAACATAAGCTCTTATGCAGTGTGTTTGGCAGAGCTTATAAAAATAACTTTTGCCATCCCATAAGGAGTTTTTGACTTATTTTCATAAGTCACCTTGGGAGGAAATTCATGGAAATATCATAAGAGCTTTATGACCGAACATTATCTCAGTGTTTTTTCACAATTCGAATCCTCTCACGCTCATTTCTTTTTTTTTTTCTTTCTTTAAGCGCTTATGACATAAGCTCTCATGCGATAAGGTCTTATGTGATAAGCTCTTAATTAAGTTGTTTACCCAAACGCACCCTAATTCAACCCTGACACTGTAGAAACTAGTTACACCATCAACATATCCCAGCACTATACAGATCACAGAATATAGAACTATACACCCAAAAAACAAGATTTGATGCATTTGCTACACCTAGAAGCTCTCTTTTACAATCCAGCAACAAGTTCTCCAATAGAATGCCCTCCTGTTCAAAAGATAGCTACTTTGCAAGCACATATCAGCAAACCCCATCACTCAAACGTTGCTGCTCCTTCATCAGAACAATTATAAGTTGCTTCTAATCCACAACAGATCACCTTTCGGCAGACATGTTCATCGATATAGAGTCTGACAATACGGTTATCCATAAAGGAAAAAAGAGTTCATTAAACCAAAAACTTTTCAGATGCTAAGAAGTAAGACAAGAAGCATTAGAACTACTTGGTACAAATCCCCTCCATTTGGGAGCCCTCCTTAGTTAATGCATCAACTATTTCATTTGCTTCTCTATTCCTATTCACAAGCTGGACACCTTTTAAATTAGACATAACACTTTCCATTTTGTTATAGTGAAATCTTATGTTCCAAGGGAATTCATCCTTATTTTTGACCCAAGAATGAGTACTTTGAGTCTGATTCTATAATAATCTCATCTCATCTCTAAGCATGTTAGGTGGTGGCGGATACCAACCATTTAAAAAGAAGAGCAGCATTTTTTATCAACACATCATCAACTCCAAGCCCTCCTAGATGCTTTGGTTTTTGTATTGTCTTCCAATTTATGAGAGGCAACCCTTTTCTATTCCCATCTCCCGACCAAAAGAAATCTCTTTGCAACTTTACAATCTGTTTCTCAACCTGCTTAGGCATTTTAAAAAGAATCATATAGTAGATACAGCCTACCATACTGATGGGTCTATAATCTTTTAGCTCAACCGCCCCCTCTATTTTGGGAATTAATGCAACCCATGTAGTATTGACAGCTTTAGGAAGCTGTCCAGTTTCTAAAAAATCAGTCACCATGTTGATGAACTCATCTCCCACCGAATTCCACATTTTCTTTATGAACCCTAGATTAAATCCATCATAACCCTGGGCTTTAGTTGATTCACTGCACCATACAGCCCTTATCTCTTCTCTTGAATGAATAATTTCATCCAGACCTTCACGTCCTCAGCAAAGAAGTGAGTGTGATCCTGTTAGAATTCACAAGTTGTAACCAAACCCCACGCACAAAATGGCAATCTCTTAAATCATGCCCATTCCAAGACCAAATAACTTTCCAGAAATTATCCCCTCTTCATAAACTGATGACCCAACCCAGTAATTAGCCCATACGCGGATTTTGTTGAAAAATACCAGAACATCACTATCTGAATCAATTCTAGGGGGCATGTAAGCTGCAATTTCAGCAACAACTGAAGGGGGGAGCAAGGACTTAAGCCTATCAAAATTCCAACCTCCAAAGGATTCAAGAAGAATAATACCAGACTGTAACCATCTATCCTTCCAAAATTTAGCTCTTTGTCCACTACCCACATAGCATCAAATCCCAAGTGGTACAGACACCCTGCCACACACTGCAAGTTTGGCGCTGCTTTAGGAAAATCATCCACCCCAAAGAGCTTCTGCCTTCGTTAGGACACCCCAACTCAACTTCATCATAAGAGCTTTAATTGTTGAAGCACCCCAAACAAAATATCTCTCCATCCTTTCCAACTGACTTTCTTCAATTTTTAAAAAGTAACTAATCCTATTCAAACGGATGCAAATAATAGTATTCGCATTGGTTTACTTTTTTATTCCACCAATCTAAATTAAGCCATGAAGAGAAATGACAGCAACACATTTTTATCACACATCTTTATTGAATGCAATTCACGCGTGATTCAAGAAAATTTTGAGGATGAAGCAATACTTGAAGGGCTATATAAAATACAATTGCACATTGGGGGAGCTTAAAGATGACTTCAAAGTTCAAACCTAAGATTGTGAAAACACACCAAAAATGGGATTAATAGTAGTAAAGCCACCATCCACAGCTAAATTATGCCCACTAATATACTTGGACTCATCACTGGCCAAATAAAGTGCAGCTTGTGCTACATCTTCTTCTTGCAAGGCAACCCCTTTAAGGTTGGAATAGACACTTGAGCATCCATTATCATCTAGTTTGAAGAACTCTCTTGCTAATACATTAGCAATGAAGTAGGGAGACAAGCAATTCACCCTTATTCCAAATTTCCCAAGCTCAGCGGCTGCATTCTTTGTGAGTCCCACTATGGCATGTTTAGAGCTTGTGTATGCATGAGTTGCAACCCCTCCGACGCTTGAGCTCACACTTCCTACCATTATTATGCTACCCTTTTTGGCTGCCATCATTACTCTAGCTGCATGCTTGGTTCCCAAGAAAGGGCCAGTAAGGTTGACACTAATTATACGTTCAAAATCAGCCACATCATTGTCAACAATGCTGGGTTTAAATTCATCTATTAATACAGCATTGTTCACTATTATGTCAAGTTTTTCATACTTGGATATAGCCGTGTTAACTGCATTTTCAACATCTTTTTCCTTTGATACATCACAGTGTACATAGGTAGCAAATTCAATTCCTATTTCATCTTGTACTGCTTGCCCTAGTTGATCTCGAATGTCTGCAATCACCACCTTTGCCCCATGTTTGCAGAAGAGCCTTGCCATGCACGCACCAAGTCCTCTAGCTCCACCGGTGATCAGAGCCACCTTTCCTTCTAGTCTGTAAAAAATTGTGCAAAACAATTCAAATTAAAAGACACTGCAGTGTCCTTAATAGTGTCATTCCTCTGGTTAGTTTAAAAATGAATCCTCTCTACCACCATCATCTTTTTCCAATCAAATATAAGCCGTTAGATTAATCCAACCACGGCTTTGTCAGGAGATGATCCAGATTCCATATCACGGTTAGCATTTGACATATTATTAATTACTAATACCAATTATAGTTAATAATGTGTTAGTATTTTATTGAACTAATACATCGCTAACTTAATGCAGTAAATTTATGCAACAGTTTGTCTCGTATTTCATTACCTGCAATTGGACATCGCTTAATTGAAAATTATTAATTTGGCAAATAGTCTAATTATTAAATTCACCTTCACTACTTGTTCAAAAAAATAAAATAAAAATCACCCTCACTAAGAGCTTTAGTTTGAAGTTGTACGGTTCTAATTGCGGACTGTTTTATTTCATTGTATAGTTGTATTTAAGCTGTTTTGTCTTAGAGTACTCTAATTTATCTAATTCCCCGTCCCTCTATACGGCTATACGTGATAATATATATCTGCTAAATAAACATAAAAATAAAAACAAGAATAATAATAATATTTAATTATTATTATTATCAATTCATCAAGAAAAAAAGAAAAGAGGCTTTAAAAAAAAGTTATCAAGAAAACGCAAGACTGACGACAAAACACACAAATATGCCTAGGGAGAGCTCATCTTGTGATCTTGATGGATCAATTTGAAGAAAACAATTAAGATAAGAAATTTAAAAGACTGAGTTTTCTTATTTTTAATTAGGATGTTGTTCTTAAAACAAACAAAATATTAAACAAAATATGGAGTGGTTACTATGAATTTCACCCAAAAATATACTGCACAAGCTAGCTAGAGTTACATATCGTTTCCTCGTTCATATATACCTTTTTGCAGCAAGTGGGAGCTGTGAAATGCTTGCCATCTCAACAAGATTTCTCTACAAAATGATTGCTATAAGAATTAAGAAGCAGAAATACTTCAAAGATATCTTAAACTGAATGTTTGAAGTGTTGAAACAAAAAACGAACCTCCCCTAACTTTATAGACAAACGATTTCGAAGGCATTGAGTTCAAATTGTCAACTAGAATACATTACAAAAATAATATTAATTAGTACGTAGTTGCAGAAAATGGAATCCGAATTTCGTATTATTATTTGAAGCCAATTGGCACATGGTCCTCCTGCCATTATGTGTGAACAGAGTCCTAAAGTCAGACCACCATAAGCCGCGCGCGCGCGCATATATATATATATATCCAAGGAGTCCTATACTCCTATCCTAGGAGTTTGCGTCCTATTGAAGTTAAGTTGTAGTACTTTGAAGGAATCTTGTCCTCGTGACACGTAGTTTATAACTAGCATGTGTATCTATCTGACAATTATTATAATAAATTATATTGAAAATGGGAAATAGATATAAAGAAATCTAGTTTAAATGATGTATATAAAATAAGCTATTTGTATGAATTACAGTCCAAACACAGTCTAAATGATAATGTTTTATCATATTCATCAATCCATGAATTATATATAATATTAAAAGAGGAAAGAAGATATTCTGTATTCACACACACATATACATATATATATATATATATATATATATATATATATATATATCTTATACATTTATTATATGGAAACACGGAATTTTATAAACATATGGAAACCAATGAAATTTACTGTAGAGCTACAATAAAAATAGGATCACCCATAGAAAGTTATATAGAAATAGAATTGCACAACATAACTCACTGTATCAAACAGTCAAACGTTGTTTTTCATTTTAAAAAAATGTACCATAAAGCAATATGAAGCATTTATGAAAGAGATGATATGTCTTTTATTTTTTCTTATGTTTTGATCCCTTATATTTATTTTAGATTTAATGTGGTCTTTTCCATTTAAATTGTGATATAGAGAGGACCACGTTGATATAATTTTTGCAAAATGAAGGACTATTTCGAAAAAAATAAAATAAAATAGGAACTACATTGATATAAATTTAACAAATAAACGATCATTTTAGAATAAAAAAGAAAAAAGAAAACAAATTGATATCCAAATTGTACAACATAACCCGCCGTATCCAACACTCAAACGTTGTTTTTCATTTTAAAAAAATTACCATAAAGTAAGATAAAGCATTTATGATAGAGATGATATGTCATTTTTGTATGGTATGATGAAGACATTAAATGTCATTGTAAAAAAATAAAAATTGTGCTACAAAAAAATCAGTCTTTCTATTTATTAATTAGTATAGATATAGAAAAAAATTAAATTAGAAAAAAAAATATTTTTTTTGAAAAAAAAGTATTAGCCAAAAAAAAATTAAAATAGAAAAAAAATATTTTAAGGAAAAAAAAGGACTAGCAAAAAAAAAGTTATTAGAAAAAAAATTGGACAAAAATATATATTTTTTTAAAAAAAATAGAATAAAAAATATTTTAAGCTAAAAAATAGTAGCAAAAAAATTAGAAAAAATATATATATTTTAAGCAAAAAAAAATATTTAGAGAAAAAATATATTTAAAAAAAGTGTTAGCCAAAAAAAAACTTCTTTAAAAAATTTGATTTAGAAAAAAATTAGTAAAAAAAATATTTTTTTAAAATGTATTAGCAAAAAAAAATCTTAAAATTTATTTTAAGCAAAAAAAAAGTATTAGAAAAAAATGAGCAGCAATTTTTTTTTAATTAGATTAAAAAATAATTTTTAAAAAAAGTATTATAAAAAAAAATAATTAGAAAAAATATTTTTTTTAAAAAGTATTAGCAAAAAAAATTAGAAAAAAAATAGAATTTAAGAAAAAAGTAGTGTAAAAATAATTAGAACAAAAATCACAAAAAATATTTTTTAAAAAAATAGCAAAAAAGAATTTGAAAAATATATTTTAAGCAAAATGATGAATCACTTCGGAACAAAAAAAATTAAAAAAAAGGATAAATTCAATAAAAAAAAGGATCACATTGGTTTAACTTTTGCAAATTGAGGGACCATTTCTGATTGAAAAAAATAAGAAGGACCACATTGATATAATTTTGCAAAATAAGTAACCATTTTGGAACAAAAAACAAAAGAGAGACCAAATTGAAACCTAAAATAGAGATAAAAAACCAAAAGTATAATTTAGCCAAGAATAAAAAAAAAGCTCTATCAATAATAAAAGCAAAATAAATGTTTTAGTAATTAAAATGTATAGAGCAAACAATTCAGAAACATTAAATATCAAAAACAAAAATAAAGGCTAAATTATATTTTTGATCACTTATTTTCATTTTAGTTTTTAATCTGGTCCTTCTTTTATTTTTTCATATGTTTTGGTCCCTTATCTTTATTTTAGATTCAATGTGATCTTTTCCATTTAAATCGTGATACAGAGAGGACCACGTTGATATTACTTTTGCAAAATGAGGGAGTATTTCAAAAAAAAATAAAAAATAAAAGAGGAATCACATTGATATAATTTTAACAAATAAACAACCATTTTAGAATAAAAAATAAAAGAGAAAACAAATTGATATACAAATTGTACAACATAACTCACTATATCCAACACTCAAACGTTTTTTTTTTTTCCATTTAAAAATAAAGTATCATAAAGCAAGATGAAGCATTTATGATAGAGATGATATGTCTTTTATTTTTTCTTATCTTTTGGTCCCTTATATTTATTTTAGATTCAATGTGGTCTTTTCCATTTAAATTGTGATACAAAGATGACCACATTGATATAACTTTTGCAAAATGAGGGACTACTTTAGAATAAAAAATAAATAAAAGAGGAACCACATTGATATAACTTTAACAAATAAACAGCCATTTTAGAATAAAAAATAAAAGATAAAACATATTGATATACAAATTGTACAACATAAGGGAAAACAAATTGATATACAAATTGTACAACATAACCTCCTGTATCCAACACTCAAAATTTTAAAAAAAGTACCATAAAGCAAGATGAAGCATTTATGATAGAGACGATATGTCTTCTTGTTTTTTTTTTATGTTTTGGTCCCTTATATTTATTTTATATTCAATGTGGTCGTTTCCATTTAAATTATGATACAGAGAGGATCACATTGATATAACTTTTGCAAAATGAGTGACTATAAAACAATAAAAGAGGAACCACGTCGATATAACTTTAGCAAATAAACGACCATATTCGAATAAAAAATAAAAAATAAAACAAATTGATATCCAAATTATACAGCATACCTCACTGTATCCCACACTCAAACATTGTTTTTCATTTGAAAAAAAAAGTACCATAAAGCAAGATGAAGCATTTATGATAGAGATGATATGTCTTTTTTTTAATGGTATGATGAAGACAATAAATGTCATTGTAAAAAAAAAATTGATACCGCATATTTACTGTAGATCTATAGTAAATATGCGAATGAGGAATAGAAAGTTATATAGATACGTTGAATTATACTTCTGGTTCCTTATCTTTATTTTAAGTTTTAATTTGGTCCTATTATTTTTTGTTTCGTTTTGGTTCCTTATTTTTATCTTAGGTTTCAATGTAGTTCTTTTAGTTTAAAATGTGGTACAAAGATGACCGAATTGATATAATTTTTTTAAAATAAGGAACCATTTCAGAAAAATAAAAATAAAAATAAAAGAGAGATCATTTTGAAACCAAAACAGGGGTTATATTGGTTTAACTTTTATAAAATAAAGGACCATTTCAAAACAAAAAATAAAATTACAGATAGACACTACAAAAAAAGCCCAACTACCGACGGCCAAAAACCGTTGGAAACACTAAAAATCCATCGGAAAACTACATTACCGACGGACACGGTTCCGTCGGTAACTGGCGCGTAGGAAAGCCTTTCCGACGGATCTAGTGCGTCCGTCGGAAATTTCTGACGGCCTTAACCGTGGAAAAACTTGCCACACAAAACCCCTAATTACCGATGGAAATTCCGTCGGTAACTCTCTGTCGAAGTTACCGATGGAATTTTCCATCAGAAAATGTAACCAACAGTTACCGACGGAAATATTCGTCGAAAACAAGGTTTTTTAATTTTTTTATTTATTTTGCTTTATATTAATTATTAATTATTACTTTTTTTATTAAAATTTATATATTAAATATTAAATATTTTATTTTATTTATTAATTATTATTATATTTTATTTTAATTAATTATATTTTATTTACTTATTATTATTATTATAATTTATTTATTAATTTATATTTTATTATAATTAATTATAATTTAATTATTAATTTATATTTTATATTATCAATTACAAAACAAAGTTGAAATTAAAAATAAAATTTACAAAGCAATTAAATTATAATTAATTAAAAGTAAAAACAAACTCAACATATAATCCATAAATAAAATATCCGTCTATCTACAAATCTCTACTACACCTACAACTATCCTAATATCCATCACCATAATATCCATCATCATCGTCCTGTCGGGGGGAGTCTGCCGGCGTCACATGACCATCAACCTGCGGCTTAGTAGACAGACCGTCACCATGCGGCTGCGGTGGTGGATCAGTAGTAGTAGTGGAGGGCTGGGGCTGGGGCCGGGTGGCATGGAGGACCCCCTGCAGAGCGTTGCGCCTGTCTGGTGGGAGGAAATCGAGCACAGCGGTCATGACCGTAGAGAATGTCTCCATCTGCTGCATGATGCGCTCGTTCGTCTCCCTTTGCTGCTGCACCTCTTGCCTCAGCCGATGCACCTCCCCTGTGTCCTGTGAGCCGGAGGATGTAGGCTCCCTAATGGTCATGCTTGGCGTCGACCCCCGACGAATCGACCTGGCTAGGGTCGCAGTACCATAAATCTGTCCCTTGTTCTTCCCGCCCGTCACATCCATCCAGGCCTGGGTCTGTAGTCGCTCAACCTCGATGGGGTCCAGCTGAGAAGGATCTGAGGCACCAGAGCAGGAGGCAGCCTCAGATGCTACCTTACTAAACCTGGCGTTGTACTCCGCCTGCGATCAATACATTACAATCAATATGTATTAAACTATATATATATATATATATATATATATATAATAATTACCAATAGTTTAAATATAAAAAAATATTTTAGCTCACCACTGTCTGTCTCGACCTCTCATCAACAAACTCGTCGGTGTCCGAGCGAATATGTGTCTGCTCAAAGACCGTAGGGACATCAACGGACCGAGCTAGCTCTCCTGACTACAACCGACACACTAATAAAATCAATTAGTTATAAAACAAATTTTTAATAAAAATATACAGTTTATAAATAATGTTAGTTATATATGCATACCATGTAAATGACATGCTGCATGTGGCTAATAGAACCATCAGTGTGCATGCTCCTACCCTTCTCGGAAGCCCTATTTCTCTTTGCCTGTTCACACTTCAGCTTGTAAGCTGGAGTGTCCCAGTACGCACACAGTTGGGCCCAGATGTTGGGCCCGATGTAATCCGGACGTACCCGGCTCTCCCTACGCTCCCGAAGCATTCCCTCAGTCGAGCAGTTGCTCGGTCGTCAAAGATAACACGTATCTCTGAGGTATGCTCCGGTAACCAACGCACAAGCTCCTGTTAACAAAGAAAAAATTAATAATAACATTATACTAAAGAATATATAAAATAAATGGAAAATTACATGAACTAATAAACAAGAACTTACCCCGAATCGTCTGAAGATACGATCCCGATCCTCCCCGGGGATCACCCCCCATGATGGCCAGAAGCGACGATACTGCGCCTTGATGGCGAAGGTAACATGCTTCGATCCCACTTTCGATGGGATGAAGGTGAAAAATTTATAATTTTATTAAATCAACAATATGACAACCAATAAATATATGCTTATTAAATAGTAATTATTTTTAAACAACATTAAATTAAATTAAACTTACGATCCAGAAACAGGAAGGAACCATGGTCGATCCTCAGGTGCGGGAACCCTGGCCCACTCAGGCAAGTCCTCAGCCGCGGCCGACTACTGTACAGACGATGATGACGGTATGGCCGTGTCGTGACCGTATGCGGCCTCGGATGATGAGATGGAATGGTCGTGTCCGGCTGTGGCATCATCCCAGGAGTCGGCATAAATGATAATCATGCTGGGTGTGTGGACGGCGCGGTCGATGATGATGGTGGTACTGGGTGTGGGTGTGGTGTGGGTCCAGTAGGGGGCGGCGAGTAGCCAGCTAGTGCGCATCGTAGCGCAAAGCGAGTGGAGGTCTAGACATGGGTGGAGGGTGGGGTAGTGTGGGTCGGGGATTGATCAGCCTCTGGCTAGTCTAGTTTTATAACTAGAAAAACCTTGGCTTTGTGCTAATTTTATATCATTTTCGCCCAAATTAGACTTGATTGTCTTTAAGCAACATTTTGAGTCTGTAAAGTATTTTTAGGTTAATTTAGTTGATTTAGAGTTAAATAAAGCATTTATGCTATTTTCTGTTTTCAGGTTAATAAAAAGAAATAAATCTGGAGCTTTCGCCCCGCGAGAAGGCATTCGCCTCGCGAACCTGAAGGTGACTGTGCCAGAAAATTTGCATCCTTTGTGTCGCCCCGCGAAACATGACTCGCCTCGCGAGTAATCCAACCCTGGAAGACCAGAAGCCATCACGGCTCATCCATGTTGAAGGTCACGGGCGTTACAGTTTGGAATTTGAAGAGTCTCGCCTCGCGAATATATGCTCGCCTCGCGAGATAACCAAAAGCTGAAGACTGTTCGCATTATTCGCCTCGCGAAGGAGTTCTCGCCTCGCGAGTCAGCGAATTCCAGAAGTTGTATATAAGCCTGTTTGAAGGCAGAAATGAAGGCTAGCTAGTTAGTCAGTAGTTGTAGTTCAGTAGTTTATTTTCTTTTCTTTTCTTTTGTGCTTAAGTTTGTAATGGAGAACTAGTCTCCTTGATCAATCTACGGTGATCGGGTTCCATTTACACTTGAGGTTTTGTAATTCCTAAACTTAATGCTATTCTCTTTCAATATTTGTTCTGTATGTTCTGTTTTCTTAATTCAGAATCGTATAGAATAGGTGTTGATTTATTTCGATGATTGTATGTTCCTATACTTAATCGCGTTTGCTTAATTTGTGTGTGTTCGTTCATGTTCGCTTAGTTCATGAGTGCTTCACCCCGTTTGCTTAATTCGGGAATAGGACCATATGTCTCGTAGCGTTGATTTCGCTTGTTAATTGATGCTACAATCGAAAAGGGTTTAGAATCTGCTTAGGGCACGGAATTATATGAACCGATGATAGTGGGAAACCGAGAGCAGTAGGTTGATCGTTTTTAGCTATTTGATAATTATTTAGTTTGCATTGTTTTTTTTCTGCTCTGTTTTCTTTGTTTAATTTCAAACCCAAAACCCCCCAATTATGACTTTTTCTGTTAATAACAACCCGAGAGTCCTTGTGAGACGATACTCGAGTTGTAGCTCCCTAAACTACATTTTTACAAACCGCTCGCTTTTTGACGCGTGCGCGACAGCGCGTTCAGGGATAGTGTAGTATGGGTAGGGGATGATGTAGTGTGGATCGGTGAGGGTATAGAATGGGTGGGGGATGGTGTAGAATGGGTGGGGGAGGCTCCTGTAGGTGGCGTTAGGTGGGTACGGAGGGACCTCTAGGAATGCGAGCAAGCACATGGGACTTCACAGTGTATCGTCCCCGCTTAGCCTTCCCCTTCCCCTTATCACTGCTAGGCGGTGGGGGGCGGGACGGTTGTCCTCCTGATGCTGACATATCTATTTTTATAGCACAATTACAAATCAGTGTAAAAACAATAAGTAATCGACATTTAACAGTCTAATCTAAGCAAGTATTTTTATAGAACAATAGTTGTCAAGTCTTACATTATATTTCATAAGCAAATATTTAAAATACAATAAAAATAACATAATGGTAAACTTCCTATTCAGACTCAATATCGTCATCTGATTGTAAGTCCGACTCTTCTTCTTCTTGCATTGAGTCATCACTCAGGATTTCTTCCTCTGATGATGCATGCTTGGATGCTTGATTACCAATGACCACTTCTTCCCCTTCATTTGCAGATCCCAACATGCCAGTAATACGCTCGACCTCAATTAATTCATTGACATGTGACAATTCATCCGCCTAGAATGGCGTCTCATCCTCTACATCATCGATTTCTATGCGACCCCTAGGCTTGGTAGTGACTGTAACACAACAACCTCGTTTGTCTGTTCTCATTGTTGGATAAGGGACATAATAAACTTGTTTTGTATTCTGAGTAATTATAAATGGATCAAACTGTTGATATCTTCTATCCATACGAATGTTCACAGATCCATACTTGGGATCCACTTTTGTGCCTGTCCTCGATGGATCAAACCAGTTACAATAAAATAAGACTACTTTTTTAGGATAAGTATTAGTATTGTATTGTAACTCGTATATGTGTTTTATGGCCCCATAAAAATCACCGGTACCTTCACCCTGTACGACAACCCCGCTATTAATTGTCTTTTTGTCCACGTTCCATTCATCTGTGTGGAATTTGTACCCATTAACAAAGTATGTATGCCATGATGTAACACAGCTATAGGGCTCATACGCTAAATCTCTCAAGTGTTGATTAATCACACTTAACAGTTGTTGATACACCTACGAAAAGGCAAGTCATATTAAATAATTACTTTTTTCAAGAGGCAAAATTAAGCTTAATATAGTGTATGCATCATCATATTACACTTACTTGTTGCTTGAACCATTCGGGAAAATCTGCATGTGTACGAGCATAACCATCTTGTTCACTAAATTGATTAATTTGAAGGAACACACTGACAAATAAAATGTGTATTATGTGTTAAAGGAGAAATTCTAATAACACGTGATACATTATTTCAAAAATAGGTTGTTAAGACATACTCATGGTATGGTTTCACCTATGTGCAATTTATCAAGACATGTACATGGGCCGATGCATACTCCTCATCAGTTAACCAGTAAGTATGGCCAGCATGACTGCAAGGAAGGTTAAATACGGATAGCATATAAGGATACCTTGCATTATCAGCATCTACCTCATTCCTAACATGTCTTGGTGCCAACATAATGTTGTTGAAATAGTGGGAACATAAATAGGTTGTCTCACGGTGTAAGTAAGACGCACATATTGATCCTTCCACCCTAGCCTTGTTTTTAACTGATTGTTTAGAGTCGTCCATGAATCTAAGTAATAAAAAACATCATTGACAAGGCATTATTCAATGGTCGCTAATTATTTAAATGTCAAAATATAATAAAATTACCTTTCAAACGGATACATCCACCTATATCGTATTGATCCACCAAGCCTTGCTTCATATGCAAGATGGACAGGGAGATGTTCCATTGAGTCAAAAAATCCTAGGGGAAAAACCCTCTCCATCTTACATAGAATTATTGGAATGTTTTCTTCCATCTTCGTCAGACCATCCGCTCTTAAAGTTGCAGAGCATATATCTTTAAAGAAATGATTGATTTCTGTAAGCGGGTTCGAAACATGTTGGGGCAGCGAGCCAAAAGCAATAGGAAGCAAACACACCATGAATACATGACAATCATGACTTTTCATCCCATGAAGCCTTCCTGTTCTTACATCAACACATCGTGCCAAATTAGAGAAATAACCACCAGGGGTCCTAAGGTCTTTTAACCACCGACAAATTGACTTCGCTTCATCGGCGGTTAGAGTGTAACAAGCTTTTGGTTTGACCATTTTTCTATTAGGCTGCGGCTTCAGCTCCAAATCCTTTCGTCTACAGTACAGAGCTATGTCCATCCTTGCCCTCTCATTGTCCTTCCTCTTACCAGACACATTCATAACCGTGTTAAAAATGTTGTCAAAGAAATTCTTCTCAATATGCATCACATCAAGGCTATGTCTTAACAGATTATCCTTCCAATACGGTAGTTCCCAAAAAATACTTTGTTTTGTCCAGTTATGCCATTCTCCATACCCCGGTAATTTTGACACACCGGCTTCAGTGACTTTAGGAAGATCCCTAACCCGACCCCATATTTGTTCAGGAGTCAACAAAGGCGGTGGTCCTTCCACTTCTGTCTGATTTTTTTTGAATGCCCGGACGTTTCTTCGGAAGGGATGGTCGGGATCTAAGAACCAACGATGAGAATCAAATCAGGAACTTTTGCCACCATATCTAAGGGTAAAAGCCTTTCCATGTTCCATACAATACGGGCACGCCAATTTACCGTGGGTCCCCCAACCAGAGAGCATGCCATATGTAGGAAAATCATTGATAGTCCACATCAGTGATCCCCTCATCATAAAGTTTTGCTTCTTTGAAACGTCATAAGTCAACACACCAGTCCACAACTTCTTCAAATCATCAATCAGAGGCTGCAAATATACATCTATCCCAGCCTTCGGATTAGATGGTCTCGGTATGAGACAAGTCAGAAACATATATGGTTTTGACATGCACATCTCGGGAGGAAGATTGTATGGTGTAACAATCACTGGCCAACGAATATGGCGAGGCTGAGGCCTGAATGTACGGGGTAAAACTATCTGAACACAGCCCAAGTCTCACATTCCAAGGATCTGCTGCAAAATCAGGATGAACCCGATCGATGTGCTTCCAAGCTTCACCATCAGAAGGGTGGCGTATGACACCCGGAATTCTTCTATTTTCATTATGCCACCTCATTTGTCCCGTAGTTTGCATTGATGCAAATAGTCTCTGCAACCTTGGAATTATTGGCAGATAGAACATTGCCTTCGCAGGAACTGGTTTTCTCCTACTATGGTCACTACTTTGAACGCAGTACCTGGGTGTCTGACAAAATTTACATTCTTCCAACACACTGTCATTTGTGCCAGACTAACTACCATAATATAGCATGCACCCATTTGGACAACAATCAATCCTCTTAGCCCCCAAGCCTAGTTTCGACACCAACCGCTTTGCATCATAATAACTTTTTGGCAACAACTCTTTGAAGGGTGTCACATCTTGAAACATTTTACAAAAGAACTCCAAACACTGCTCTGGGACATTCCAATTGGACTTGCAAGCTAGAAGCCTAACACAAATTGATAATTTTGAATCTGACGCCCCTTCAAACAATGGCTAATTTGTCTCTAACAATAGATTGTAGAATCTATGTGCCTATACATTAGGAGGCTCTTCCATGTCATCAGACTCATCCGCCTCAAAATTCCCATGTTGACCAAGACAATCATCGACCATCATATGCATTGAATGGAGTTGTTCGACATATTCATCGTGGTAGCCACTGCCTGATGCATCCATTTCAAGATCGTCACCACTGACTTCATTCAAATCAATATCCGGCAACTCCTCGCCATGATCAATCCATATCCAATAATTAGGCTTGAACCCACGTCGGTATAGGTGTAACTTCACGTCATCATCACTCAAAATCGCCATACAGTTGTACTTTGTGCACGTACATCTAATCCCCCCTCTTCGGCATAATCACAATGTTGCTTTGCTTTCGATATAAACTCATCAACTCCAGCTACAAATGATTGTTTCAGAAATCATCTCCCAGACCCGTTCTTATCATACACTCAAGTACGGTTTGAGGGATAATATGCCATCCTTCTGCATATCCAGATAAATTAACATATTTTTAAACATGATACTATAACCTCAAATCGCTCCCTTTCCTTCAAAGGTGTGGCCCTATCCCATTCGAGGAAAAAAAAATTCCCCATTGTATTATACTAGTTTTCATTGCTTCTCGCGTCTTATAGTTGATGAAATTTCTGCAGCATTTCCCATTGGTCTCCAAGTACACGACTTGACCGCAGTAAGATTCCACAATCAAGCATGGAACCAGAGAACAAAAGGAAATGCTTCCACCCGAAATTTCATCAACTATATAACAGATGAGAATCAACGAGTGATTATTATATCAGTGGAGAAAAAGTTGTTTCCCAAACTGTCCCAATTGGAAAATTCAAGATTCAATAAAATGAGTGATACCATGACCACGAGTACACATGCTCAATAATATTGAATATTGAATGAGAATCTACGGGTTTTCTCAATTACGTATAATTAATTGTACTCTATAAGCATAACAACTTTAAATAACATTTAAAATTTGGCACACAAACACATAAGTAAAACTATCGGGACTAACAAAATTTCATACTAATTAACAACATAATCAATTTAAAACAAATTGAAGTAAATAAAATGTTAACAATAAACTACGTAATTTCCAAATTTCACTTAAACAACATTATTTCTCAAACATATTTAACAACATAAACAATTTAAAAAAAAATTTAACAATAAACTACGTAATTTCCAAATTTCACTTAAACAACATAATTTCTCAAACAAATTACCTAGACACTACACCACATAAATTTTTACAAACTACATGATTTCACAATATTAAACTATCAGATTTTCAAACTAATTAACAATAACAACAATTGAAAAATAAATAAATATGAACCTAAGAGTATAGCTGCCTATTGACAGTGGTGGTTGCTGTAACACCCTTCGTTACATTAGTAACCCGAAACAAAATCAATGAAAATCCTTTAAAGAATTTTAAATTAAAAACATACATGTCATAAAAATTTCGCAACTTAATCGAGTCTGAAAATACCTCATGTTGATTAAAATAGTGATAAAGTATCCAAAGTGATAATATAATAATAAATCCATACATCCAAATAAAAACCATAAGCCTCAAAAACCAGGCATCTACTAATAAACCCAACGACAAATAAATAAACATGTCTAGTCACATACGGCTCCTTATTCAAGAAAATACTAACCAAACTTAGTCTTCACGCCTCTTCAGTTTCAGTGACGTCGTACTCGTGCTCTGAAAACAACACTTTTAATGAGATATAATCCCAGTAAATAAAAAACATTTAATGAAAAGATTCGCAAATAGTGTTGTTCTCAGCCGGCGCGGCAACCAGAAAGCATTCATGGTACTGATCAGTCGCTGGCTCATCTAGTTTTATGGCTAGTATGACCGTGGTTTTGTGCTAATTATATATCATTTTCACCCAAATTAGACTTGATTGTCTTTAAGCAGCATTTTGAGTCTCTAGAGTATTTTTAGGTTAATTTAGTTGATTTAGAGTCAAATAAAGCACTTATGCTATTTCCTATTGTTTCAGGTTAGAATAAAGCACTTAGAGCCAAGGGAATGAAGAAAACAATGGAAAAATGCAATTCTGATGGATTCGCCTCGCGAGAGGATGCTCGCCTCGCGAGCACGAAGACCAGCACGAGCAGCAACAGTCACCCTCTCTGGCTCGCCTCGCGAATCATGTTTCGCCTCGCGAGGAAGCGACTGTTCATAATATTCGCCTCGCGAAACATGTTTCGCCTCGCTAGCGACCGCAACCCAGAATCTGTATTTATATCTATTTTGGGGCAGAACTGATCATCTTCTCTTCTCTTCTTCTTTTCTTTTCATAGTGTGGCTACAAGTAGGTTTAGGTTTATGTTTGTAATGGAGAACTAGTCTCCTTGATCAATCTACGGTGATCGGGTTCCATTTACGCTTGAGGTTCTGTATTCCTGTTTTGTTTGCTATTCTCTTTTAATACAATGCTATATATTTCTGTTTGTTTAATTCAGGAGTGTATAGTGTTGTGTTGATTTATTTCAGTGATGTTATGTTCCTATATTGAATCGCGTTTGTTTAATTCACGTGTGTTCGTTCATGTTCGTTTAGTTCATGAGGGGTTAACCCCGTTTGTTTAATTCGGAAATAGGAACATATATCTGTAGTAGTGATTTCGTTTGTTAATTGTTGCTACAACCGAAAGGGGATTAGAATCTGCTTAGGGCTTGGAATTTACATGAACCAATGATAGTGGGAAACCGAGAACAGTAGGTTAATCGTCTTTAGCTTATTTGTCATTTTAACTGCTTTGTTTTCTTACTCTGTTTTTGTTTTGTTTCTTTATTTGCCATTAAATCCAAAACCCCCCAATTCTGATTTTGTGTTAATAACAACATCCTAAGAGTCCTTGTGAGACAATACTTGAGTTGTCGCTCCCTGTCTACATATTTTGTAAATCGCTCGCTTTTTGGCGCGTGCGCGACAGCGCGACCAAAAATTGGCGCCGTTGTCGGGGACTCTTGTTGTTATTAGCAGAAAATAAAATTTTAAAATTTTAAAAAAAAATTCTCTTTGCTGAATTAGTTTTGGCTGCTTTGTCTGATTATGAATCTTAGTACTGCTATGGATAATTTCCTGTTTGGTGATATGCCTAATGTTGATTATAAGCCGCCACCATGCATGTATTATCCTGATTTTAGTATAGCACCACCATGCATAAATTATCCTAATTTTGCTGGAAGTTATGAGTTTAGCAGTGGTTTTGACATGATTGGAATGAATGAGTATTCTAGCCAACATAATGGAGGACGAGGCATTTTGGATGAGATAGCATCATTGGTGAATCACACGACACGCGAGCCACAATATCAGCCTGACCTCACAATATGCCAACTCAGTGTGGAAGAATTGATACAACAAATGGCAGAGAACACTCAACGGGTGGCAGAACAAAATCTTGAATCCCAACAGAGGATAGAAGCTGATTTTCAGAAGATGGCCATTCAATTGGATCAAAACCAACAGAAGATAGAAGCTAATTTTCAGGAGTTAGCCGCTCAAATTGATCACATTGTCTCCACCTCGGCTGCACTGCAAACTCCACATCCCCTTGAAGAACATACAGATTCACAAGCAGTTATTCTTGACAATACTTCTGAGGACAATTTTGATATTGATGTCAAGAATCCTTCTGTTGATGAACTGTGTGTTGAATCTCCAGATATTCACGCCTCCCCTAATTCTATCTATTATAATTCATGTGCTGATTGTACTGACACTGCTTTGTGTATAGCATGTTTTGACAGGTATGAAGAGCAAAACATCCATATGGAATAGGAGACATATGAGGTTGAGGGCCCTGTTCGGCCAAGAAATACAGAGAATGAGGATCAGGAGGACATCTGCTTCACCGTGCTTGAGGATGATGAAGAACCTTTGGAAGTAGATGATTCAATTAATTCAAATGCATGTGTTGGGAGCGATGGGATGGATGAACTGTGTGCTGAAAGTCCAGACATTCAGACCTTTACTGATTCAGTTTCTTGTACTACATGTACTGACTGTACTGACACTAACCCGTGTGCTGTTTGTGCTGAGTTTCTTGACTCTATTTTGCAGGGTGATAGTGTGAGTGAAGCTGCCTGTTCAGCCGAAGTTCTTGACATCATGGCTACTCCAAATACACCATCCATCGAGCAGCCACCCTTCTTAGAGCTCAAGCCACTTCCAGACATTCAGCCCTTTACTGATTCAGTTTATTGTAATATATCTATTGACTGTACTAACTATAACCTTTCTGTGGTGTGTGCTAAGATTTTTGCAGGTTTAACAGGTGATGGATTTGTTAGTACAGTGAATGAAGAACGTACAGAAGTTGAAGCAACACCAGAGATCCTCTCTACCTGTTTGCCACCTCCCCCTGTGGAACAACCGGTGATGGAGTTCAAGCCTCTGGATTTTGCACCGTGGCCAGTCCAAGAGGTTGAACCCCGATTTTATTGGGAGGACTTTATTGACAAGGTTGACAAGGAGGTCATCTGTGACCTGAGAGGGAGTGAGAAGTCCGCCGCACTTGGCGGAGTTACCATGATTATCAGGCGCCCGCTCTCATGCTTATGCTGTAGGCCATGGGATCCGGCAGGATCATATCATACTTTGAGCATTCTGTGGCCACCGTACCACAGACAGTGGGATCCTAGTGGAACCGCCCCAATGAGTTTTCTCTAAACCTTTCCTTTTCAATCATCCTTGCTTTATTTTTGTTTGTTTTCTTTTAGCTCCTGAATAATTTGAGAAGATCAGGAGCTTGTGTGTTGAGTCTTGTGTTGGCAAGTTTGCTGGATTTTGATTGATTTTGCATAGATGGAATGCATGTTAATTGTTGATAATTTTCCCCCTAGGTTGAAAATAATTTTTGAAAATTTGATCCCCATTTGAAAAATTGAAAACTGAACTTTGAGATATTTTGTTGTGATGACATGATTTATGATAAGTTTGGGGTGAAGGGAAGCACACACTAGGGATAGAATCTCAGTCAAACAATTTGCAAAAATGTCCAGGTGAGGATTTGAGCCTCCAACATGTTTTAAACTGTGTGAAATCACTTTTAAGTTGCACTTTCCCGAATTTGATTGAATCTCTTTATGGTTTGCATGCTTATGTGTTTGCTTCAAATGATTTAGGCATTTTCTTTGTAAATAACTACTTAGCCTGAAAATAACCATTCCTAATGCATGTTCCTTTGTTAGCCCCTTTGAGCCTAATTAGCCTGTTAATTCTTGTTAACCTTATGTTATAAGCTAAAATCTGGAAAACCATGTTAACCCGATCTTAGGATTAGGAGAGCATGGAAGCTTAGCAAGAGAATGGTTGCAAGAAACTAAGTTTGGGGTGGCTACAAGGATATGATGTGTTGGTTGGGATTGAGAAAAAGAAAAAAATAATAATAATAATAAAAAGGTTGGAGCCAAAGGGCCAAAAAGAAAAAAAAAAGTGTAAAAATGTCAAAAAGGAGGCTGTAGTCACCCAAGGCAAAAGCATAAATAAAAATGAAGAAGAAAGGAACTTGAGTGGAAATTCAAAGGGTAAAAAGCTCATGCTCTCTTAGTTCCTAGGGACTTAAGCCTAGTTCATTTGTATATCCTACCTTTAACCAGGCCCCATTACAACATTAAAAGACCTTTTGATGTTGCATGCATATTTTCCGTGGGAACCATTTTGAAATGAAAATCAAATTCATGGGAAGTGATCTTAAAAGTGAAATTGAGTGAAATGTTGTTAGCCTGACAAAAACTGAGCGATTGAGTGAAACACTAAATGCCCTTGTGAGGAAGGCAGTTGTTTGAATTTGGTGATCTCCCTTTTTTATGTAACTTGGATCCCCTGCTTAGATCAATGATTGTTTGAATGATGAAACTCTCAATTGTTTAGAATAAAGGATTGTGGGGATTGCTTTGTTTGAAAAGGGGGAACATTGAAGGAAAAATTATTTTGATGAATTGCTTGAAATCTGTGCAAAGTTGATTCAACCTTTAAGCTTGCCATGTCTTGAGTCTTTTTGAGTTTTTGAGTTTTAGTTTGCTTGGGGACAAGCAAAGTTTAAGTTTGGGTTATTTTGATCAGTCGCTGGCTCATCTAGTTTTATGGCTAGTATGACCGTGGTTTTGTGCTAATTATATATCATTTTCACCCAAATTAGACTTGATTGTCTTTAAGCAACATTTTGAGTCTCTAGAGTATTTTTAGGTTAATTTAGTTGATTTAGAGTCAAATAAAGCACTTATGCTATTTCCTTTTGTTTCAGGTTAGAATAAAGCACTTAGAGCCAAGGGAATGAAGAAAACAATGGAAAAATGCAATTCTGATGGATTCGCCTCGCGAGAGGATGCTCGCCTCGCGAGCACGAAGACCAGCACGAGCAGCAACAGTCACCCTCTCTGGCTCGCCTCGCGAATCATGTTTCGCCTCGCGAGGAAGCGACTGTTCATAATATTCGCCTCGTGAAACATGTTTCGCCTCGCTAGCGACCGTAACCCAGAATCTGTATTTATATCTGTTTTGGGGCAGAACTGATCATCTTCTCTTCTCTTCTTCTTTTCTTTTCATAGTGCGGCTACAAGTAGGTTTAGGTTTAGGTTTATGTTTGTAATGGAGAACTAGTCTCCTTGATCAATCTACGGTGATCGGGTTCCATTTACGCTTGAGGTTCTATATTCCTGTTTTGTTTGCTATTCTCTTTTAATACAATGCTATATATTTCTGTTTGTTTAATTCAGGAGTGTATAGTGTTGTGTTGATTTATTTCAGTGATGTTATGTTCCTATATTGAATCGCATTTGTTTAATTCGCGTGTGTTCGTTCATGTTCGTTTAGTTCATGAGGGCTTAACCCCGTTTGTTTAATTCGGGAATAGGAACATATATCTGTAGTAGTGATTTCGTTTGTTAATTGTTGCTACAACTGAAAGGGGATTAGAATCTGCTTAGGGCTTGGAATTTACATGAACCAATGATAGTGGGAAACCGAGAACAGTAGGTTAATCATCTTTAGCTTATTTGTCATTTTAACTGCTTTGTTTTCTTACTCTGTTTTTGTTTTGTTTCTTTATTTGCATTTAAATCCAAAACCCCCCAATTCTGATTTTGTGTTAATAACAACAACCTAAGAGTCCTTGTGAGACGATACTCGAGTTGTCGCTCCCTATCTACATATTTTGTAAATCGCTCGCTTTTTAGCGCGTGCGCGACAGCGCGACCAGTACCCGCTAATTTTTAAAATAATGGATATAATAAACCTCCAAAATAATTACATATAAATAAAATTAATATCAAATATTTAAACTACAAACTTATAAACTCAACAACGGTCACATCTCATTGCATTTAATCACGTTCACCATGCAAACTCTATGCAATGCAACTCCATGAACATGACTCGGTGATTCCCAGACTCGCTTACTTGACTCTTTGGTTCCCAGAACCGGTGTGAATCCTAGATCCACTAAGGTCTATGAGCTCATATCCATGCAATGGCGTCCCACTGCCTTCCCCATCCCAGATGGAGGTATCTAATATCCCATCCCAGATTTGGATATTTTCAATAATATGATATCCCATACCAGATGGTGATATCAGAATGTATGCCGTCATCCCTTCCCGGAAGGTGATGATCAACTCATGCATATTGCAATATGTCATCCCAGATGACTGACAAAATGGTTTTTCAAACTCTATGCATCAATAATAATAGTAGTATATCATGCCAACCAGCACTATGACATCACGTAATTAAATTTGGAATTGAACTATAATATGATTATATATTAATTACATTCAAATTAAAAGAAAGTAGAACTTGTGCCACACTAACTTCTTGCGTCAGAGTTTGATTTCCAATTTCAAATGTATTGGACTGGACGGGATGGCAGAGGGCTTCACGCCTCTGGACATAACGAGAAATAGAAAAGGACTTTTCAATTTTATTTGAAATTGGTTTTGACACTTTTGGCATAAATTTAGTTTATCAGCCTTTATCCAAAATATAAAGGAGTCATATACCAGCGTAATACATAGCACAGATACAAAATCACCATTGATAATAATTCTTTACACATTCAAGGAAAATATGTTTATTATAATCAATTCATCAACAACATTAGAAAAAAATCTCATACCAAGAATCAATAACTCTAAATTGTATTTTTTAAATGATAGACTGATATGCATATAAAACTAAAAAAATAAATTGTACCATGGAAGGGTAAGCAAAAGTTATTTTTACTCACCTACTATAGATCTCCAAAAGCTCCAAATTATCTACATACCAGTGTTTTACTAATAATTCTTCTTCCTTCCACTGGTGTTCTTAGATCCGTGCCAAATAGAGCTGCTGCTCCTCTCCCCATCTATTTTCTGGTTGGCGGCACTATCTCTAGGTTACAGTTCAGTCAATTATAAAAGATTACCACAGTGGGCCTTATTTATGATTAATTGTTGTTGCCCAACCCCTGTACGCGAGCCTTTCACAAAAGATAGCTTTCTTTTATTTTATCATTATAATTATTCTTTTTTTTTACCTTAAAATTCATACTAACTTATTCTTTTATTAAAATAATTATATTGTAATTTTAGGATGTTACAGTTGCTGCCGCGGTGGTGGTGGTGACAGTACTCTGCCTTCAACAAAAAATCAGGACAGTAGTGTCAAAGGCAACCAAAATAGTAAAGTGAAACAATGAAAAAAAAAATCAACCAAACAATCAATAAATACAAACCTGGCAGTGCTGGAGTGGAAATGGGTGGTTGCTTAGGTGGTGACCGGCGTGGCTAAGGGTGTGGCAGCGCGACGGTCGGAACAGGTTAGGGAGAAGAAGAGGGAGAGAAAACAGAGGGACACGACGGCAGTGGCTTGGGGTGGTCACGGCGGCGCAGGGTGATGACAGTGGCGGATGGCGCGAATGAGAGAGAAGAGAGGGAGAGGTAGAACGAGAGGGAGAGGCCGAGAGGGAGAAGGAGAGAAATAAAGAATAGAGGGAGAGGGAGGCGGTCGTGGTGGTGCTTCTGGTGGTGGCGGCGACTTGCGGTGATCACGGAGGAGGAGGGCGCGGCTGAGACGAGTGAGGAGATTAGAAAAAGATCGGAGAAGAATGAGTAAAGGTAGGAGAAAAGGGTGTGGCTTGTGACTTAAAATGAAAACTTCTGACGGACACGAACATTTCCGACGACTTTTGCCGTCGGTAATTCAAAAAATGGGTTACCGACGGAAAAGTCCGTCGGTAAGTGGTATCTAGATTTTCGACGGAACGTCGATAGTATATTATCACAATTTCTGACGAAATTTCCTTCAGTACACTTGGCGCCACAATTTTTTTATTTGTCGCCATTGATACCGCTGACATTATTGACGGAAAAAGTCGTCGGTAATGTTACCGACGACTTTTCCATCAGTAATTTTTGTCTTTTACAGTTCACTCGTTCCAACGGAAAATTTCGTCTGTAACGCATCAATTACTGACGAAGGACATGACCGGCGGTAAATTTCCGTCGAAAATCGGGCATTTTCTTGTAGTGAGATTGTATTTGAAGCCACCTTATGCTCGCGATTTATAGTCTATATGTTTGAATAATACAAACGATGTTAGCTTCGTGATCCTTTCCATTTCTTAAAAGAAATAGAAGTCTCCATTTAAGAGAGATAGATATAAATGATTTTTAATGATAATTTTTTTAAGATAATAAAAAAGTTTGAGATATAAATTTCTCATTTGTATCTATCTCTCTCCTAAGTACTAAGTAGAACATTCCATTGTATATTGAGAAATAGAGAGGATCTAACTTTGATGTTGGAGGGATTGAGTTCAATTTGTCAACTTGGATACTTGAGTTTTTTATATATACTTTTACAAAATCCCCCTCCTAATAAATAAAAATTATTAAATAAAAATATAATACATTCAATATCTTAAAAATATTAAATTGATCAATATTTTCTTTATTTAATTTATAAAATTATTATTTGAAGGATTTAATAATATAATTTAAAACTATTCATATAATATTGTTATATACACACACTTCTGTACAACATCATTCATGCTTGTTATATAAGAACACAGTTGCAACATAGGATAAACCAGTTGTGTTATTTATTTAGATATAAAATATGTGTCTGATCATTCAGGAAGATAATTATTATTACTAATAGTCACATGAAAAGTTATTTCACTAATATTTTAATGGTTATGTTGTATAACTACCATCTCGTTGTCGTCTTCTAGGGATATATAATGTTTAAATTGAATTTAATGATCCCATATTACGAAAGTGTTTATTTGAAAGTTATTGAATGAATAAATAATCACATGATTGTTTTAAAAATTTATATTATATATATATATATATATATATATATATTTATTTATCTTTTAATATTAAAAATTTTAAAAGAAATTCAGTAATCAAGATCCACTTCTCTCATTTCTCTTCCAAGTTCTAACTAGGGGTGTTCGGGATTCGGTTTAGATCGATTTTGAGGAAAAAAGTCATCCGATCCGAAATAAAAAAGCACATGTCGTTCGGTTCGGTTTGGATGGCTTCTTAAAAAATATCCGATCCAATTAATTGTGGTTTGGGTAGGTCGGTTTGGATCTGAACACCCCTACTTCTAACAATAACAGTATAACACAATATATATATGGTTAGCGCAAAAAATAAAATAAGAGTTTAATTGGTATACACTATCAGTATAAATATTTTTTACACTGTCAATTAATAATAAATTGCCATGTCATTAAAAATCTTTGATTCTTATCCAAATTAACTTAAAAATCATTCAAATCATGATTTGTGGTTGGTTGACAGTGAAAAAACTTTACACAAAATATATACCAATTAAATTCATAAAATAAAAAATAACACAAAATATATGCACACGCACGTGTGTGTGAAACAGGTTTTGCTCTGTGTGTTGTTCTCTCTTTTCGTGAGAATATGCTTTTCATGAGTATTATGTTTTTCTCTCCACTTGTGAGTTATGTTTTTTTTTTATTTGTGAGAGTCTATCGTTACTAGATGAAGAATATGAAAGAATTGTTTCTCTCCATTTCTCTCCATTTTTTATTAACATGTTCTACTTCCTAGGCCTGTCAGAAGCCATAAGTATCATTGGTTGGAACTGCCGAGGCATGGGTAACCTGTGTGTAGTTTCTATCCACAAATACCTCGTTTGATGTTATTGGACAAACGTGCTTTGTCGTTTTCTCTTTTTAATTTTGGTTTTTTTAGTTTATGCAAATAAAATCGAAGACAATTGACAGTGCATTGAACCTTTCTTGCAGGTAGCTCGAAGCATTGACTTCGATCATAATTTACGTGATGAGGGAGGATGTTATTTCAAAGCTAATTTTTATAGTTACTCTCCCAGACTCCAGGTGCAAAAAAATGAAGTCCCAGGTCTCCTTCAAGAGGACCAAGCTAGTTATAGGGCTGTTTACGTGATGAGGGAGGATGTTACTTCAAAGCTAATTTTTATAGTTACTCTCCCAGACTCCAGGTACAAAAAAAGGAAGTCCCAGGTCTCCTTCAAGAGGACCAAGCTAGTTATAGGGCTGTTATTTCAAATTGTAAGAGTCTTTTATCATATGTTAACAACTCTTTGGTAGAGTTTGATAGGAGGAAAGTCCATGTAGTTGCTCACTCTTTATTAGGGGTGGCTACATATATTACTATTCTCCAAATTCGTGATGATGATACCAATTGTATTGCGTTCTCCATTATTAATGAAATTGCTTAACTTTTCTTTTTGTAAAAAAAAAAAGGCGAGGCGACATAGGAGAATCTAGTTACTTATTTAGATATAAAATTTGTGCTTGATCAATTGGAAGGAAAAACCAACGTGTGATTGGTTTAAGTGGTTGCGATTTGAGCATTTTAAACAAGTGGTCAGTGATTCGAATTCTTACTCTTATGTATGGAGAAAATCTGATTGGGAGGGGATAACCTGAAAACTTTGTAACTATATCATGATTAATAAAAAATGGAAGGAAAAAATTATTGAATTAATAACCCCATATGCCGACATATAACTACCTTCTGGTTGGCGTCTTCTTAGTCTATTTTAATGTGTTTATATTGAATTTAATGATTCTAGAGTATAAAAGTTTTATGTCGTGTTTTTCAACATACTGTGCTTCGATATAAGTTTAATGTGATTTATTTGTTTATTTACTTTTAGAGGTTATGTTTCTTTTTATTATTATTTTTTGACTGGTTATTATTATTATTGTTATTATGTTCCATATGATTCACGAGTTAATGACATAAACTAACCATTCGAATCTTGACTCTTGTGTATGGAGAAAACCTGATTGGAAGGGGAGAACCCACCTTATGTACCCAATAGGTTTCCCGACGGAGATTGATTACTGTTAACGATAGTGGATACTTCATACATGTAACATAGTTACAAAAAAAATTAACCATATAAAAATTTCTTTCACTAATATTTAAATGGTAATATAATTGCAGCCTATACCCACTTGCTACTTGTCTTTTTTCTTTTAATTTACACCTGCATCAGTACCTCACATCTTATTTTGTAAGTCTTCTGAAGCCTTTCTTTTTTATTCAAGAATCATTTTTCTTAATAAAACATTACGTTGACCTTAATTTGGCACTTTGGAAGTTCACAATCACGATCTCATCTTTGCTTTTCATGTGATTATATAGAGCGGCCTATTGTTCTCAAGTATGCACCTTCATTCAAAACTGTCACATTATTGAACTTCATTGCAGAACGATGGCTCCAAGTTTAAACTTTGACAGAGAACCAAACCAGGTTTTTCTCTTCTTCCCTTGAAATATTTTTTTACCCCAAATACTTAAATTCATAGGTACTGCAACTTTTATACTCTAAGGTTCTCAAGCATCTAAATCTTTAAGAGCTAACTTCATAGGACACATCACGAATCACTAAAAGAAAAATTTCCCCCAACCTTTATCTTAATCCAATTTTATGAAATCAGAGAGACTAAGGGCATCAATTGAACATTGTTTAAAAATGACATTATTCCTTTGAATCCAAATTAACCAAGTAATAGTAAATCAATCATCAATGTACCATTCATACCTTTATTTTAGCTTTTTCCCTCCTCACACCAAACCATGATGATGAAGAAAATGTGTCAATTAACATCAAATGGTAGAACAATAGAGCCATCCTTAGATCCGCAGCATACAACGAAGCTTTTCACTTTTGGGATGTGGGGAAGAATTAGATCTTCTACCGTTTGTTTGGGTTTTGCTGGACGGGGAATAGGTTCCGCATATAAAGGGCTCTTGGGAGTGAGGCGTCTAGCTAAGCAACGATAGTCATGGTTGATGTTTTAGCTTTTATTTATTTGTGAAAGTGAGGGTTTGATGCTACACGGTTTTCTTTCTTATGGGTTTTTTTTAGGCCTGACAGATTAATTAATGGTGAATGTGGAGAAGTTATAGGTTCAACATAACCGCGATTCTGGTTGAACTTCTATCTTGTTCCCCTTTTTGTTATTTCAGTTTCATTCTTGTATTCGGGTTGAGTACCCCTAGTACTCTATGTTGGAAAAAACTATAAATAACAATTTCTAATGAGGCAAATATTTTTTTCCCCTTCACCTGTGCAAATAAATAGGCACAACAAAAATATTTTTCCACAGGCAGAAAAATAAATAACAATGACACCACAATTTTAAGGTGGAAAACTCCCCAGTGTAGGGATAAAAACCACGGGACCAAGTCAATAAAGAAACTTCCACTATAAATAATAACGGGTACACCAAGTCTTCCTAGCAACACTAGGGAACATCAAATCAACAGCACATCACCCAATAGGTGGATACGAGCAAGCAAAAAGAGAGAAACCCCACAACAATGGGTATAACAACCCAGTTCAAAGAGAAGGCAAAACAACAAATAAAATATATCAAAATGATGAGCTCAGTAGCAGGAACAACATACCGAAATTTCAGTAAAAATGGAACAAGTTTGTTGTACCAACTTCCACCACCAAAATCCTCTTTCTTCTCCTCTTTGCGTCGACTCACGGCTCTCTGTTTGTATCTCTCATGTAACTACTGTTACATTGCAAGTTAGGGATTCAAATCCCTTTTTACATGCCACATGGGCTTGGGCCCATTATCAACTTTTATTATTATTAGTTTTTTTAAAAAGTTGAAGTGGGACCCACTTAGGAGTGACGCACCAATACTGTATTCAATATATTTTTGCTTATAAAAAAAACGGTAGAACAACTTAAACACCCGATCAAGAATATACTTTGTCCCAAATTAAGGTAGCGTTTGGTATCTGGAATGTTTTATTCCCAGGTAAACTACATTCCTAGGAATGTGATTCCTGAGAATAAAGTTTTCCCAACTTCACACATGGAAATAGAGTTTTCCCAAGTTTATAACTATCATTCACTAATTTTATTTACAAGAATCTTTTATGCCCGGGAATAATTTTTTAAAACTTCAAACAAACATGAGAAAACTTTATTTCCATGCCAACATTTCAGGGAATACTTTTTTAAAACTTGTACCAAACGCTACCTAAAGATCCAAACATATGCAATTAAAAATAGATGCATAGGAGATTCCTGATGTTGGAGATAGAGGTTGCAGGCAGAAGATCCTTGCAACTGAGTTTCATAGAATCTTAAGAACCTTTTGGGGGGACCTTCAAGAAGAATAAGAAATAAATTGTTAGATTTGATAAGACTGAATTTATCTATACATGTATGTAATCCTATCACGAAGGCCCTGTTTGCAAGTTTGGAGGGAAAGGAAAGTGAGGGAATCAAAGGGAAGGATCAAAGGGGGAGGGAAGGAAGGAGAAGGAGGGTATTATCCTTCTCCTTATTTGAGAGTGCATATTGTATGAGGGGAAGGAAATGAAAGGTTTATGACATGCTTTTATAAATTTACCCTTATTTGAAAAAATAACATAAGTAATGTTATTTAAAAAGTGTAAATTTTAAAACTGGATGAGGGTAAATTAGTAATTTCAATTACTTTCATCCAAAATACCCCCAAAATTTGGGAAATGAAAAAATTGGGTTGAGGAGGAGAATGAATGATTTATTAAAATCCCTAAAATCTTTCCCTTCAGTTAATAGAACTCACAAACAAGGAAGGGTCTCTAATAAACCTCTCATTTCCTTACAATTTTGAAAAGAACCCCATCTTATAATTTAGGAAATTTACCGCAGCTATAAAAAAATGCACCTAAACATTTTGTTTTTGGTTTCCTGGAGTATCCTCCCATTCGATAGGTGAGAGACTTATCTCCAGGGCTACGATCACTACTAGAAAATTGTTATTTTCGGACGGATTCACGGACGGATTTTAGACGGAATTTGGACACTTTTCCCACGGATTTTGGACGGACAATTAATTTCGGACGGATTTCAGACGGAACACCCCCAGTCCCAAAAAGCCTTGTTGCAAATTAAAAATTTTGTCTGAAATTCCATCCGAAATTAGTTCCAGACAGATTTCGGACAGCTTTCAGACAAACACAAAAATCTGAATTTTGGTTATATTGGCTTAATTTCGGACGAATTTCAGACGGATTCAATATTGCTATTCATGCAAATTCTGGACGGATTTCAGACGAATGTTATGATATTATTTTGAACAGATTTCCCACGGATTAGATAATCATATTTAAATAATATTTTTTGATAAACAAATCATGTTTATTAATAGAAAAGGGGCCAAACTTAAATAATTATACATACCAAATTAGGTACCTGGACTTGGAATCTAATATAATATAATAAAAAATAATTATTATTAAGGTACCACTCTAGACAAGTATCAAGCTTCAAATAAACAAAAATACAAAGTATCTTGAACTACAAGAATGATATATTAAGATTCAAAGCTTTAAAATATCATTACAAACATCAAAGACAAATTTATTCCTCATTGTTACTTTGATCACTAAACTCTTCATCTTCATCTAGCACATAATCCATCATCTCCTCATCATCATATCATCGTCGTTGTCATCTAATCATCGTCGTCATTGATTAATTCATGGCCACCATCATAAACGAGAAGGATGTTACTATAATCAAATAAAAGATAGTGAGTCCTTCCGAGAAAGCATTCATTACACTGTAACAAGATAATAGACATTATAACTAATTTAAATAACAAGATAGAAAATATGGATATTCAAACCATTTGGCTTGTACTCACATAATGGACACCATCACATTAAGATACTCTCTACTTTGAAACATGCTCGCTAAGGCTATATCAAGTTGAAGTTAAATTTGAAGAAACTACTAGGAATAGAGCAAATGTGGGGATGTCAGGAAGATATTTGGGTTTTATGTAACAAACACCAGTTTTGGCAAACCAACAACAGCATGCATCAATCATACATTAAACCATAAAGCCAACTGTTGTGACGCCGGCAAGTGTACCGGGTCGTCGCAAGTAATAAAAATAACACGGTAAGTAATTACCGAGGTCGAACTCAGGGATTGGGCTACCAATTCGACTAATCCGCGGGAAATCCGATGCGTTCGGTCAAGTTACGGAAGAAGGTGGTTGAGAGAAAGAGAATAATAGCGAAATTCAATTAACAAGTCTAATTAAACTAATTAACTAAAAAATCAGAAAACTAAAATGTCCAAGGTCACAAATCCACCTACCCAACATGTACACCCAAGTGATGATGAATTCCTCCCTAGGTTCAATTGCAATGTCAACCGGGACCCCTAAATTCTCCTAAATCCACTCTCGTGCTCATTAGGACGTATTCGACGATTGGATTAATTACTTACTAGGTCTCATAATCCTAATCTCGAATTCTGTTAATTCATGTTCCCTATAAGGTCGCACCGATCTCCTACTCACTCTCGTGCAATATTCGATCGATGATCCTAATTCAAGTTCTAAACGTGAATCGTTGACTAAGCCTCATCAACGTTAACAAGTCAATCACGCAACACATATGATCAACACAATCAAATCAGAATTAGAAAACATTTATGATCCCGATTCAAGTTCTGAAACGCGAATCGCCGTAAGGCCTCAAACACGTTTAACTGATTAATCACGCAAAACATATGATCAAACATTCAAATCAGAATCGGAAAACAAGAATTGAATTAAAGGAGAAAGACATACATCATATCGGATTTACATCGCCATGGGGGCTTCATCGTTCCCTCGGACGAGGGGATTAGTTCCTCATGCTCATAGACAAACAATCGGAATTCATCCTAAACCTAAGAATAAGAAAAGAGAAGAGGGAGACGCAGCCCCAGAATAAGGATTACAAAAGATCTCTGAAAATTCTGATCCAAAAAGTCCTCTTTTTCTGTTCTGATCTGCTCTATTTATAAGGAGGCCACGTGTCACGGCCGTGATAGCCATCACGGCCAGGCCGTGACGGCTTCTGTTTCTGGCGCACTTCTGGAATTTGAAATTTCGCGACGCGAAAGATGTCTCGCGACGCGAGCCCGCCTTTCACGGCCCGTGATGTGAATCACGGCCAGGCCGTGATGTTCTCTGCCTTGTGTGGATTTTGGGTCACGGCCGTGATACACATCACGGCTAGGCCGTGATGGTCTCTGACTTGTGTGGCTTTTAGGTCACGGCCGTGATATACATCACGGCTAGGCCGTGATGGTCTCACGACTGGTACTTTTCTGGAATTCACACACTCGCGACGCGAAGGACGTCTCGCGACGCGAACCTTCCTTTCACGCCCCGTGATGTGAATCACGGCTAGGCCGTGATGGTCTCTGTCTTCCCGGGTCTTCAAACTCTCGCGTGGCGAGCTTCCTCTCGCGGGGCGAGAATCTCCAGAATAGCAATCTCCACTCTTTCTTGACTTTCCTAAATTCTTAGAGCTTCACTTATGGACCTGAAACAACGGAAGCAACCACAAGCGTAATTCTATTCAAAATAACCTAAAAACTACACAAAAGACGCAAAACGAGTCAAAGTCCAACTTAGGAACAAAACAAGGCAAATTTGGGCGAAAACGAGAGTGAACTCGAATAAATTGGCACATAAACCCTAGTTCATCTGGTCATAAAACTAGATAAGCCAGAGGCTTATCACCAACCTAATATAGATCATGCACCAAAGGGAAGAGACTTAGGAGAAGATGAGATAATAAGGGAATAAAAGCTCTGGGGCAGTGAGGACAATGTGAGAAAGGGCATAATAGCGATTTGGGCTGCAACAACCTAGTTTATGCAGCAAGGGTGATGAAAAGCAAGGGGAAACGATTAGGAGGAAGACATTAAAGAGGAGGGAAAAGGGCTAGAGAGATGTATCAGGAAATTGAGTAATGATTTGAGAGGGAGGGGTAGGCACCGGTGTAGCCTACAACTCTATTTTCATTCTATATTGTCCTTTTATTGTTTGGGAGATCTATGTACTACATTTCCTCTATTTTTGGAATCTATTAGTTTCGGTAACATAGTCAATTTCAGTAAATAATGTAGTGATATTTTAGTTCTGAATATTAGTTTCTATCATCCACATTTCTCTTCATTCTATTATTAGTTTCTTCTCACATGGATTTTCAATAAGTGGTTTGATGAGTATGTAAAGAAAATCCACACAAATCACCCAAGGTTCATATGTAAATAAAAAGTAACATATTATCACCTTTCTCTCAAGTTCCACCATGTAGCTTTCAAATAAATCTTCCTGATCTCTTGGCCTTTCAACGGCGCTGAATCGTTCATCATGTTCAAACATACTTATAGCTTTGCTGATCATGGAAAATGATTAATTAGAAATTATGAGGTGGATTAGTTGCAGTTCCGCCTAAAGAGATCAACTAAAAATAAATTCTTAAATCAATCAAGCAGAAACATACCTCCATCTTGTGGATGATGTAAGTTCTTTACACTCTTGAAAAGAGAATATGCATAAAGAGTTAATCAATGAGAGAAACCATATAGTGTGTCATTAACACAAATCTACAAAATAATATGCAACTACATTGTGCCATTTAATTAGTGCACTTGATGCAGACTGATGGATCCACTGCAAGGTAGTACATGCAATGTGCCATGGGAGGCTTGCTTCTCACCTCATTAAAAGCTTGTTTTCGCTCACCAAGTGTTTTTAAAGCATTATATATTTTGTAACACATTCAATTACCACCATGCTATAACACATTCTCACATATAAACATATCAATTCAAATCAAACCAACAAGCCAAGACAAGTAAACAAACCAATCAAGCACAGCCTGTAATCACATCAATTCATACAAGAAACCAAACCAATTCAAATAATTACCCACACCAAATAGAGAGGTTTTGAAGGATTCTATTGTCACCTTGAATCCTCTTAAAAAGAGGTAATATCGAAATCTAGCTCTTTTCTCGATGTCCTAGATATGTCTGTTTCTTTTCCTTGTTGTAGTCTCATCAATAACAGAGTTGAATTGAATCATTTCCTTTCTCCTTCTTGTACAGTTTCGACCAGCATAAAGAAAAAGGCCCTCACATATTAATTCAACAAACAGTTCATTAATTAACAAAATATTGACAATTACTTATTATATAGTTAAACAAATTTACAGATTAATCCTTAACAGAGGCAGGAATTGAGATTTAGATAAAATCTGGGGTTAGGGTTTCAGAATGAAATTTGGGGTTTTGAATTTTGAGCTTGGAAAGTTGAAATCCAACTCACCCAATATAAAAGAAAGAAGAGATGGTGGCGATTGGGTTGTCCGGTGCGGCGGAGACAGCGGCGTTGGACGGTGGCAGTGACTTTTCAGAAACATCCATGACCCAAAAATGAAAACAAGCTTCATAGAAAAGATAAAAGAGTTTTAAACAACAAACAAATGAGAAAAGAATCCATGGAAAGTGATTGGAAGCTTACCACGATGGTGACGGCATCCAAACGGAGGAGCCAAACAGAGCAAAACACGCTGGATGAAGAGCTTCGTTACGGGGTTGTCTTCCTCCCTTTAGACGCGACCGTGACAGTGATCGAAGGAGGACCGACGGTGATGGAACGCGGCGGCGCGCGACTGGTTATGACGGAGAGAAGAAGGAGCAAGTTATTGGTTATTGGAAGAAGGCAGAGAATTAAAAGATGAAGAAACATGAAAAAGAAGACTCTGCAAGGGTGGTCGGAGTTCTTACCTCACAGTGGTTCTCCGGTGACGACTTCAAACCCGAAAACCAGTTAGATCAAATGAAAGGTCTTGAGGAGATGAAGAGAACGGTGGTGGTTTCGTGGCCAACGGAGGCCGGACGGCGCCGTAACGTGGCCAGGAAATGGTAGCGGCGGCAGACATTGGGTGAAGAAGAAGAGTGTTTGTAACGCCCTTCGTTACATTAGTGATCCCAAGATAAAATCAATAAAATATCCTTTAAAACATTTAATTAAGACATATATCTCATAACGAAAAATTAGAAAAAACATTAAAGTCTGAAAATGCCTCATATTAAATAATATAGTATTGGATTATCCATGTAATGAATATAGATATAAATAAATAAATAAAAATCAAAGCCTCAAAACCGGACGTCTAACTACAATCCCAACAATAAATAATTGCGTCTAGCCACATACGGCTTCTTATTCAAGAACAGACTAACCAAACTAGAAAGATTATCTAATGGTGTCCACTAAGTCTTCACGCCTCTTCAGCCTCAATGACGTCCTCCTCGTGCTCTGAAAATAATGCTTAATAATGAGATATAAAATCCCAGTAATCAAAAATACAGTTTTATAAAAACATTATCGAAAATAGCATTGTTCTCAGCCGGTGCGGTAACCGGAAAAACTGTCCATGGTACCCGCTAATTTTTCAAAATAATATATATAAAGAAAATACTTTTAACATTAATAACAAACTCGTCTCAATACATCACATTTCATATACCAGATAAATTCAAGTTTAATCCAAGCGGTCTGAAGACCTCCTAATCAAATTGGCTCCTTGCCGGCATGCCACATGTTCACACATCACACGACAATGGCGTCCCATTGCCCAACCCTACTCACGAGGAGTGTTTCAATGTCACCCTCCTGTCGGGGACATTTCCATTTCGATACCTCCCATGTGCACATGGTGGTATTTCTCCTTTTTCGACACCCCAACTTGGGGCGGTGTTACTTTCGATACTTCTTTTTAGGTAGTATTACTTATTTTCGACATCCCAATTATATGGGGATGTTACTTTCGATACACCATTACGGTGGTATTACTTTTCGATACCCCTATCATAGGTGGTATTGCAGCAAACATCATACAACACATTACAATTCAAACATGTCATGTCACATACATGTAACAAGCTATTTTTCACGAATTAAACAAATAAATTTCCCCCAACAACAAGCAATCACGAATATCACAATATATCACAATAAGCATCTTACAACATCATTTAAAACACATTCCCCTTTTTAACAAAAACCCACAATTTTAGAAATTAGGTTACTGGCAGTATGCATCAAATCAATTAAAACCCCAATTTCATGTAATAATTCATTGTCAACACAAACAATTATATATATACCATGGAAAGGGTTCGTAAAAAGTATTGTTACTCACCTCTTGATGACCTCCAAAATGTTCTAGAAATTACGTACGATAAAAGTTGGTGCTCCTCCAAAATATTTTCTTCCCTTCACTGTTACGATTACACCGGCAAGAAAAATAAACGCACTGTACGGCCCCTTCTAAAACCCTCCTCTGCGGCGCTCTCCCTCCTGCACATGAGTGCCTATATATAGATACTGCACGCTAGGCTCTAGGTTTCTTCTTTTTTTCTTTCGTTTTTTTTTTAAATATTTATTTTCTTTCCCTTTTTATCTTTGACAAAAGTCAAAGATCATTCATTAGCTTCCTTGAGGCTCAACGCCCCATGACGCCCCTCAAGCATATTTATATAATATATATATATATTTATATATTTTTTTTAATTTTGCATTTCTCTTTTTTTTTTGTGGATAATTTCAATAAATCCTTGTATTGTCACTTCTTTACACTAAGTCTCCCATTTATATTTTATTTACACTACACTTTTTAATAATTCTAATATTTTATCTGCACTATACTTTTTAAATTAATTATATTAGAATTTCAGGATGTTACATTTTCTCCCCTCCTTAAAGAATTTCGTCCCCGAAATTCGCCTCATACTCACGCACCCATTTTAACATGTGACATATTCAAACGTAAGGATTACCGTACCTTAGATAATACAATCTGGGTATTGACGCGCGATGTCCTCCTCCATCTCCCAAGTGGCTTCCTCAGGAGTCAATCCGCCCCATAACACTTTCACCAATGGAATCGCCTCGTTCCTTAGAGTCTTAGTGCTCTTGTCCAGGATTTGACTAGGCTTCGGCTTATAGATCAAATTATCCTTCAATTGTACAGACTCAGGGGCTATCACATGAGATGCATCAGGCACATATTTTCTGAGTTGCGACACATGGAAAACATCGTGAAGGTTTGCCAACTGTGGCGGAAGAGCCAATTGATAAGCAACAGGCCCGACTCTTTTAAGGATTTGGAAAGGTCCCATGAAACGAGGATTTAGCTTGCGGACTTTCATCGACCTCCCTACCCCCATCTTAGGAGTGACTCTCAAAAATACATGCTCACTTTCCTGAAATCCTAGAGGCTTCCTCCTTTTGTCGGCGTAGCTCTTTTGTCTACTTTGCGCCGTGCGCATCCTCTCCCTAATCATTTTGATCCTCTCAGAGATTTCCTGGACCAATTCAGGTCCTATCAAGGTTTTCTCACCTACCTCACACCAACATAAAGGGGACCTACACTTCCTCCCATATAGGGCCTCGTAGGGTGCCATGCCTATACTAGCGTGATATCCATTGTTATACACAAACTCAATGAGAGGTAGGAATCTATCCCAACTCCCTCCTTCATCCAAGACACACGCTCTATGCATGTCCTCAAGGGTCTGAATGGTCCGCTCTGACTGACCATCCGTTTGGGGATGATAGGCCGTGCGAAGGTTCAACTTAGTCCCAACGACTTCTTTGAAAAGCTCTTCAAAATCTAGAGGTAAACCTCGGGTCTCTATCTGACACTATAGATGTGGGTATCCCATGAAGTCTGACTATTTCCTTGATATAAAGATAGGCCAACTTGTCTAAGCTATAGGTTGCCTTAATTGGCAAGAAGTGGGCACACTTGGTCAACCTATCCACTATCACCCAAATGGCGTCTAAGCCCAAACGTGTCTTAGGTAACCCCATCACAAAGTCCATAGAAATTCTCTCCCACTTCCATTCTGGAATCTCCAAGGATTGCAACAACCCCGAAGGCTTCTGATGTTCTATCTTAACCTTTTGGCACACTAAACACCTAGTTCTGAAGCCAGCCACATCCTTTTTCATTCCTGGCCACCAATACATCCTCTTAAGGTCTTGGTACATCTTAGTTATTCCAGGATGTATGGTAAACTTTCCCTTATGAGCTTCCCCTAATATCTTCTCTCTAAGGCTCCCCTCCTTAGGAACAATGATCCTATTCTTAAACTTCACTAGCCCATCAACAGAAAACTCATAACCCTCTTGTCCCAACCGAGACTGCAACTCCTGGCCTAAAAGTTGTTCCCGCCTAACCTCATCTCTAAGGTCACTATTAATTTCCAAACTATTCAACTTCAAGCTTAAGACATTTAAGGATACATCCAACACTTCCAGATTCATGTCCCTAAACTCTTCCACGAGGTTCAGCTCTTGCACCATCAAGCTCGACATGTGTAGGGACTTCCTACTCAACGCATCTTCCACCATATTGGCTTTTCCCGGATGGTACTTCAACTTGAAGTCATAGTCCTTAAGGAACTCCATCCACCTTCGTTGTCTCATGTTCAACTCCTTCTGGTCGAATAGATATTTAAGGCTTTTATGGTCACTAAAAACTTCAAACTTTGCCCCGTAAAGGTAATGCCCCAAATCCTAAGAGCAAAAACCACGACTGCTAGCTCTAAGTCATGGGTAGGGTAATCACTTTCATTTGGCCTAAGCTGCCTAGAGGCATATGCTACCACCTTAAGACACATCCCAAGTCATTCTTAGATGCGTCACAGTATACCACAGAACTCACTAAGGGATCCTAGTATAATTAAGACCGGTGATGACACCAATCTCCTCTTAAGCTCTCGGAACCCGTCCTCACACCACTGGTCCCACACAAAAGGTTTCTCCTTCCTAGTCAACTGGGTCAAAGGTAAGGCTAATCTAGAGAACCCCTCTACGAACTTCCTATAGTAACCAGCTAAGCCTAAGAAACTTCTTACTTTGGTTACTATCTTAGGCTGTTCCCATCCCAACACCGCGTCAACTTTAGAGGAATCAACCGTCACACCATCCTTTGAGATTGTGTGTCCTAAAAACTTTACCTCGTCTAGCCAAAACTCACACTTCTCTGGTTTGGCATAAAGATGCTCGCCCCTCAAGATTTGCAACACCAACCTTTAGTGTTCTCCATATTCTTCTGGTTTCCTAGAGTATATTAAAATATCATCTATGAACACCACCATAAACCTATCCAAAAAGGTCCTAAAGATCCGATTCATGTAGTCCATGAAAACGGCTGGGGCATTGGTCACTCCAAAGGGCATCACTACATACCCATAGTGCCCATACCTTGTCCTGAAGGCTGTCTTGGGGATGTCCTCGCTTCTAACTCTAATTTGATGGTATCCCGATCTTAGATCTATTTTGGAAAACACCGACGCTCCCCTTAACTGATCTAAGAGATCATCTATCCTAGGCAAGGGATATTTGTTCTTGATGGTTACCTTATTCAGTTGCCTATAATCGACACACAACCTCATGCTCCCATCCTTTTTCTTCACTAAAAGCACCGGTGCTCCCCAAGGTGACACACTAGGCCTAATGAACCCCTTTTGCAACATATCCTCTATCTGTTTCTTGAGTTCGCTCAACTCTAGAGGTGCCATCCTATAGGGTGCTACTGATACAGGTCCACTCCCAGGTACTAGATCTATGGTAAACTCAATCTCTCTATCTGGAGGTAAATCAGAGACATCCTTAGGAAACACATCTGGGAACTCACACATAATAGGCAACGCCGCTATATCATTCTCAGCCTCTATCTTAGCATAAAAGAGAAGTATATATCCTTGAGCTCCCTCAACTAAGCACTTATGACATGAGGCAGTAGAGATAAGATGTTCTGTCCTAGAAGAGTCAACAGACATGGACTGTGGAATGAAAGAAATAGTTCGACTAGCACAATCAATAACAGCATTATTACGAGACAATCAGTCCATGCCCAAAATAATATCCAGACCAGACATAGGTAAACATATCAAATCAACAATATAAGTCAGGTCTTGAAACAACAAGGAACATTGCGCATGCATGACAGAAGAAGTAATCAATCTATCTTTAGCAGGAGTAGAAACACACAAATCATGTGACAGTTTAGTGATAGGTAACTCTAAGAATTGAGCACATTTAAATGAAATGAATGAATGTGTTGCTCCCGAATCGAACAATAGAGTAACTTTCCTCCTGTACGAGTTGAAGAAATTCAGCCTCATTCGGATCTAAGCTGCCTCAGAATGATGACGAATTGTTCTTCTTGAATTCGAAAAGTCCCACGTGCTAAGGGTCCTAGGTTGCCACCACTCCATTAGTGATTGGCCTCCATTCCCATTCAGTTGACGGAGAGTCTCCGTCTGCCCTTGCATAACCTTGGCCATACAATCCAAAGCTGCTGCAAGTGCAACATTCGTCCCTCGCCTATTAGTCGCCATAAATCTGCTCACTACCAATGAAATATTGGGTTGATCAGGTCCAATATCCCAAAGAATAGCATGCAGCCTTTATAACTCTAACAAGCATCCTATGCGCCCAAGTTTTGTTTTTGAAAAAAGCCCCACTACCACAGTCCGATTTAGAATCGAACTGCTCTGATACCATAAATGTAACGCCCTTCGTTACATTAGTGATCCCAAGATAAAATCAATAAAATATCCTTTAAAACATTTAATTAAGACATATATCTCATAACGAAAAATTAGAAAAAACATTAAAGTCCGAAAATGTCTCATATTAAATAATATAGTATTGGATTATCCATGTAATGAATATAGATATAAATAAATAAATAAAAATCAAAGCCTCAAAACCGGGCGTCTAACTACAATCCCAACAATAAATAATTGCGTCTAGCCACATACGGCTCCTTATTCAAGAACAGACTAACCAAACTAGAAAGATTATCTAATGGTGTCCACTAAGTCTTCACGCCTCTTCAGCCTCAATGACGTCCTCCTCGTGCTCTGAAAACAATGCTTAATAATGAGATATAAAATCCCAGTGATCAACAATACAGTTTTATAAAAACATTTTCGAAATTAGCATTGTTCTCAGCCGGTGCGGTAACCGGAAAAACTGTCCATGGTACCCGCTAATTTTTCAAAATAATATATATAAAGAAAATACTTTTAACATTAATAACAAACTCGTCTCAATACATCACATTTCATATACCAGATAAATTCAAGTTTAATCCAAGCGGTCCAAGACCTCCTAATCAAATTGGCTCCTTGCTAGGCATGCCACATGTTCACACATCACACGACAATGGCGTCCCATTGCCCACCCCTACTCACGAGGAGTGTTTCGATGTCACCCTCCTGTCGGGGACATTTCCATTTCGATACCTCCCATGTGCACATGGTGGTATTTCTCCTTTTTCGACACCCCAACTTGTGGCGGTGTTACTTTCGATACTCCTTTTTAGGTAGTATTACTTATTTTCGACATCCCAATTATATGGGGATGTTACTTTCGATACCCCATTACGGTGGTATTACTTTTCGATACCCCTATCATAGGTGGTATTGTGGCAAACATCATACAACACATTACAATTCAAACATGTCATGTCACATACATGTAACAAGCTATTTTTCACGAATTAAACAAATAAATTTCCCCCAACAACAAGCAATCACGAATATCACAATATATCACAATAAGCATCTTACAACATCATTTAAAACACATTCCCCTTTTTAACAAAAACCCCCAATTTTAGAAATTAGGTTACTGACAGTATGCATCAAATCAATTAAAACCCTCAATTTCATGTAATAATTCATTGTCAACACAAACAATTATATATATATACCATGGAAAGGGTTCGTAAAAAGTATTGTTACTCACCTCTTGATGACCTACAAAATGTTCTAGAAATTACGTACGATAAAAGTTGGTGCTCCTCCAAAATATTTTCTTCCCTTCAGTGTTACGATTACACCGACAAGAAAAATAAACGCACTGTACGGCCCCTTCTAAAACCCTCCTCTGCGGCGCTCTCCCTCCTGCGCATGAGTGCCTATATATAGATACTGCACGCTAGGCTCTAGGTTTCTTCTTTTTTTCTTTCGTTTGTTTTTTTTTTTTTAAATATTTATTTTCTTTCCCTTTTTATCTTTGACAAAAGTCAAAGATCATTCATTAGCTTCCTTGGGGCTCAGCGTCCCTGACGCCCCTCAAGCATATTTATATAATATATATATATATTTTTTTATTTTGCATTTCTCTTTTTTTTTTTTTTTTTTTGGATAATTTCAATAAATCCTTGTATTGTCACGTCTTTACACTAAGTCTCCCGTTTATATTTTATTTACACTACACTTTTTAATAATTCTAATATTTTATCTGCACTATACTTTTTAAATTAATTATATTAGAATTTCAGGATGTTACAGTGTTAGGTTTTTTCAGACTGAGGTGGTGTTTGGAAGAGTTTGTTTAAGCTCCTTTTGACTTATCTGATGACATAAACTCTTATGCAGTATGTTTGACAGAGCTTATAAAAATAACTTATGTCATCCCATAAGGAGTTTTTGACTTATTTTCATAAGTCACTTGGAGAAGCTTGTGGAATTATGATAAGAGCTTATGCACTAAACACCTTCTCTGTGTTTTTCACTATTCGAATATTCTCATGCCTCTTTATTTCTTTTTCTTTCTTTAAGCGCTTATGGCATAAGCTCTCATGCGATAAGATCTTATGTTATAAGCTCTTAATTAAATTGTTTACCCAAACGCACCCTGAGTATAAGAAAGAACGATTCGTGGGTTAAGGGAGAAGAAAGGGGGTGTGTTCAGTAAAATAGGGGGTGTGACTAGAAATTTAATAAAATCAACTTTTAATAAAATATGTGTTATCTTAAAATTAGGTAGTTTCGTAAATAAATTTTACCCTTTATAAACCCCAAAATACTTATATTTTCTCACTAGAATATTTCTAAGCCATTTATTTTATACTAAATTATAAAATATAATTTTTATAATTATACAAAAAGTCCCCATTTGGTCCCTGTCGTACAAAATTTTAGGGACAAATTTCATTATGTTTTGCTCGTATAGGGACCAAACGGGTAAGGGACCAAATGGAGATTTTTTGTACGTATAAATTTATGACGCCGTGATCATGTTGCCTATTTTTTGTTGTTGTATATTAGTCTATTGTTATAAATTTTTACAACAATTTAATTTCTAAAATTTAATTTTTGATTTTAATTTACATTTTACATTTTATTAGTCTAAATATATTTTTTAATTTTTTTCATAAATCTTGTTTACTTTTAAATTTATTAAGATCAAATATTTTAATCATATTTGTAAGATAAATTATTTAATCTTTTTCAAGAAAAATATAAAAAATAACAAATCCGTGTGAAATATGTCTCAAATTTTCGAACAGATTTCACACGGATGTAAGATAAATCAAAAAAATATAAAAAATAACAAATCAGTGTAAAATCTGTCTCAAATTTTCGGACAGATTTCAGACGGATGTAAAATAAATCAAGAAAAATATAAAAAATAATATATCCGTGTGAAATCTGTCTCAAATTTTCGGAAAAATATAAAAAATAACAACCGTGTTTTGTCTCAAATTTTCGGACAGATTTCAGGCGGATGTAAGATAAATCAAGAAAAATATAAAAAATAACAAATCCGTGTGAAATCTGTCTCAAATTTTCGGACAGATCTCAGACAGATGATTGAAAAGACCCAAGTTAAAAAAAATATGAAACTGATCCGTGCGAAATCTGTGGGAAATATTTTGGCGCGTTATTGGCACGAAAGTTTGAGACAAAGTAGAGACGGATTTGAGACGGAATCTCATTGAAAATTACATTCGTCTCAAATCCGTCCGAAATGTTCATAAATTTTCATACGGAAACATTTCCGTCCGAAAATTCCGTCCGAAAATTCAAGTTTTCTAGTAGTGGATCAGTCTCCTAAGCAAGGACCCCTTCTAATGGTGTTTTATTCCATACACATGAATCCATTGAACTCAGGATCTCATGTTTAAGGGACTCAAGCCCCTTCCACTTGGACCAACGCATATTATAAATGCTTCTAAACACTTATCCCAATTAGACAACTCTTATGAAATATCACTTTCAAACCAAATAGCTTTTCAAAGCAATGAAAAATAGACTTCATTCATCAAGCCCCAAATTATTAATGTATCATCTGCAAACTAAAGGCGAGAAATTTCTCCTTGATTATCGCCCACTCTAAATTAAAACCCCTAAATTTATTGGTTTCAAGAACCTTTTGGATGATACTGTTAAGACCTTTTGCTGCTGCTAAAAATATAAAGTTTGTCTGATTCCTTGAAACCTCTAAGTTTTGCTGTTAAACTATGCCATATAGATACTAATGTTGAGTCAGAAAAATACAAGCTTTTATCCAAAGTCTGAACCGCATTAACATTAGTTAAGACATCCCCAATTCACATAATCATAAGACTTCTTGAAATCAATCTTAAAAATTCAAAGAATCATTCTTAATCTTTTTTGCAAAATCAACTACTTCAATAACAACTACTACCCCATCTGTTCTTACAAATTTCCGATGACTAAGATCAGAAACAAGAAAGAACAATATCGCTACATTTCACAAGCAATCTCAATCAAGAACACTTTCTTTTATTAAAGAATACTCTCAAAGGAGATTACTGTTACAGAATAGTTTAACCTTCCTATACATTAAACATCTACATATATAGGCAATAGAATATAACTGCTCCTCCCATTATCCCTCAACCGTAAGTGTAATTGCTCCTCCCATGATCTCTCAACCACTAGTCTAACCACTCCTAATTTATACAGACAGTACATACACCATCTAAAATTTGTATGGAAAGAAAGGCAACTTGATTTGAAGCAATAACAAAATTCAATATAACTTTTAAATAGTCTCCTGGCCAATAATTTAGAGATAATTTTGTATAGACAACAATCAGAGTTATAGGACGATAATTAGAAATAGTTTGGAAATTGTCTTTCTTAGGGACCCGAGAAATAAAAGAAGTGTAAATCATTTGGGAGTCCACCATTAGAATGAAATTTACCAATCATATCATATACCTCTTTGCAAGGAATCCCTCCAACAGCTCTAATGAATTTGAAATTATATCCATATGGACCCTGACTCTTATTATTTTCACAACTCGATACAACCTCCTTATTTTCCTCCAGACGTCTAAAGGGAGTATATATAAAAATTCATTCTCAGGTTCAGAAGTGTGGTTGAAATTTACACTTTCTTTTGTAGCTAGATCGAGACCAATGCACCTTACAATAAACACTAGAGAAATGAGCTTTTAATCGCGTCTATAATATTGGAGAGTCCTCAAATTATAAAAAATTTGCATATTTCATATGCTAAAGTCATTAGAATTCCTCAAGTCCTTAACTTCCTTGAAAAACTCCTATTTTAACCTATAAGCACCATAAAGAACTGCGCGTGCTTAAAAGAAATAAATGTTATCTCTATTTAACAAATTTATTATTTATCATATCAAGGTCTTTGAATCTTCTTATAGGTAATTTTCACAGGAAATTCTTATGTAAAGGCAGTGATACTAAACAGACCTCGGAAGCTAAACAGCCTTAACCATGAAATGGTAAGTTCCAAAACCAACTCTTAAACATCTGAAGTAAATTTCTCTACTTATTATAATCTATCGTTTTAAAATTTATGAGGTCTAGGAAGATTGAAGCTCTCACTATTGAGGGTTCAACTGGCTTAGTTTTTAATGGATATCATTTTCCATTAAATTGCAGCAAGGGATAAGCGACCAAGGAACAAAAACACAATTATTTTGTTGTAAGAGTGTTATGACGGCTTCATTTTTTTGTTTTGTTTTGCAGATTAGTCAAATTTTGAAGAATTTAAGGCTGTATGAGAATGAACCTTCAGTCAAAATTGTGATATTGAAGGTAAAGCACCAAGAGAAGATTTCTTATAATCTTACGGGGAATGGGCATATCAAATTAAATATGCAATTTCTTTTTTTTTTTAATGTTTAAATTATTTTGGGTAAATTATTTACAAATTACCTATTTAAAGTTTATTTCATTTTTATGTTTCGTACATAAACTTTTATTTTTTTAGGTTTAATTATTGAGTTGGTCCCTAAACTATTTAAGAATTTTCAAATAGAAAACTTGAACTTATATAAAATTTTCAATGGGGTCCCCGAGATAAAAAGTTCATAATAGGGTTCCTGAACTTGCATAAAATTTTCAATTGGGTACCTAAATTAGAAAGTTGACTATATAAAATAAAAAAATCATTAAATGTTATATGATGAATTTAGAAGAAAAAAATTGTTCGACATAATAATAAAATGTCAAGTGATGAATATGAGAGAAAAAATTCATTATTTAAAATAATAATAATAATAATAATAATAACAATAAAAACTTAGTGAGAAAAGTTATTGTTTACCATAATAATTAAATAAAACTAGATAAATTTGAGAGACAAAATTTAGTCTTGATAACAAAATAATGAAATATGAAATTGTGTTAGAAAATTCATGTTTAGTAATAAAATATTAAGAGATTAAACTAATAAACCTCAATTAAAAATATACATTTTTAAATAGTAATATATTATTAAAAGATGACTTTGAAAAAAATGTTTCGAATAAAAATAAAATAGTAAAAGATGAAACTTAGCAGAGAATGTCATTATTTGAAATGATTTGTATGCTAATATTATAACAAGAGATGAAACTGAGTAAAAAATTCAATATTTTAAAAAATAAAAATATAATTTAACAACATAATTATTGTCTGAAATAGTAAATAAAATAAAGAATCTAGTTAAGTAAATATCACATCTTATTTTGATTGTCAATTTTATTTTGAGTTATTTAATTTAATTTATTATTTTATATTTTAATTGAAGTTTATCTTAAATTATTTTAATATTTCTTAAATAATATTTTTGCTTGTTATGTCTATTATTATTATTTTTATATTATTTTAAGTATTAATTATTTGACCCAGTTTAATCTTTTAATATTTTGTTATAAAAACATGAATTTTATAGCACAATTTTATATTTTATTATTTTGTTATTATCATTTCAAGAACTAAATTTTGTTTCTCAATTTTATCTATTTTTATTTAATTATTATGTTTTTTTACTTAATTGAATTATTGTGTTAAACAATAACTTTTCTCACTAAGCTTTATTTATTTATTTATTTATTTATTATTATTATTATTATTATTATTATTATTATTATTTTAAATAGTGAGTTTCTTCTCTTATATTCATCTTTTGTCATTTTATTATTATGTCAAACATAATTTTTTTTCTCTAAATTTCATCTTATATCGTTTTATTATTATTTTTTAAATAGCCAACTTTCTACTTTAGGGATTCAATTGAAAATTTTATATAAGTTCAGAGATCTATAATTAGAATTTTTTTAGTTCGGGGACCCTATTAAAAATTTTATATAAGTTCAATGATCTAATTAGAATTTTTTTAGTTCAGGAACCCACTCAATAATCAAACTTTGTTTTTTTTTATAACCAACAGAATTAAAAGGAGTAAAAGGTTATGTTCACCCTTCTACAAAAGCCAAACAGAAGTCTAAAGTTAACAACAATAATGTCTAATATTATTTATATGGTTAATGCCTACTAAGATCTTCTTGACATGGTTGTACTTTAATAACCTTTTTAAACTACTTTCCCGTTAATGCATCAACCATAAGGGTATTTTTTTATATATCAAATAATGAAATAATCTCACTAAAGGGATACAAGAAGTATTCCTACCCGCATACATCATGAACCTAAAAATAATTTTATCGTGCATGCTTGTTGAATACAATGAGAATGGCTCAAACACCAATCTAAAAATAAAAAATGCCCTTTTAAATTTGAGGGCAATGAAGATCAGCCCCAAAATTTGAATAATTTTGTTTTGGGGCTGAATCTGATAGCATCATGGAACCTATTGGGCTAGCAAGCACAACTAATGAGCTCAGCAACAATGTCCCACCCTTTAGGTCTTCTAACTGTCCAAGTTTCCATCAAAGGCCACATGTTTCACGTGGACCTCCATGTCATGCCCATAGGTGGGGCTGACCTTGTTTTTGGAGTGGAGTGGCTTAAAGGGCTCGGCCCAGTACTCACAGATTACATTTCTCTAAAAATGACCTTCTCCTAAAATGGCCAACAAATAGATCTACAGGGCCGCTCCGGTTTGGGCCCAACCGAATTGACCTATCACCAAGTGAGGCACCTGCTTCAAACCCAAAGACGAGTTGCTTATTTCCACCTTCAACTAGGACCCGACCCAAGCCCATTCTCACTTACTTCTCCCCAACCCTACCCCCCTCATGCGGCTACCGAACTGCCTTCCCCCCTCAACACACTCACGTGATTTTCCCCTTTGTTCCAGCAACCTCAAACCCTCCCTCCCTCTAGACCCACCGACCACTCCATTCACCTACCTCCAAACGCACCCCCTGTCAACGTTGCGCCATACCACTACCCATTTTTCCAAAAGCAAGAGATAGAGAAGCGGGTCGATGAAATGTTGTGTTCTGGGATGATCCAACCCAGTCAAAGTCCTTTTTCGTCCCTAGTTCTCCTTGTAAAAAAGAAGGATGGTTCCTGGCGATTTTGTGTTGACTGCCAAGCTCTAAACGCAATCACTATCAAGGATCGATTCCCAATTCCCATCATTGATGAGCTTCTGGATGAGCTTGGTGGAGCAAGCTGGTTTTCGAAATTGGACCTAACCCAAGGATTCCATCAGATTCAGATGAAGGCCGAAGATGTCTCCAAAACAGCATTCTGAACCCACCATGCTCATTATGAATATCGCGTCATGCCATTCGGCCTCTGTAACACCCCTTCAACATTCCAGGTCACAATGAATGCTCTGTTTCAGTCATTCCTTCGAAAATTTGTGCTCGCATTTTTTGACGACATACTTATCTTCAGCAAACAGTTCGAGTAACATGTATGTCACCTTGAGCTGGTCTTTCAGAAAACATGTTGTGAAGAGACGCTCGAACTTCTTGATAGTAAAACACACACACACACACACACACACACACACACACACACACACACACACACACATATATATATATATATATATATATATATATATTAAGTTGCTGCTGATTTGTGTGTCTTTTCTCTAAGTTAGATGAGACTCGTTTTCTGTCATCATTCTCCAAATTAAAGTGCTCTACTTTTATTAGTTTCTTCATCCTCCAAGAGTCCTTCCTCTTCTGCCTTTGCATCAAGTTTTTCAATCTCATTTGTTATGGAATTAATTGAGACATCTAAATGCCCTAAAGATTCTATGTTCCACTAAACTATGGTAAAAAAGTGTAAACTTAGATATAATTCTGTTAAATTTAACAAAAACTACATGTTTGCCCTTTTTATTAGGGTTATTAAATATGTTTTTGATCCCATAAAATTGGCCAGATTTGATTTTAGTCACTGTAAAAAAATTATTCATTTTTACCAATTTTAAAGGGATTAAACCCATGTGTTAAAATTAACATAAAATTTATTTCTAAAATGTAAAAATGCACAGAACTTTAATTATGGGATAACATGTCATTTACCCAAAAAAATTAATGTGTATGAATGTATGGTTAGTTTCCATCTCATTGAAGTAGTATCGATCTTTTTTTAATTAGGCTATCGGGAAAGCTTTTTGTGCCGGTGGTGATGTGGTATCAGTAATTACGTCTTCGATTGCAGGTACAACTAATCCAAAACTTGTGAAATGTAATATGAGAAAATTCCCTACCCTGACATAATTCAGAAACATGTTGAACTGTGAAGAATATGAGTAATCAAATTAAACAAATGGTTATGTTATTGTGTTACAAGAGGTTTTGACTTTTGAGACTTTAAAAAGATGTACATAAAGAAACTTAATCCCATTTTAATCATTTTTTTAGAAAGCAAAATGGCATGCAAAAAGCACACCATAATTTATTTTTATTGATAAAAAGAACAAAAAAAAAAAAAAAACAAAAAAAAACAAAGGAACAAAATCTTTAACAACCTATGTTGATCTCCTTGATGAAATTAGGACACTGGACATATCCTGCAATGTTTTACAAGAAACAACTCATTTTAGACCATTTGATAGCGACCTTCAAAAAGCCTATGGTAAGTTAGCCAAGTAGCAAATCGTTTTCTAATATTTCTTTCCATTTAATCAAACATTTGAGTAGTTTTGCTTCAACTGGTGTGGAATCAGGTCTCTCTCATTAATGGAGTTGTCATGGGAGGAGGAGCAGGTCTGTCCATGAACACAACATTTAGGATTGTGACCGAAAAAGCTGTAAATATGCTTCTCTTCAGTTCTCTAACAATGCATGATGTTTAATAAGGCCTAATAAATTTCACCTATATCTTAAAACTAAACCAAAGTTTCATCAACTCTAACAATATTTCTTGACAAAATTTTTCTATTATTTGTAGGTATTTGCTATGCCAGAGGCATCGATAGGACTTTTTCCAGATGTGGGGGCAAATTATTTCCTTTCTAGGCTTCCTGGCTATTTTGGTAATTACCAATAAGATTATGTGCTCTTTCTTTATTAGTGCCAATATATGAGTTTGATTAGTGCTTCACAATAATCTTTATAACTTTAAATAAATCGTTGTGCTTAATAGGTTTTTGACGTTTAATTTTAATCATATTCTCATTTTTGTCTTTTTTGCTTATTTGTCGCAGGGGAATACTTGGGGCTGACTGGAGCACGTTTGGCTGGAGCAGAAATTGTAGCATGTGGTCTAGCCACTCATTTTGTCCCTTCAACGGTACTAACGACATTCTCTCTCAATCATGTTTCTATAATAAATAAAGTATGATTTAATAGCTTTCCAAAAACGAAAAATAAACCTGCATATACATATATATCTCATTCACATATATATTAATTTGTAAGGTGATTTTGAAATGGATTATTTTATGATCAATTCAATTTTTCACTTGTGTGTGTGTAATAGAAGCTAAATTCACTGGAAAATGCCCTACAAACTGTTACTTCTTCAAATGTATCAACTATTGCCACACTTGTAGAAACTTTCACAGAGAAAGTAAATGTGAAGGAAGACAGCCCCTTTAGAAGGTAATTCTTGAAAAACTATTATCATTTCCTTGATATTTGTGCACTTTTGTGAATTGAAACTTACCGAGTGATCGTTAACTCGCTTCACAAAAAAAGATTGGAGACTATAAACAAATGTTTCTCAAAAGGGACAGTGGAGGAAATAATTCAATCCTTGGTAAGTAAATTAAATATACATATGCAACAAGTAATTAGGTGTGCACACCTTATTCATTTATTCACATATATTATGCTGAATACTTGGTATAAATAACATTTTGGCTCATACGGTTATAGGAAAATGAATTACGAAATAGAGCAGAAAAGTGGATCACAAATGCATTAAGCTCCATGCGTTCACCTAGTCCCACGAGCCTAAAAGTATTTCTCAAATCAGTACGTATAAAGCAAAAAAAAAAAAAGAGATAATTATTCCATTCTGCAAATTACTAACTTGTATTTGTTATAAGTAGTAATGAATCGTGAACTTGATGCCTATTAGATTAGAAAAGGAAGGGTACAAAACATTGAACAATGTCTTTATAGGGATTACAACATTGCTTGCCACTTCTTCAGAAGGACTATAAGCAGTGATTTTTATGAGGTAAATTTTTTTAACAACTCTATTTAAGAAAGCAAATTATGAAGGGAAAAAAAACTTATATAAGATTTTTTTTTATTCTAATATAAAATTGTCATGAAGTTGTTACTTTTTTCTTCTTGGAGATGGTAGTACTTTTAGAGTGGTATTCTCTTCGGACTCAATTATAAGCAAAATTAACTAATTTCATATTTATTAAGGAAGTTAGTCAATTTAGTTTAATTGTCTTGATTTATGTATAAAAAAAAAGAGTTACAATTGTTAATCTACCCTTTTAATTGCCTCAATGTTGTGCAATGCTCTTGAAAAATTAAAAGAAGAATTGATTGGATTGGTTAGGTTAATTTTTGAAATACTGTCATTAAATAGAGTTGAATTGATTGAGTTTTATTTATATTTGAGTTCATAAAATATAAATATCTTTTTGCTTATAATTGAATCATGACGAAGTATAAAAGTGAATCAGGCTATTGAGATACGTGTTGTGACTAATGAGTCCCTTTATTTAACCCTTTTATTCAACTTTAAAACGTCGCTCACAGGGTTCAAGAGCAAAGCTATTTGATAAAGACAACAAACCCAAGGTAAAAACACTCTCCTATATCTGCTTTCTATATAGAGATATAGACAATTGGGTCAATATTTCTTTTCAACCAATGATTTTGCCTAACTGTTTTTTTCTCCTCCTTGTGTTGGTTAATTAGTGGGAGCCTTCAAAGCTAGAGCTGGTTAACGATGAAACGGTGGATCAGTACTTCAGAAATGTCAATGATGAGGAATGGGAGTCTTTGCAATTTCCTGATAGAAATAGAACCCACCCCCAAATTGTAAGCAAGTTGTAGATTGAAGCCATAAGGTCGCGCTGAGCTCTTTCTTGGCTGTTAATTTTAAGAACTAAGTGAGCATATTAAAGAATAAAGTGGTGTGTAGTCCCCTGACCCTGACTCAACTTGGTTCAAAAACCCTTAATGCAGTCTATCACATTTCTATTCCCTTCTCCCTACTTGTGTAAGGCTTGCTATGTGCCTTCCCTTCCACAAATAAAAATGAAGTGGTGTGTGTTTATTTTAGTTCTTTGCAAAATAAAATCATAGTGTTGCATTTGTGGCAGCCCATTAATGCCTAAGGGCTGTCTCTCTTACCCCTTCTACAAATGGTTGGATCTAGATTTGTATGAACTGATCATGTTTTCGATAATTGAAAATTTATTGATAAAATGTCCCGCTACAACATCATAGACAGCAAGCTCCACCCACCTTCTAAGAAGGGATGTAAAGAGCACACACTAACATTTGCTAGACAAAGAACAAATCTATTTTGAGTACAAGTGCCCCCAATCTAAGAGAATAAGAAGACACTTTTTTTTTTTTGATAAGCAACTAGATGTATTAAGTAGAGTACGAGGGGTACTCTTAACCCATTACAAGAGGTCAAAACAATGCCTATCAGATCATGAAACTACACACAATACAGAGAAAGCAATCTTCTTCGTCCAAGCTTTGCACCATGTCCACATTCTCACTCTGATTAAATCGGTTACCTTCTCTGAGTCTAGGCTCCCATTGTTGAAGATGCAGGCATCACCTTCCATGATTTCAACCCATTTCAAAAATGGCAGCACTCACAGAGATAATAGCCTTATGCTTCTCATTGCAGCTCCACCAAGCTAGTAAAACAAGTCCACATTGTGCATTTGCATGTCCACTAAGTGAATTGATCTTCCATTTCTGCTCCCTTTATTGCCAAAGCACCCTATTCTTAATCCAGCAAAAACAAAACCAAACCTTAACCCCCATTACATCGATGTAATAAACACCCAGCCGGTTAGGTTATAAACAACGATGAGCATGTTTCGGTTATCAACCCCCGTATTCTTTATTCAATATAATTTTTGCTTATAAAAAAAAACATGTTTTGGTTATCACTAGTGCTCCGGACTCCAGCTTGAGGTATATGAATTGAATTTATTCACAAATAACATATTTGAAAATCTTTTGTTGATTAAGTTTGAACAAGATTTTCAGTAAAAATTCATGGTTCAAGTTGAAGTGAAAAAAAAAAACAATATTTCCATTAAATTAAACAATGATTTACAAACTATAATTCAAAATTTTTTAAGGTAATTGATGGGCTTGAGACCTTTTGTTCTCATAGAAAACAAACACCGCCTCGCATTAATAGAAAAAGGCGCAAAAGAAAAATAAATGGGAAGATGAATTAAATTCTAAGATTTCTAAATAAACCAAAAAATAGTAATACCATTGCAACTTGAGCCACCAAATTGTTCACAGTTTTCAAATTACATAAGAATAAGAGGAAAAAGAAATGGACTTGACGACTTGCGATGTGACATCTGGGGCTGGCGATGACGAAGAGAGGTCGTCGGTGTAATAAGGCACGGACAAGGAGCGACTCCTGATAAATTTCTAGATGAAGGGACACATGAATGAACTAATAACACACTGGAACGAGAGAGATCTTGAGACTGTGTACGTATGAGACCATACAGTTGAGGATGTCTTATAAGAATTTATCGGTACTATCTATATCAACAAAATGTATCTTTTTTTGGGATCACATCACTTAAGAACTCTAGTATTAAGCATGCTTGACTTGAGTAACTTCTGGGATGAGTGACCTCCTGAAAAATTTAGTGTGTGTGAGGACAAAGCAGAATAAAAAGATCCGTATTTACCATCTTTGCTACTACAACATTTCATTCAACACGGGGCATATTTGCTAGGAGGAAGGATAAGAAAGTAATAAGCAATATTTGACATGTAATCCATATGGTTTATTTGACTCCTTGTGAATGCTGTTGTTTTTAGAAATGGACGAATAGACATCATAGAAATACTAGATTTGATTAATTAAGGTGTGTTCTTAATTTTAGTTTAATGCTCATATTGATTGTTCATATTACAGTTGATTTGATTTATAAAGAAAAATGAATGATTTTTTTTTTTTATATATATTCTATAACTCTCATTAATCAATAATAATTTTTTTTGGGTGCTCAAACGAACTAAAAAGCCCCAAAGAAAAACAACAAACAACTAATGTAAGCAGGTTTGCTAATTTGACACACATTTTTCAGACAACATACGTACACGATGAACATGCCAGACAAGATGCAAGATCAGAAGATACGCTTTTTTTTTTTTTTGATAAAAAATTTAAATTTTTTTTGTAAATAAATTTTTTGATTAAGTATGGGCATTCACCACATATTTGAAGGCATTCACGGATAATTGAACCACGCTCACCGGATAATCTAAGGCATCCACAAGCTAATTTAGTATAGACATTCACCACATATTCGAAGGCATTCACGGATAAGTGAACCACGCTCACCGGATAATCTAAGGCATCCAAAACTCGGTTTTAGTATGGGCATTCACCGGATATTCGAAGGCATTCACTGAGATAATTGAACCACGTTCACCGGATACTCTAAGGCATCCAAAACTTGGTTTTAGTATGAGCATTCACCGGATATTTGAAGGCATTCACTGGATAATTGAACCACGTTCACCGGATAATCTAAGGCATCCAAAACTTGGTTTTAGTATGGGCATTCACCACATATTTGAAGGCATTCACCGGATATTTGTACCCGCTCCAGAGATATTGACACATACTTAATCAAAAAATTTATTTACAAAAAAAAATTTAAATTTTTTTTAAAAAAAATCTACTGACACAAGCAACAGTGATCTACATAAGTGCCGCATCAGCAAGACTGCTCATACGAGACGTATGTTGTCCCAAAATCTGTGTCAACTTATCATTTTTCTAATGCAAGATGAGACGGGGGTATGGATTATGGAAGCCGCACTCATGAAATAGATCATCCTATACTACATAACGCTAATGAAATAATTTTTCCTAATGATATATAATTCATATCATAACTCTTCATTATTAATTTGATAAAAAAAAAAAAACTCTTCATTATTAATGTTCAATAACTCATAAAATAACCCACCGTAACTTCAATAATTCACAATAACTATCTCATCAAAGGTCACATAACCATAGAAACTCTATTAACTTCAAATTATGATCTTTTAAGTCAAACCTGATAAAAAAAAAATCATTTCTCTCTTAGAATTCTGGGACAATCATAAACCGTGCAAAATGTTTGAAGAGTCGTCATAACCAAGAGCACAAAGGTAGAAAGAAGTGTGAAGAATTTCCATGAAGAGTACACATACTCATTGAAGATCCTACAGGGATTGCCCTTTCTCTTATCACAGAAATACTTGTTAACTTTGTTAACAGTTTCATCCAACTCCTTAGTCTTGGTAGGTCCAATAGACTTGCTCATCCCATTGAATAGTTCCTCAATTTCTTTGACACTAAGAGAGCTACTTGACTCTATGATTTCTGCATCCTTCAACAGCTTCACATCCTTCTCGGTATCTATGATTGCTCTCATCAATTCAGTGTATCTTGTGAAGATCAAAAAATCTGGCTTAGTCAATGCCTCATGAGCCACTAGGTTTCTCATTATCACTTCAGAGTTTACATCCACCTTGATCACAGGAAGGTATAATATGCCTTTCTTCTCGTTGAATTCAATGGCCATGATGCCACCTTTTGAGGGTTGAAAACGGATACCAATAGAATGAAGCTCACAAACTGAAGGGATTGTGACTGCCACAGGATGAGCTAGTGTTTCTGAAGGAGATGTTTCTGACGAACTCAGTTCAATGTTGGATATACTGAGTATTGCATTTATGTGTCGTTTAATGGGTTGCAAAAGAGAAATATTCACATCCTTGAGTCTTTTGAGAAAGCCTACAGTCCAAGTTATTGGATCTTTAATTTTCTTTAAGGTCGTGAGTATCTCTTCAGATTTTGACCTTCTCTTACAAATAGGAGCACCGATGGTAGATGCGTTATCGTGGGACTTACATATACCTATTGGATGGAAAACATGATAGATAAAGAGAGAAATTAATGAAAGAATTGTTGAGATTAGGGATGAAAATTTTACTCTACGGATAAAATCCACAATGAACACATGCAAGTAGCTTAATGGGTGCTCATAGATAAAATAAATGAGTATTTTCTCTACCGCTTATTAATGGGGTGAAGCGGGTATCAAGGTATACATACCTGCGGATGCCCGCATCCGATATTGAAATTACTTAAATACCCCTTTAGTTATTTATTACATTGAAATTTTACTGAATATCTTAAAAAGTTATATGCACCAGGTCAATCATATAACTTCTTTAGAATAATAGAAGTAACTAACTTGTAACCATAGTTCTAAATTGCGGACCGCATCACGTATTGCGGCCGCAATATTGCGGTTGCGGACTGCAGCGCAACCGCATCACACCGCAATTGCGGTGTGATCCCTTTTCACGTGTTGCGGCCGCAACGCAACCGCATCAAATCAGACGGACCGCATCAGGCCGTAACACCCATTTTCAGCTCCGTTCGTTCAATTTTTTTTTTTCCAAAACTAAAAAAATTTCAGGCCCCCAAAGCATTTAGATGCAAGAATTATTCCTTTATGCTTTAGCAATTTGTTTCTTTTATCTATTTTTGTTATCCTCTTCTCAATTCAGATATATGAAGAATTACAATAATTATACAATATTTTTTAGATTTGGTGCGAACATAAAATTATTTCACGCCGTAGCGGCTGCAGTCCGCGACGCAGCGACCGCAATGACCGCAATCGCAGTATCCGCGACCGCAACCGCAATTTATAACCTTGCTTGTAACTGACTTACTAGCTCAACATATCAATCTAGCTAACTTATAAGTTCTAGGCTTCTAGCTATAGAATACCTTTACTTTCTGATGTTGGTGTTTCTGACTTCTCATGCTGAGAGACCACCAAATGGTACATGAGATCCAAGAGATGGTAATGCTTGGTGACAGCATCAGAACAGGTTACTGGGGTCTGTGTTAACTTGATCGGACAGTGTTTCTCACAGAATGACAAGAGCATCGAACCCAATTCTTCTTCAACAGAATCAGTAGGTTTGGAGGTTTCAATTGACAAGATCCTCATCAACATATATGTTGGAATTTGACTCTCAACCAATATCATGTCTCTAATGATGGCATCCTTGGTTAACTTCACACCACCAATCTGAACTTGTTCTAGTCCTGTCAAGAAACAAGTACTAGACACTTTCTCATCTATATAGTTGTGATAGAAATATAGTAAGAACAAAGTATCAATAGCCATGGTGTATAACAAGGTATCATCCTTGAGGTCCAAGTACTTGTGGTAACAAGCACGAATATATGGTCCTGTGTTGTGGAGTTTCTCAACTAGTTGTTTGAGATCATGATGTTTGTTGAAGTGGTCAAGGACCCGTTTGGCTGAATAAATCTTGAACCTTTCCATGGGATAGCTGAGGACAAAAATGGTTGTATGGACCAATGGCTATGAGTTGAGGGGTAAAGGCTTCTGGCTTAGCACAACTCAATGATTTGGGAACTTGGTAAATGCAAACAGGGATTTTGCTCAAGATTGTGAGGTTGGTTTCACTCACTAATTGGTTGATTTGGATGACCCATGTGTCTTCATCAGATTCTGAACTTAGGATTGAAGGAGAGGCCATGTTACGATTTTGCTTTTTGGATAATGACACCACAAAGCTTTGGGTTATTTATAGACAGGTGATATATAATGGGTGAAGAACTTCGAATGACTGTTATAGTTATCAGTAACATGTGCATGAATTTGTACTACTCCCTCCCTCCTTGTTATAAGAAACTAATGCAAATCAAGAATGATGTTCAATTTAAGGTCAAATTAGTTTTTGATGAAAATTTTATTTTTATTTGTGATGAATCCGTATTCTTGTTTTAACTGTATCTTGAGTTACAGATCTCTGATTGATACGTTCTTTGGTACGTTGGAAAGCTAAGGAAATCATTTACAAATCGTATTTCAAGCCTTTCGACCAGATTCGACTTATATCATGGTGAAAATATTGTTTTCAGTTTTACACGAGTTTGGTAGCTTAGTTAGGAGGAATCTTTTGGCTTGCATGCCTCAAGTAACTTCTTTATGTTATTAGCCTTTTATTTTTTTATTTAAATAAGAGGGTTCCACTTGTAATGTGAGAAGTAAATGTAGCAGCCACATAATGGTGGAGAGAGAACATTAAATCACCATTTAGTGGTACGATTAAGTTTAGTTAAATAAGTCATTTAGTGGGTGTGTTAATTGAGTCATTAGAGAGAGGTTATGGTATCTTTTGGAGGCCAAAGTTTGGCAGCCACAAGCTTATATGTAACATGCCTAACACATTGAAATGATAACTTTGAGTTTATTTTGGATTGAATCCATTTGTGAGGGAATTGTCTCTCTTTGGTTCTTGGTTGAACCACCATCGTTTTTATCGATAATCCAAGATTCTGCATGGCAAGTTCATTTGGCTTATCAAATCCCTCTTGTATTTGTGGCTCATACCTTCCATTCCTTATCTTGTCCATTTGTTATTATTATTCTTCTTCTTGAATTTTGTTTGGTCACTCAAGGATAGATCTGAATTTCTATATGTTCCTTATTAGGATCATTTGTTATTATATGTAACATCCGTTGGATTTGTGGCGCCTACCTTCCATTCCTTATCTTGTCCATTAATTTATTATTATTATTCTTCTTCTAATTTTGATTGTCACTCAAGAATAGATTCGAAATTATATATGTTCCTTCTTAGGATCATATCAGAAACAAAACCCTAAAACACACAGACCAAGAAAATATATTGAAATAAGCTAATTGTAATTAATATTCATATAAATTTATAAAAATACCCCTTCTAATCTTAATTAATGTTCCACTTGTATGGAAAGTTGATATTATCTCATAAATATAAATCATATGATAAATGAGGATAAAATTATAAATTAACATTTAATATGTATCAAAATGATATATATTTCTTATATCTTGAAGAAAAAAACACATTTATTTTTTATAATAAAAAGAGGAGGGAGTATTATATATGATTTGACACTGCTAGATAACGCTTCCAGCCTTCCAGGTTACTCTAACATTCCACATTTCAATGAATTGGCCCACCATAAATGACATGTGATGAAAATGATTTACCACTCGCATATATAATATCGTGGTTGAATTAACTTTATTATTATTTTATATTGGTAGATGTAACATACCAATTTTTTACCTATATGTTTAAGTTATTTTATTGGAATAATTAATTATTTGGATGTTTATTTTATATTGTTTGGGTTGAGTAATTTTATTTACTTATTTAAAATTGTTTTATTGGGTATGTTAACAGTGTTATTGGAGTGTATATACGCTTGCAGCACAATAATATTATGCTATTGTCACAATTATTATTTATTTAGAAAAATATTTTAAATAATATGATTGAAAGAAATTTATTTTCATATTTTACTCTATTTAATTTTAGATTTAAAAATAAATTAATTTAACATTAATTGAAGATTAATTTTAGATCAATAATTTTTTTGATTGATAAATTCAACCATCAATCATTACTCTATTTCAAAATTTGAAATTATATATTTGTCACATAAAATACAGCACTCAAGAAGAATGTTACAGCAGAGAGGTTGGATTTACTTTCTTAACATGATTATAAGTTAACAATGTTATAAAAAATTGATGAGTAGCTTCTCGGAAAATTGAATTTTTACGAGTTTTTTTTTATAAACAAAAAGATATATTGATATAGAGTATAACGGATACTCTAACCCATATATAATATCAGCAACAAGAGAAAGAAAAGGGAAATGGGTTCATGTATTATATAAAATTGAAAAGATTTATTTATATTTTATGATACAAATAGAAGAAAATAAGAGATTTTTATATAATACTCCAAAAAATATTTATTTATATTGTATGATAATATTAAATCTTAACACATTTAAAAGATTTTAAACATGTAAACTAAACCCCAAAAAGAAAAATACTTAGTCACTGTCACTTATAAGCAGGTACCGAAGTTGGGGCTGCTTCGAACTCATCGTTGACGTACATTACACAGCATATATTCATTGAATACTTACATTTTAGAGGTCTTACGTGTTAATTATTTTGGTTTTTCTATATATGGATTTGAGGTTTTTTTTTTTAGGCAAAATGACATGCAAAAAGTACGTCATAATTTATTGATAAAAAGAAGAAAAACAAAAATAATAAAAACAAAGGAGCAAAATCTTGGGGAAGATAAACCAAAATCCATGTTAAACAAATTTGTGATCACCCTTGAAACGAGTGTTGTACTGCTCAGCTCTCAAAATAAGTTTTCTGTTCTTACCTCTGAGATTTAGACATCACTTTTGTAAAACCATCCTCAGCAACATTATTCTGTTCTGCTGAGCGAGAGTTGTTCTCTATATCATCCTTATCCCTATCTCCCCAAAACTTGGCAAGTATTTTCATATCATGAATAACATTAGGATTTGAATTAATCACGGGAGTCTCAAATTTCTTTCCACTAACTGTTATGTCACCAGGAGCCATGAAATGCTCTTCAATGGAGTTTGAGACATGATTAGTTGTGGCAGCAATTTCTTTAGCTGTGCTAGGAACCACCTCCGGAACTGAAGTTGAGGCATCATTTTTTTTAGTGCTACGATCCAACTCGTGATCTTCTCGAGCTAGAACCGTGCATCCCATTACCACTAGCGATTAAATATTTGGTTGCAGAATGAGACACGACATTATCCTCCTGGTGAATCCAAGTGCAAGGACTCGATTCGACGCTTCATAGACGATTTAATGTAATTAGAGTTCCGCATTAATCTTAGTATCAATTGTCACGATCCATTGATTTAAAATTAGAAGACGAGCCATCATTTCCCACTTTTATATGTAGGGGCGGGTAATATTACCTTATCTTTTTTGACAACATCTTTATGAAGCTTTGAAGGGGCGTTGCAGTAAATTTTTTATAGTGCGAAAGTGAATGACCAATAACTTGGCAATGAGGACAGAAATATGGAAGATTCTCATATTCAATATCAACATAAAAGGCAAAATCTTTTCTTTCAACCATTATATTTCCTCAGACAATCTACCCGCGAGATCAAGATCAACAAGAATCCGAGCAAAGTGGCCAAAAGTTCTATTGCGGGCGGCATCATCCAAAGAGATAGGTGTACCTATTCCACCGGCAATTTCAAAAAGGATCCTCGGCCTCCAATATTCTTGAGGCAATTCATGAATCCTCACCCAACATTGAGCATGTGTTTTGCTTCTCGCTTATTGGGATTGAAGTCGATGTCCACTTGCGATAATCGCAAAATACCAGGTCCGTAAATTCCAAGACCCGCTGCCCAAACACTGTTTAGATCCTCGGGATGCGAAATTGAATTCATAACAGACCCTTACCAAGAGAGACCATTCTCTATGAGCCAATTGGTTTCCATAGTTTTGTGAGCTTGCTATGAAGATCACTAACTTTATTCGGTTTATCACTCTTCAAAAAAAATCAATCTTCCATGAAGATTATTCTTACAACACTCTAATCCACGTTGATACTCATCTTGCGAGATTTTGATTGAGATTGAATTAACTTTCAAACATGGGCGAGGCAATTGACTTAAAGGGATGCCAAAAGAGTTGTTCAAAGCTTGAGCAAATGTTCTACGCTAAGGGGAACATTCAAAGATGACGGGAGGACAAAAGCTTAACAAGAAAGCCCCATGGGCAGATCGGTTTGACGTTAGACATGAAGACCACAAAAAGAAAGATCCGCACCCCAAAGAGAACCCGAACACCCGCGAGACAGGACAACGCCTGACGCAGACACAACGTGTTGTGCGTAACGCAGGCGAACAACGGCACACGGAACGGCGGTGCAGTTTATCCAAGTCCAGACGTTGCACAGTAACTCCGCCACAAACCGAGAGTCCGTTCTCGAACCGAGACGCGGTCACAGATCCGTCATCGAACGATGTAGATCCGCACCCGACGGGAGAAACAAGGCACTCAAAGAGAGAGATCCACAGAGACACGGCCGGCCGTGTGACACCCCCGCCTCGCATATATCCATAACACGCAAGAGCGATAAAAAAAAAGAAAGAGAACACATGTATATTATATCATAATAATAAAAACCACGGTAGAGGTTACCACATTGTTACAAAATCTCAAACAAGTAGAATAAAACATGTTTTAAAAAGAAAACATAACGAACTAATCGAAACCCAACCCCGATGTCACATTACTGAGCTTGTATAACCATACTCCGAAACATCCCAGATAAACAACATAAACTAAGAAATCCTGGACTACTAGTAGCGGCTCCTCGTAGTCCTTCCTCAAGCAAGCCCGCTCATCGCCCCCGCATAACAAAAAGATACATGCAAAGCAAACAACAAAGACCAGGAGTAAGAAACATGTATAAAACATAATGACATGGAAGAAGTAAGCAGGATGAGCATGCATAACATATACACATATACATAGCATATCAAAAACATAATAACATCTAACATATCAACGCTCATTCGCATCATCTCAAACAAAGTATGCTATGCAATGCAAAGCACTACTCCACTACTCCGTTATGCACTTGGATCCAATCTACCTCAAAATGTCAACTTTTGAGTTACATATCCACATTGTCCATTAAGCACCAACGCCGACTACCCACCAAACCATGGTGAACCCTTGGATAGCCGACACACCTTACTTCTCGGATGCGCCACCGCGGGGACCAGATTCACCTAACTCTCGGATGAATCACCGTGGATGGCTAGATCGCCTTACCTCTGACACGACCCTCTCCTATGCCGAACATCCTCGCTAACATCTCCGATAGGATGGCAATTAATACCCTACCCACTAGGTGCCCGCAAAATTACCCACGATGGGTAGGGTAATTACCCGCACAATGGGTAAGGATTAGGGTACGGGTAATTACCCGTAAATTTAAATGGGAATGAGTGCGGGTACGAGTACAATGGTGTCCACCCCGCCTCGCACCCGCACACATATATACGAATATATAATTAATTATTTATTTATTTATTTATATTACTAATATATATAATTTTAACTATAATACAAAATTTAAAACTAAAATTAATAGAAAGATTCTTAACTTTCTAAACCTAGCATCATCTATACTTCCTTTGAATGTTTTTATTTAGTTAAATATTTTGATTTGTCATGTGTTATCAGTAGATTTAAAAGACATTTGGATATTTTTTTAATTGCTATAACATTTCTTTTGTTAGTTATTATTAAATCATAGTTAAAGTGCGGGTAACGGGTGCATATATGGATACTTAGGTGCCCATAAGTGCGGGTAAGGGTACAAAGGTTCTACCCACGTGACTATGGGTCCGGTATGGGTAATTTTTTTCGAACGTGGGTATGGGGACGGGTACTATAGTGCCCTCTACCCATTGCCATCCCTAATTCTCCAGTAGTGCGTGAATGCATGAGCAACACAACACACAATCAAACAATCACCACCTCACTTGAGCCACTAGGCTACCCGAGTTTTATCACCATCAACACCTTGATCACTTGGTATCGAGGCCCCCTGGCCACTAGGGTACCAAGGTACAACATCAACAACACATTGACCATTAAGCATCAAGGCCCCCTTGGTCACTAGGCTACCAAGGTACAACAACGTGTGGTAACACATTGTTACCCTCTTAACATCTTATCACTTGTTATTTATTTGTATTTATTGAGTCTTTATTGAGTTATCTAGATTGTCTTTACTTCGTTTGGTGTCTTATTACATTATTGAAAATCGATTGGGGTGAAACACCCCTGCTTCTACATCTTGACGTTCGTTACGAGCATGGGAGCATGGTCGTGCTTCCCCAAAGACAAGCATGCCGACCTTTAAATCAAGCACGTTGCAGTAGATTGTTGAGCACGAGTGCTCAGCTGGTGCATGGTAGTACTATTTCAGGCGTGGAAGGATTGAAGAACCCTTGTTAAGCTCCCTAAGGTATTCAAAGATCGATCCTATTGGCTTTTCTTAACCATCCTCATTAGTTTCATTACTCTTAATTACTATCCATGTCTTGTACTTATTGGGGAATTAATCCTTTAATTCCAACTTCATTATTAATGTCCCTAAACGTTCAAGAATCAATATTAGGGTCTTAACTAAGCCTTTCAAAGAACAACCTCACTTCTTTACTATGGTTCATGTATTATGAACTTTGAGAAAACATCCCTTACTTTCATTCACCATTGTTAACATCTTTTAATGTCTTAACATCATTAATAAGCCATATTATTTAATTAGAGTCTTATTAACATCAACGTTGGCCTAACAGCCTTAACAACCAAACACTCATTCACAAAATAACAACATCATCATTCATTCATGGCAATAACATCATCATACAGCTTGCAATTAAAGCATGCCAACAAGTAGAGAACATTGAAAATAGTCATATAATAGACAAATATCATTTAAGCAAAATAGCAACCAAATAGGGGTCATGGGTTAACCCTTCATCTTACGCTATCTTCAATACCCACATGTTCATACTCCATCCCTTCTCCCCATACCTGGTAATGAAGATCTAAGCCACTTTTGCTAAGCGTAAACGAAACTACTCTTGTTCCCCTCGAGCGGCTCGACGAACTCTTCAAGCCTTGGTCAAACACATAAGAACAACTAATTAATCCCAAATCCAAAAACTAGGAAAAGAGATTAATAGAGGGATTACAACATTACCTTAGATGACACTAGCGCGTGTGACTTCTCTCCCAAAAGGACTCAAGAACTCCAAGAACTTCAAAGGGTTCAAAGGGGGGAAAGGGAGAGGTTTATGTCACACGCTAGGATTGCCCAAAGTTCCATTTGAGGGTTTGACTTGCTACCCTCACTAATTCTTCTATTTATAAACTCGATGTCCGAGCACGCCGTGTTCGTGTGACTGACCCGTAAAATTTGACTAGTGGGGGCAAGATCATATATCATAAATAGTTTTTATAAAAAATTATAAAAATAAATAAGCAATAAAATATGACATCATTATTATTAAGTCAGAAATTAACATTACCTTAGATAACACTAGCAAGTGACTTCTCTCCCAAAAGGACTCAAGAACTCCAAGAACTTCAAAGGGTTCAAAGGGGGGAAAGGGAGAGGTTTCTGCCACACGCTAGGATTGCCCAAAGTTCCAATCTGAGGGTTTGACTCGCAACCCTCACGGAACTCTTCTATTTATAAACTTCATGTCCGAGCACGATCGTGCTCGGGTGACGGACCCACAAAATTTGACTAGTGGGGCCAAGATCATATATCATAAATAGTTTTATAAAAAAATTATATAAATAAATAAGCAATAAAATAATGACATCATTATTATTAAGTCGAAATTAGAGATTACAAAACTATATATATATATATATATATATATATATATATATATATATATCATTTATAGTCATAAAATTGAAGATACCTTAACTTCTATAAATTATAATTGTTCTCTAAGTGTTTTTATATTTTGAAATTGTTGTATATTTTTTCATTTTCAACACTATCGAAAATATTTCTCTATTTATGTGACCAATTTTTATTGAAAAATAAACGTATTATGTAAAGTATAGTAGTAGAGCAATGAGGACAACATTTTTAGCGTTATTTAGAGTAGAGTTATAGAGCAATGGGGGCAATATAATATTTTTTTAGTGAGGCAGAAAAAATTTATATAAGATTTAATTAAAAATTTTATTTGGTG
>CM061066.1:43107061-43152061 GCA_030762895.1 Sophora flavescens
GAGTCCCCTATAATGCTGGGTTAGGCTTAAAGATATATTATTTATCAGAGGAGATGTATCAGGTGCGGGGTTCTGGTTCTGGAAATATCTTGCGAGTGACATTGCGTATCTGAAAGAAAAGAAAATGAATCTCGTGAGTGTTGATGACTTTTTTAGTGTCTTTGCTTCCATAGTCAAGGGGGGAAGATTTGCTCACTTTAGAAAAATGTGAACAGAATTTATAGTACATTTATTTCTTGGATTGGAGTGAATTTCGGAGTGAGAATATATCATATATGTCACTCAATTTAAGCCGAGTTTGAAGGGAATTTGATTCACTTGTTTCTTTCTCTTTAAAATCAAAAAGGGGAAAAGTGAAATGAAAGCTGAAAGATCATTCGGGAAAGATTAGGATAATTCAACAAATCCAGATCTTTGAAAAACGGTCTTCAAGAACTGCAACAACAAAGGCTCGTATAAGTATTGGATTACTTATTCTAGCAAAGTTATGTACCTTTTCAGTTGGGCCAATACAGGTGTTGTTATGAAATGTTACCATCACACTTTTTAAACACTCTTTTTAATACATTCTTGATTATTAGGTAAATTTCACATGAGACTAGTCAAATTTGAGTTGATTCTACAAAATATTTATGTTTTCTCATGAAAAATTCATCCAATAACAAAAATGTATTAATGAGAGTATTAAAAATAGTGTGATACGAGCACTTCTCTTGTCACTGTGACTATCTTTTGCTCTGTGACAAGTGCAGGAATTAAAATTTAGTGGTGTTCAAATTTAATTGAAAATTAAAAATTGAATTGTTTGATGATGATCATGTGTATTGTCGTGTGTGTATACTTGAAAAATCTATAAAAGAATTGGGAGCCCCTGATTATATTTATTATGAGTTTTGTTATATTTTCCTATTAGATCCTTCTACTAATTTTTTTAAAAGCAAGGTAATCATATGTGACCAAAATTTATTGATAAAAAGAAAAGAAAAATAAAAAGAAAATAAAATCATGGGGCTCATCATATTAAATCTAACACTACGTTTTCTATTATTCCTCATATTATACTTTCAAGACTTACACATAACCATCATGAAATTAGAATCAACTTCAAAGATGCACAGTATTATCATTATTCAATTGCTCTACCACTACAACAATTAGACTTTTTTAATAACGCACCTTTAATAGCATTTCCATGCGGAAATGCTATTAAAAAGTGATGCTAGGACTTTTTAATAGCGGTTCCTTAAAGAAACGCTATCTTAGGTATCACCTAAGATAGCGTTTCCTTAAGGAGCCGCTATTAAAAGTCAAGTCATAGAAAAAGATAGCTGCTTCCTTAAGGGAAACGCTATCCTAACTAACCACCTAAGATAGCGTTTTCCTTAAGGAACCGCTATTAAAAAGTCAAGTGAGGAAAAGATAGCGGTTCCTTGAGGAAACGCTATCTTAATTCAACAACCTAAGATAGTGTTTCCTCACGGAAACGCTATCTTAGGTGATTCGATTCTCACTCTGCGTACTCTTTCACTCTGCGTACTCTTCCACGGATAGAAACTCAATGAACCACCATTTTCAAGGACACCTTGGCGAACCACCATTGCGAGAAACGTTCTTCTTCCCTGTGAATGTTTGTTTTTCTCACTAAATCGTAGCAACTCTCTCTCTCCTATGCAAGATCCACACACCAAACCCTAGCAAACCTCTGCAAGATCCAGATCTATCGGGTAAACCTCTCACTCACACATCATTGATTCTATTTTTCTGCATTATTTTTATTAATATCTTTTTGGGGTGAATTTTGTGTGGAAATCAAAGTTTCATGCCTTGAATAGAGGAGAACATCGAAAATAATGGTGGATTCGGGTGGATCGAGGCGGCTTGCGTGCTCGGCTCGATGGCGACAACGAAGGCGTGGTTCCGATTATTTGTTGCGGATGGACGGAGCGGAGGTTGAACCATGATGAGGCGACGAAGGTGGGGCTGTAGTGGTGGTTGGCGGTGGATGGCAAAGCTATGTGGACACCCTGATCCGCTTGGAGAGGAGATGGATGGAAGAGAGTAAAAGAGCTAGTGGTTGGTATATCGCCTGGAATGCCACCATCGTCGTCCTATTTCAGGCAGCCACACGTCGGAGGGAGAAGAAGATCAGGTTGATGAAGAGGGAAAGGGAAGGGTAATGTTGAAACTGGGAAATATGTAATAAAAAAAAAAAAAGGGAATAGATAGCGTTTCTGTATATAAACGTTATCTAAAGTCACCTTTTAATAGCACTTCCTAAATGCTATCTTTGCTAACGAGTTTTAATAGCGGTGGCATAGATAGCGGTTACAAACGCTATTAAAAGGCATCCGGAAATACTATCTAAAGTCATTTCTGTTGTAGTGTACTGAGAGAGAGTCATTCTATAGGTCATCTTCATCTCTATTTCCCAAAAACTTAGCGGGTATCTTCATATCATTAACAACATTATGATGCATAGAGGTTTAATCTTAGGAGTCTCAAGATTCCTATCACTAATTGTTAAATCACAAGTAGCCCTGGAAACATGCACTGGAGTCGAAGTATTCTTGGTTGTAGCGTCAGAAGTACGTAGTTGCAACAGAAGTTGAGATCTGTAGAATGAAATTTGAGACATGATCTGGAGACTCATCATAAATTATCCCAACCAAATCATTGTAATTCAAATTTTCACCCGGAGATGTATCAACATGTTCATTGTCTTCATTTTGCTCTGGAACCTTGACTGGAACACTGTCATTCAATTTTCCAATTTAGTGATGTATCAATCTGGTCATCAACTGGTTTACGCCCTGGAACCTTAGGAACATATGCTTGCTTAGTATTCTGCACCAAATGCGGATAATTATACACCACGTTCTCCTTGCCAAATTTACAACTCGAAGCCAAGTCCCGACTGATGTACAATGAGAACAAAAGGAAGGAAGCTTCTCATATTCGATACCGACATGAAATGCAGAACCTCCATGTTCAACCATAATCTCCTTGAGCAACTTCCATGTTAGATCAACATCCATTAAAACTCGAGCATAGTGACCATATGCCCAAGTACGAGTAGCTTCATCCAAACTTATTGGAGTACCTAAACCGTCTGTAATTTCAAATAACAATTTCGAGCGCCAATATTCATGCGGCAAGTCATGAATTCTAATCCAGCATTGAGCAGCTTATTAGGAATAAAATCTGAAGACCACTAAAAAAGACGCAATAGCCCTGGTTGAAGGTTCCACGCCCCAACAACCATGACACTACGCCAATCCTTTTGAGAGTCAAAACTGAACTCATAAAATCCCTTTCCTAACGGAATCATTCTCCATTGATCCAAAGCCTTCCATAGTTTTGAAGGTTTGTCAAGTAAGTCGGAGATCTTTACAGGGATATTACCCTTCAACAACAATAAGCGGTCGTGAAGGTTGTTTTTGCAACATTCCAACCCTCTTTGATATCCATCCTCGGATATTTTGATAGAGACAAAATCTCCCTTCACACACGGCCGAGGAAGCTAGATCCTTCTACTGATAGAAAATATATTTAACAAAATTATTTACTCTATATAAAATAAATGTATTATATAAATATAGAATTAATAAATTATGTTAATATTGAAAAATTAATTATATATAAATATTAAATAAATATGTCATCCTAGTAAGCCCGATAGGCTTTTGTTTCAAAGACAAAATTTTAATTTACATAATTTATGACGAGGATATCGTCGTTCTAGCCTCTCCCACCTTGATAAGGATTTGGATCCTCTCCAGCAATACTCTCTTCATCTTCCGTCCACCTCTTTTATCTTAGCTCTCTCTTAACACTATTCTCTTTTTTTTTTTCATTATTTACTCATTTCTCTCTCCATTATCTCTATCCTCCCCTCTACTTTCTGTTGGAGGAGCAGGAGGACCGGAGAGAATCTAAGTTCTCTCGATAAAGGAAACCTATATACTCTTAATGATGTTCCTCTTGATATATTTTTCTTATAAATTAATTTTTTGTTGTTGGACTTCTTATAAATTAATTTACATGTAAATAATAAAATAAAATTGATAATTTAACAACTACACATTTAGCTTGATAATTTAAATAAAGGATGAGAATGCTCAGCAGGTGATCAGTATGGCTAGAATAGTGTGGAAGGAATGGAGATGGTTAAGTCTCTTAGACAAGCTCATGTGAAAGCTAGTGTAGTTCCCCTGTTGAAAACTGGTTGAAGCCTCGTTGGGGTATATTAAGTGTAATATTGATGCTGCTTTTCCTCGAAGCTTGGACTAGTTGGCTTCCTTTCAAGGTAGTAGTAAAGGAAGGGGAAGCTTTGGGTTTACTTCAAACTATCAAATGGCCGGGTGGATTCTCTGCACTATCAACACGTGATTTTCGAAATGGGTGCCCAGTTGGTTATTAACGGTGTTAACTCCCTGAAATCAGATTTTTCTGAGTTTGGGGAAATTGTCCAGGAGTGTAGAGATGTGTCAAAACCAAACCCTAATGTAGTTACTCATATCCTTGCCAGAGTGGCTACATCTTGGCCTAATTCTCATATTTTTGAATTTTTACCAACTTCTATTTCTGATTCTATTTCTAGTGAAATGATATGAGGTTACTTTTGTAAAAAAAAAAAAACATTTAAAAGTTAGTTTAAATAATAATATTCATTCTATCAAAACTATATTTTACATTCCAAACATAAATTAATTATTACAAATCACTTTTAATCAAAATCAAGTTTGAAAATTAGTTATTCAAAACCGAATTTTATAAATAGGTTCCAAACACACCCAAATAACAATAAAATTGTTATCAAAAAAAAAAATTAACAATAAAATTTGAAACTTTTTGTCAATACATATATTTAGGAGTTTAATTGTTATACACTGTCAGCGTAAAGTTTTTTATACTGTCAACCAATCAGAAATCATGGTTTGAATGACTTTTAAGGTGGTTAGGATAAGATTCAAAGATTTTTAATGATTTATCGATTTTTAATTGGTTGACAGTGTAAAAAATCTTTACACTGTCAGTATATATCAATTAAATCCTATATTTTGATGATTCTTAATTTTTTTTCCGCTTTACAATTTGAATTATCAAAACATTATAAAAGTAATTAATATATTAATCATTACCAACTTAATTTGCCATTTGCTACGACCTACCATGAGGTTGTTGCTTTACAATCATGTTACCAATGAATTTGATATTTTATCAACTATGTATTCATAATTAATAACAAAAGATTAACTTTGATATATATTTTTTATGTTTTTTGTACTGTCAGGGGAACAAAAAAGCTGGGTATTTACAAAGTTGAACAAAGGAAAAAGAGAAAGGGCAAAAAAAACCTGCAAAAAATTGATTATTTACATAATCGATTTTAGCATAATCAATTTTATATGGGGATGTATTTGTTGATAAGTGAATTTAAGATTATTTATTTTGTTTGGGTTATGTAAAAAATTAATTTTATATAATAAATTACAAAAAATGTTATGGAGTTATTTTTATAATTAATAATATTTATATAATTTATTTAAAAAAACTTTTATCATAAAAAAAGAGCTATTTGGGCAAGTAAAAAATATGGTGTTAACTCTATGCTCTAAACTATCTGTCGAGGATTAATTCTTTTAACCAATTGAAAGGATCGAAACTTGCAACAATGACAAATATCTTAATTGCGAAATTCATGGAAAAAAAATTATGGTGTTACACTATTTTCAAAAAGTTATTAAAAAATAATTTATTTTAGAATGACCTGTCCCTTTCTCTTGTCCTGGTCTACAAATAAAAGGTCTTTTCCCTCTCCCACTCACCTTTCTATTCAATCGACTCCTTACTCCCTAGCATCCCTAACCTTCTTTCCCTATTTCCTTTTCTCTCTTTATCTACTAACCACTGCTGCATCTATTTCTTCATCATCACCATCATCATTATAAATAGAACAACAATATATAGATTACAAGAAAATATGTTAAAATATGTGGAACTTCCAGATTGTTTCTATCCCAAGCCACCAATTCTCATCCCCCCATGTGCTCCAACACCAAACCATTCTCTATATCTCTCCAATCTTGATGACCAGAAGTTCCTTAGGTTCTCCATTAAGTACTCGTACATATTCAAAAAATCTGTGAGCTTGGAACTCTTGAAGTCTTCTCTCTCAAGAGTCCTAGTGGATTACTACCCTTTAGCTGGGAGGTTGAGAAAAACTAGCATTGAGGATGATCACAAGCTTGAGGTTGATTGTAATAGAGAAGGTGCTGTGTTTGCTGAGGGTTTCATGGACATCACTGCTGAAGAGTTAATTGAATCTTCTAAGGTGCCTAACAAGTCATGGAGGAAGCTCTTGTATAAGGTGGAAGCTCAGAGTTTCATAGATGTTCCTCCTCTTGTAGTCCAGGTCAGATTCATGTGTGAATCACCTTAATTACACTACTCTTCTTCTATGCTCTAGGGATCGACTCGATTTGCTTCCGGGTTGGATTCCTGATGATGTTAAAATAATATTTGACTAGCGGAAACCACGTCCTGCGAATAGTGATTAGTCCTTCGTTGACAATATTGAGATATACTAGGTTTAGAACCAAAAAGTGTCCCGTTAAAGTTTATCACCATATCATATAATCATAACATGGGAAAGAACAAAACAAGATTTTTCATTTCTCCCCTGCTAATACCTAATATACACACAAAAATAGTCAAAAGGGAAAAAGAACATGTTATTTATACTACGAGTTATAAAACATTTAATAGTTTAATTTTTATTCCCTTCAAAAAAATTAGTTTAATTTTTATTATATAGTATTATAAAATTCAAGGGACGATCGTATTATCTATCCTTCAAGTTTGTTTTTAAATTTTTTATTATGTTGAGTATTTTTTTTATTTCAGAAATTACAGTTAGCATCCTTAAATTTAGGTTATCATTATACTTTTTTTTTGTGCTCAGTTATCACTATACATAACTAAGTTCATGTAATAATGTTATTATTATACTTATCCTTTTTAAGTTTATATTACACTTACATTCGTACAACATAAATCTTAATAAATACTAGTATGATTTTTAAAACAAACAAGAGAAGTGACACACATGTAATTAAGCCAAATTTGAGAAGAGCTCTACATAATTTCCCCAAAATTCATGTAGCTGTTTAATTTCCATTAATGTTATATTTTAATTAGTTAATATATAATCCTTATCTGGTTGCTTTGCAAAAGCATGCTTGCTTAGTGGTGTCTCCTTCGCTCCATATGGGTGCGTTTAATTTATTTTTGGTGAGCTAATTTGCTAGTAGCAATGTGTACTGAACAATTATTCTTTAGACATTAATTCCTTTTCTATAATTTAAAATTAAAAGAAATCGTGAAAATTGGCCACATGGATACTCCTAATCCTAATGCCTTTCTTTTTCCCCTTTATTATTATTTTAATAATTATCTCAGGTGACGGGTCTCCGTTGTGGGGGAATGATCCTGTGCACCGCGATCAACCACTGCCTATGCGACGGCATCGGCACTTCCCAGTTTCTACACGCTTGGGCCCACCTCACCAGCAACCCCAACACCGATTTGACAATCATACCCTTCCACGATCGCCACGTGTTAAAATCTCGCGACCCACCGAACGTAAAGTACCCCCAACCAGTATACACCGGAACAAAGCCCCCACCTCAAATGGACCTTATCAAGTGGATGCAGTCGCAGCCACTAGTGGCCACGTCATTCACGTTCGAACCCACCCAAGTGCTCACGTTAAAGAAACAGTGCGTGCCGTCGCTAAAGTGCGCCACCACTTTCGAAGCCGTGGCGGCACACACGTGGCGCTCGTGGGTTGCATCATTGAACCTATGCCCCAATATCATAGTGAAGCTCCTTTTCTCAGTTAACATAAGAAAAAAAGTGAACCTCCCAAAAGGGTATTATGGGAATGGATTTGTTCTAGGGTGTGCTGAGAGCAAAGTAAATGATTTGGTTAATAATAATAATAACCTTCATCATGGTATGAAATTGGTGCAACAAGCTAAGGCTACTTTGGATAATGATGAGTATATAAGGTCAATGATTGATATGTTGGAGGACAAAATGGTAAAAACGGATCTTTGTACTAGCTTGGTTATATCACAATGGTCTAAGCTAGGGTTGGAAGATGTGGACTTTGGTGAAGGGAAGCCATTGCACATGGGTCCTTTAACAAGTGATGTTTATTGCTTGTTTTTACCTGTTGTCGGTGATGCTAATGCAGTGAGAGTGCTTGTGTCGGTGCCGGAGAGTATGGTGGAAAGTTTTCAGAATCACATGATGATGAAAGGAAGTTGGGAAAGTGATGATGAAAGGAAGTATCATGCGCAACAAAATGGATTAACTTGAATTATTGATACCAAGTTGCATCTCTCTTTTTTCATAAATCTTTCTTAATGTTTGCAGCTTTCATACATCGTTCTCCCTTTTGGCTAGTCTTAATAAGAATGATATTGGAGGACATATATGTAATCGAATTTTAGTTTGTACAGATTATTGATTGCCATGTTACATACCTTAAATGTTTTTTTTTAAATTATTTAATCATTAATGTAGTTTTTATGAATTTAATTTAGTTAGTGTACAGTTTTTTACACAAATAACCAATCACAAAACATTTTTGTGACTTTGTAGTTATAATAAGACTAAACATTTTTAATCAACATGTTTGTTGGTTCGAGTGTAGAACGGACACGAGCTTTTTAAACAAGTGGTCGGGGTTTGATTCTTGCTTCTCTTTGTGTGGAGAAAATCGGGTTATGAGAGAGTCGGTCGTTCAATTTGTCAGTCAAGACTTAGGGATATAGTTGCTTGTAAATGACACCATGCATGCAACCGACAGTACATATAAATTAAATTCAAATTTTATAATAATAATAATATATATTCATATACATATATATTACAATTACAACCACAAATTGATAAAGATATTTTACTAAAAAGTTTCTAATAAATAAAAGTGAATTCTAATAGGTGACCTGCATATTAAAAAGATATTTATTCATCCTTTTTTTTCTTTTTTTTAAAAAGAAAGAAAGAAATTATTCGATTGTCAATGTGTCCTCAAAGAGGCAAACAATGTTGAGATGAAAGTTTCATCAACATAGTACTTATTTGGTAAAAGATTTTTGCCACAAAATGGGTGAAAATGATTGATGAAGGTCACGTTAGCATCATAGGGCTAAAGGGAATAATAGCACGTGTGTGCTTCTTCCCATTACTCAAATTGAATCACACAGATCGTTTTCGGACATTTTTGTAGGTTAGCTGAAACTTTTACGTGTCCTGTAAATGCACATGATCTAAAAATTAACCTTGGTGGTGACATTGTGACCAAAGTGAAAAGATTCTGAAGTAGTAAAATGCATTACGTAAAATAATTCAAATTCTATTTTCAAACTAATCAAATGGCTTAAATGTTGGATCTTGCTAACCAGTGTCCTAAAGATATTGGTTAAGAAAACCAAAAATAGAAAAATTTTATTGAAAAATGTAACTTCTGAATTTTCAAAGTATCAATCACACAACTTTCCAAGATAAATTTTCTATTTTTAATTCATTAATCAATGCTTTAAGGGCACTGGTTAGTATTTACATTTAAGTTTTGTACTACTATGTTATGATGTTCTGATTTAAGTCTCGATACAATACACAAATTAAGCTGGAGTTATAAGGTGGTTTAGGGGAGGGACATAGAGATTGGAGTGATAAGGAGGTCATGGGTTCAACTCCTCCCACTAACATAACATACTCGTTACTAACATTTGCCTATAAAAAATACACAAATTAAGCATTTACGAATTTTGTGCCAAGATGAGGGGATGCTAGCAGGGGCGGACCAACATGTAGCTCAAGGTGGTCAGATGAACATACTCAGTTTCAAAACAAATTATTTGCTCCCTTTTATTTTTATTTTTTTTACTTTAACCCCACTCATTTTACATTTTTGCACCCACTATCCTCTACACTATTTCATCTCTCTCATCCGTCGAGATTCATCTACACAACACAACACTCTCTCATTTGGTTTTATTTTGTTACCGCTCGTCTTCTTTGTTTTCTTATTCAATCTTGTTCTTTCTCTCTCCATATCAGTGCTCCCCTCCCTATTGTTAGCCCGTAAGGTGCGGAGTCTGGATTTGCTCCTGCTAGAAGCCGTCCAGTGCCCCTCCTATGAAAATCCAATGGCTTGTGTGGTGTTTATAGAGAGAGATGGAGCTGGTGTGATGTGTGAGAGAAGAATCCAAAAAACAAAAAAAAAAGACAGGCCGCAGGAGCGAATCCGGACTCGTGCGGTACGTGAGTCTATTGTCTAGTGTTTACCGTGTAGTGTGTGTCTATTATTAATTGTTTGTATTTTTTTTTTCTTTCTTAAGCCCATTGTATTTTTTTCTCTTTCATTAGTGTCTATCATATTAATTTTTAATAATTGAAAGTAGTTATTTAATCAAATAATATATTTTAAGCAGTTTAAATAATTTGCTAAGAGAAATTTAAATAAATGGAAAACATTTTTTTATGAAAGGGTAAGTTGTGATAGCTTGGTGATCTTAAGACTCTCTTTAAAAAAATTAGGCTTAATTGCAATCTTAGTTTTCCTACTATCGGTCATATGTGATTTTGATTATTGTGATTTTTTTAGCAAATCTAGTCCCCTTATTTTTCAATGTTATAAATTCGGTCATTTCATCTAATGTTTGTTAATTTTTCAATTATCAATAGAGAGAAATCACTTCTTTATGGGCATAGAACCTCTCGTTGATATTTTGTGGTAAATGATCCTTTAGTGTGGGGAAAAAAAAAGTTCCGGAAAGGAGGGACGAAACTAACAAATGTCGTAGAGAAACCATTGAATAATATTGAAATGGAGAGACAGAGGAAGAAGAAGCTCAATCAAAAGTTTTATGTGCTTAGAGCAGTTGTCCCTATCTATCGATCATTGAAAAAATTGGAGGTCATTGGATGAAAGGATCAAATTTGCAACATTGAAAAAATATGGAGACCAAATATGTTAAAAAAAATTACATGAACCAAAATCGCATATGATTAATATTATAAGGATTAAAAATACAATTAAACTTAATAATAATAATTATTATTATTATTATTTTTAGAAATAAATTACTTCCACTAACCCAGAGTCATGAATCCACCATCCGATGCTAGTTTCACTTGTTGATAAAATCATCCATCTTGCAATCATGTTGCCGAAGACTGAGAGAACGATCCCAAGTAAAAGTCTATTTGGTCTGCGCCAATTAGATAGGAATCACACATAGGGATGGTAGCGAGCGTATTCATTATCCGTATTTAAATTATGAAAAAACAATAAAAAAACAAAAGAAACATCAAAAGTCTTTTAAATTTACTTATAAAATATTGTAAATCAAAATATTTAAATAAATAAAACATCCAAAAAAAAAAATTATATATACAATTAGGTTTAGAAAGTTAAGAATCCCTAGACTAATTTTGGTTTTAAAAATTGTATTATAGTTAAAATTATATATATTAGTAGTATAAATAAATAAATATTTGTATATATATATACATACGTGCATGTGCATGTGCGGGTACTGGGAGGGGTAGGTACTATGGCACCCATACCGCATCCATACCCGTTCAAATTTGCGAGTAATTACCCATATCCGAACATTTATCCATTATGCAGGTAATTACCCTACTTGTTGTGGGTAATTTTTGCTGGTACTCATTGGATAGGATACAAATTATCATCCCTAATCATACAGTGGAAAATTGATTAGTAGGATATTTTAAGGTTTTGCCAAATGAATGTCCTGACATAATCTAAATAAGGTAATATTTATTTAAAAATTAAGTATATTATTTTTTAATATGTATATTAAATATACTATTTTCTATTAAAAACTTATTTTTTTAATTCCTTATTTAAATAATATCCTGGTGTCAAAAAAAAAAATTAATAATATCCTTAAGGCATTCTTTAGTATTTGTCTTCATTCTTTTATTTTAGTATATAATAACATGTTGCGGATCTTCTTAGTGGTGGGAGAGCCACAGCTCCCCTCAATTTTTTTTTCTAATTTTCTTTCACATAAAAAATTATATATGACACCTTAAAATAATTTATGCAACATATATTATATGTAAAGTTTACAAACTATCATATATTTTATTTATTGAAGACTATTATTAGATCCAATTTATTTTTAAAAAAAACTCAAACAATTAAACAACTACATCAAAATGAATATTATTTCAAACTCATCACCATTAGGACATACTATAAATACGTTTTTCCTCCTCCGCACATCTACTTCAAATTTCCCAATTACATATACACCATTCCAAGATGAGCAAACACACTAACTTTTCCTATTTAAGTAATAAAATTTTGCATGATTAATTATAAATCTGAAGTGTATCATTTTTAATAGTGTCGAGTGGCTCCCCAATCATTTTCTCTAAGTTCTTGGTTATCAGTTCCATTTCACTTTTACTTCACGTCTCGTGTGAACGTGCTAGCTAGATATTGGAATTTTCATGACTTTTATTGTCAAAAGATGCTAAGTTGACATTTAATCAGTTCAGCTCAATGCTGCTGGAGTATTAAAAACAATGCACAATCTACAAATTTTACTGTATAATTAAAGAATAGGCATAAGAGTGGAGACATATCTATATGTGAAGCCAATACCAAATGGTAGAGGAATAGGATATAGGACAGACACAAGGCATATCGGCTGGATTGAGCATCCGAGTCATCCACTTCATTGTGTTTTGCTTTGCTTTGATTTGATTTGATTTGATGATATGCTTTGCAGTTTGATCCTCAATTTTTTTCGAAAAACAAAGCGAGAGATCCTTTGTTCTCTGTAGACTGTGGTATAATCAACGATCTATTAATCTCGAGAGGACATTAATTAATTACTGTTCTGCAGATATAAATAAATTCGGTGAAGAATAAAGGTCATGATAATGCCGTTCTGGCTTTTGCATGCACAAAAAGAGGAACTGTCTGCAGATATAAGCTATGTGTATGTTTATTAGATTAAACAAAAAAAAATGATTATTTAATTAATCAATTATATATTTAGACAATTAGTTTTATGTTTGAAAGTATTATTTGTTGATAGTGACTTTATGATGATCTATATCATTTGGATCGAGTAAAAGAATACAATAATCTGCTTAAAACAATAAATCATGATGAACCTCGAATCGCCACCTTCACCGGTTCGATGGTCGGTCCGGTTTTGTAAACCTTGTGTATAAGACATTATTAGACATGGGTACTTTTATTAATAAAACAATTTGAACACTCTTTTATATAATAATATTAGAAGATAGATATTAGATATTATATAAGATAAGATTACATGTATAAATAACTTGTTTGTCAAAAAACAAAATGTATAAATAACTTGATATAAATGTCTATTAATAAAAATCAAACCTAAAACCCTTGAAATTAACCACGTATTTTCTTTTTATAAACGTTATTATACATCAAAATAAGATTAATAATACTTATTTTAAAAAAAAAGAGTGTATTCCGTCAAAAAAAAGTGTGTTAGAATGCATGCTTTTATTTTTTAATTATTTAAATAAAAGTAGTATAAAAATTATGATTCATGTGAGACAAATGATTTCCAAATATTATTACACTAGTGCAGAAAAGGGATTCTACATCGGAGTTTACACATCGGTTTAGTATAAACCGATGTGTAAAACGAGGCGGTGGCATTTTTGAAATTAAAACGAAAGTATTACACATCGGTTTAGAGAATAACCGATGTGTAAAACTTTTCCACATCGGTTATTTATAACCGATGTGTAAAATTAAAATAAAAAAAATTAAAACTCGGAATTTTTAACATTCAACATCGGTTCTTTTTGAACCGATGTGTAAAATGGTGAGTAACCACATCGGTTTTTAAATAACCGATGTATAAAATTATAAAGAAAAAAAAAATAGAAATTTAGATTTTACTTTTACACATCGGTTTTTATTAACCGATGTATAAAATTTAAAAGAAAAAATCAGAATTTAAAAGTTTAATGTTTACACATCGGTTTTGTCATAACCGATATGTATAAGATGTTTAATACATCGGTTTTCCTTATAACCGATGTGTAATAGTCCCAATTTTTCTATTTCCCTCCTTGTGTTTTGCGCCCTCATTCTTCAGTTTCTGAACGTACCCTAAAACACAACACTCCCTCCCTCTGCTAACGCGCGGCTTGTTTCTGTTCTATGTTGTCACTGCTTTTCCATCTCTCTCACTGCACTCACATCCGCGAGCTACCCTCAGGTATGCGTCTCTCTCTCTCTCATTCTCTCTCTTTCTTTCTCTTTCTCTCTCTCGCTCCCTTCTTCACGTCCTTTTTCCCTTTTCAATCGTAGACAAAGAAGACCACTGCGACTGCGAGCCTTCATTTTCTGCTTCGTAAGAGAACCACTGAGAACGATCATCCGCGAGCTACCCTCGTTTGCGTGAAGAGCGCCATTTTTGCTCGTCCCTCCTCCTCCCTCAGGTATATATTTGTTTCTTGTTTAGAAAAGTTATGAACTTTGACTCGAAATGGTTGGATAATATACTTGCATGTGTTGTTCTGTTGCTCCAAGACTGGATTTTTCCAGTGGTGGCATCACCCGTCACATGGCCAGTCTTTGCTTTGTCACGGCTAGGCCGTGACGGATTCTCGCTGGAGGTTGCTTCACCAGTTGTTCTCACACGGCCGTGACCACCATCACGGCAAGGCCGTGATCGATTCTGCTGTGAGGGTCCGGGTTCGATTGGCATGTCACGGTCGTGATGGCCATCACGGCCAGGCCGTGATAGGTTCTCGCCTTGGAGGTTGCTTCACTGCTGGTTGGTGCATCACGGCCGTGACCACCATCACGGCTGGGCGTGATCGGTTCTACTGTGAGGGTCTGGTTCGATTGGCATGTCACGGCGTGATGGCCATCACGACCAGGCCGTGATAGGTTACTCGCTTGGAGGTTGCTTCACCGGTTGGTTGTCACATCGCGGTGACCACCATCACGGCTAGGCCGTGATCGGTTCTGCTGTGAGGGTGCAGGTACGGTGACATGTCACGGCCGTGATGGGCATCACGGGATGGCCGTGACCAGTTCGACTTTTCCATTCTTTCTTTTAAGCTATACTCGATCACTAGCCGTGATGGCTTTCAAGGCTAGGGCCGTGAAGGGCTCTGTTTGGCTAATTTTCTTCACTTTTCAAGCCCCATCTTCATGCAAGCTACATAAATAGTAAAGCCTTAGTTTCCGTTTGAGATGCAATACTAATGAGCGTACGTGTACGTGCTTAATGTACCGCTCATTGTGTTGGATCTTGAATTGTCCAAAGTTGGACAGTTTGGGAAAAAACTTTTTCTTAATTCAGTTAAAATAGTTATTCATTGGTTCTAATGTTATATACTTGATGAAAGTTCGGATTGATACATTTCCTTTCGTTCTCCGGGTGCATACTTTATCGTGGTGGATGTCATCGCGTTCAAGTAGTGTACGTCGGAGACCGCGGGGAAATGTTGCCGAAATTTTGTCGAGTATGAGCATGAGAGTTAAGGACTAACTGTTAACCGAATGTTGGAAAAGTTTCTTCTCGAATGGGATAGGGCCATACCCTGTCATAAGAAGTGGTTGATGAATATGTTGGACTAAGTACGAAGGTATTGGTTTAGTCATGGATCGCGGTTGGATGAATGCTAGACGGACAAGTGATGAGTATGAGAATGGAGTGGAAGATTTTCTACAGTTTGCAAAAACAAATGCTCCTGATAGTGGTAACGGAAGGTTTTATTGTCCTAGTTGCGATGGGTATACGAGAGCAGTTAGCTCCACTTAAAGTGGGGGATAAGAAGACTTATTTGCCCCCAGCATGTCATACTTTATCAAAAAAAGAGAAAAGAAGTTTCTGTGAATGTCTACGGGGAGTCAAAGTGCCACAGGGTTACTCTTCAAATATCAGAAGACTTGTCTCAATGAAAGATCTCAAATTAGTTGGCTTTAAGTCTCATGATTGTCATGTCTTGATGCAACAACTACTACCGGTGGCCATTCGTGACATATTGCCTAAAAAAGTCAGACATGCCATTACTAGGTTATGCTTATTCTTCAATGCTATATGTAGCAAGGTCATTGACACTAAAAATTTGGATGAGTTGGAAAATGAGGCAGCCATTGTATTGTGCCAATTGGAGATGTATTTTCCACCTTCATTTTTTGACATCATGGTTCATTTGATTGTTCATCTAGTGAGGGAGATTAGATTGTGCGGTCCCGTTTATTTAAGGTAGATGTACCCGGTTGAGCGATACATGAAGATCACGAAAGGATATATGAAAAATCCACACCGTCCCAAGCATCTATTGTTGAAAGGTATGTTGCGGAAGAAGCTATTGAGTTTTGTACAGACTACATGTCGGAAGCGGAACTGTAGGGCTTCGAAGTCTCGATCACGAAGGAAGATATGATGGTAAGGGTACACGAGGTATCACTGTTAAGAGCATGGATCGGGAGGAAGTGCTTCAAGCACATTTGTATATATTGAATAACACCGATGAGGTTGAACCATACTTATGTGAGCATAAAAGCATTATCAATGAAACTTACCCTAGAATGAATGAAAAATGGTGTTTGAACAAGCATAACAAGACTTTCTTGAACTGGTTTAAAGAAAAAATTGCAAAGGATGGTACCGCTCGCTACATTAAAATGGCTAGCACAGGGGCCTAACTTTGATGTCATATGCTTTGGAGTGGGTACGATATCAATAAGTTTTCCTTCTATACAAAGTCCCGGATGACAAAAGTACTATGCAAAACAGTGGGGTTATGGTCGTCGCTGAGTCCATGCATTTCTCTAGTTCGAAAGATAAAAACCCTGTTATGGCATCGGTTTCATACTTTGGAATCATTGAAGAGATATGGGAGGTTGATTACACGAAGTTTAGAGTACCTGTTTTTAAATGTCAGTGGGTCGACAAGAATAATGGTGTGCAAACCGATGAGTTAGGATTCAAATTGGTGGACCTTAGTAAGGTAGGTAATAAAGAGGAACCTTTCATCATGGCATCCCAAGCAAAACAAGTGTTTTATATCCGTGATCCTTCTAACAAAAGGTGGTCAGTGGTTCTCCAGGGAAAAAACATGTATAACGGTAGTGAGGGAAATCACGATTCAACTCTTGATATTTCTGATACTCCTTCTTTCTCAACACGAGTGCCTAATTTCAATGAGGAAAATGAAGTGGATGATGTACATGCTACTCGTAATGATCACCAAGAAGGGTTATGGGAGAACTTTACTAATTGACCACAAAGTAAGTTTAGTTTGATATTACCATCAAGTTTGGCATATTATGTGTTTACGTTGATATTTATAAGTTATGTTTATGTACGTTGATCGATATTTATAAGTTATGTTTGATATTTATCCCGACATACTAACAAGTTTTTTTTTTGTTTTGTGTTTAAACAGTATACATGGCTGATCATGAGGATACACCTCCTTCATGCAAATGGTCGAGACCCCGCTCTCCCGTAGAAAGGGTAGACGTGCCACACGGATGAGGCATTTGACCGCCAACCGTGGGTCAAATCGAGAGGATAAGAGTAGATTTTGATGATAACCTCAAACCTATTGGGCCAATGGAAGATCGGTTTACCAGTTTTGTGGTGACCCTTGCTAGAAACAGGCCTAGTATACTCATTGATAGGTGGAGAGATGTACCGCGGACGTGAAGGAGCAGATATGGGAGAGTATTCCGGTATCTATACTTCTACGTCCCGTGTTTGTCCGTATCTACTTTATTTTTATCTTAATAATATCATACAATAATTCGTTGATTCTTTTGGTCTTAATGTAGTTGACATTTGACATACCGGATACATACGCTATGAAGAAGCGTTCGTTTGAAGTATCTTTGGAGAGCGTTGGAGGGGTTTTAAGGCCGACTGGGCGATACTATATATTCGGTCCAAAAAGTAAAAAGAACCCACTTGAGGTGTATCCGTTTCTTGACAAGGCGACGTGGGATCGCTTTGTTCGTGAGCCGACGTGATCCCAAATTTTCGGGTTAACTTATTTGATTTGTCTCTAAATTTATGTAATTGCATTAATTTCATTTACTTATGTAATTTAATTGTCTTTTATTTATAACAGGAGAAGAGGAAAAAGGGGCAGGAAAACCAAAGCAAGAATGTCTACCCCCATGTCATGTCTCGTGGGGGATATAAAAAGCTTGTTAAGAAAATGGTTGAAGAGGAAAAGAAAGCACGTCGAAAGCGAAGCATCTCGGGCGGATCCTAATGCTGAAAATCTTCCGGAGGTTGTTGATCCACCTCCACCCCCACACCATCGTTCATGGAAGAGGGGCCGACAAAGAAAAACGGGACAATATACATCCGAGGAGGCCCGCCAAGTAGCCGAGAGGATTGTAAGTATAGTTTGTTGTAATTGTCATTTTAAGATTGTTACCGAATTGTAATGTGACCTGATATTTTTATGTGATAGGATGCCTTGGATGATCAGCTAACCCAAGGAACCTTTGTTCCTAGAGGACGCAATGATATCTTATCTCATCGCCATCGGTAAACGAGACCACCCGGCCGTGTCATTGGTGTTGGATGGGAGTCGGCATTCGCCAATACCATGGTTCATCTTCACACCAATGCCACAGGGGATTCGGTTGCGAGATAGAGCACAACTAAAACAGGAGATTGCAGTGAGCTTCGACAGGAGATGGCCGAAGCGGTTTGCCCAAGAGATGGCAATATTTACTTCTTTGTCCCGGCAGATGACAAATGGTGTCCAACCCTCTCTCCAACCCTCGTCCATGTGAGCACTAAGGGCTCATGTGATCCTCCTCATCATCCCGAAAATGATGATGATGTCGCTGCTTCGATGATGATGATGATGATGATGACGACCCCGATAGGTGTGAGCTGTATGTTGATGATCATCATCATCATCGCCGCTTAGTGGCATTGGGTAGGGCATATAATAAGTTAGGTAATACCATACACCATCGGTTATTACCGGATGATCATCCGAGGGTGTCTGTTGAGATTATTCGAGATGCTGATGCTCGAGTCCCCCGTGCCCACCGAGGAGGTTCAAACAGTGGGTCGTGGCCCCCGTAACTTCATCCTCCGGCCAAGAAGACTGGGTCGACTTTCTTGTTGCATCCGAGGTATTCGGTTTAGTTGTGTTTTTCTATATTCATAGTTGAAATATATTTATTATTGTTTAAAGATAATGCTTTATTTGTATTTGTTATAGGATGTTGGAAATGATATTGTGCCTAAAAGGTCGGATCTAGGAAGACCGAGAGATGTCTCGCTCTGTCAAGGTATTCATTTGACCATTTAGTTCATAACGAATTAAATAACTTAATTATCCGTGATTACTAATATATATCTATGTTGTTTAGGGGATCGACAAAGGGGCACCTGGCCATGGTGATGTTTTCAAAGATCTTGCTATACAAAGTTGTCACCATGGAGGATGATGCGGCATTGGTAACGTTGGAACATGATGCCACCGGTGAACTCGTATATACCAAAGAAAGAACTTATGGAGATGGCACTCAATAAAGAAATGGTCAGTTCTGCACACATATCGTTTTGGTGCACGTAAGTACATTTTATTTATAAGTTAAGTACGTAATTAATTTTTAAATACAATGATAATTAACATGTTTTTCCAATATATTAGGTATCTGCATCGTATGTTAGTCGATCAGGGTAACCTCGCCCTTTATGGGTTCATTGACCCCATGTTCATTCAGGGTGATGTTCTCGTAGCATCGGAAGACCCGGTCACTACCATACATGATATACTTGCCCGAGACGATCATCAATTCTATCTTGCGCCTTATCTCAATAAGTAAGTACCGGTTATTAATTTAAGTATAACTATATATGACTTACAGTCACTAATTGTTCCGCAAATACAAAGAAGCATTGGCAATCTGTTGCTCTTGTACCCAAGAATGAACGTCGTGGTCTTCTTACGCTCATTGGGACATAAGTGGCGAATCAATCAAGACGATCATCGAAACGTAAGCGTTAAAATACTTTATAATCGAGTAATGCAGTTGTTTTAATTATCTGAAATCTATTATATATACTTTAATTAATGTTTTTGTCATGATAGGTCTATTAATGCATCCCACATGCAGCGTGGTGAAAAGGCGTGCTCGGGCTATCGGATGGATTATTCCCAGCGTAAGATATTTATTAGTTCAAATGCATCAAATGCAGTGGGTACAATAATTGATTTCTATTTTATTTAATTCCTCATATTCTAATTGGGTTTCATTTGTACGTAGTCACGTATACAACGTGGGTCATGGGAATGTGGCTACTATGTGATGCGAGTGGATGTTGGAAATTATCTCCTCCTGGGATCACTGAAAGATGGAGTGAGGTAAATGTTAATTGACACAATTAGAAGTAATAGTATAGATTCGTTATATGTTTTATGTTAGTTTATTACTTAAAAGATATAATCTTTTGTCCAATTAAACTTGCGATATTCAACAATCCATCTCCATTGTCTGATTCTCGACATCAACATCATAAAGAGGCGTTGGGCAACTTTCTTTCTTGAAGTGTACCACCCATAGTTTGTATATATGTAGTTAGTTTAAAAACTTATCATATACTAGCTATAGTGTACGTACCTTTGACTGATGATATGTATTAGTGCTCGTGTGCTGTTCAATTCTTCTTCTCTCGTGTTTTGATGTAGCTTTGATAAAGTGTTGTTTCCATTCATTCGAAATTAATTAGGCTTGATGCCCTCCTGTTTTGGATTCTCGTGCTCACTAGTCATTTGATGAAATGTCGGTATTTTTAACCATATGTGTAAGAGCTAATTGGTCGTGCTAAGAAAATTGAATGAAGTATGTTTTGCTTTTGAATGATTGTGTCAAAACTGGTTTGGTGTTCCATTGTTGTTTCTTGTTTGATCGAGTCTTCTTGGTTTGTTTATTGATCTGCATTAGTGAAACAGGAATGATTGAAATGTAAATAATAGATTAAAAAAAAATGAGATTTTACACATCGGTTCTCAATAACCGATGTGTATATTTAACTTTCTACATCGGTTTTGCGTAAAACCGATGTGTAAATTTAACTTTACACATCGGTTCTTTAGAAAACCGATGTAGAAAGTTAAATTTAAAACTGCTTAACAATTGCTAAATTAATTTTACACATCGGTTAGTATAAAACCGATGTTTAAAATATACTTTACACATCGGTTTTAAAACCGATGTGTAAAGTGGCAATAAACCACATCGGTCGTTTCCACATCAGTTTCAAAACCGATGTGGAAAGCCAAAAATAACCGACGTGGAATCCCTTTTGTGCACTAGTGTTATTCATATTTTTTAAATGTCAGGTTGTGATAAATAAATTTTTTTTTGAAGCAAGTGATAAAAAAAAATTATAAATGAATTTGAGTATAAAATAAAAAATTATTTATCCTTAATTAATTAAAATATGTTAAAATTTTAATGAGTTTTTTTTAAACAAAAAAATTAATTAGTTTTAACTAATATGAATGTATACATTTTTACTTTCTTATTATCACCTCCAACACCTCCTAATCCGTAAAGTTATGTTGGCACGTGGCATGACGTTTTCCTAACAACTGTTACAAATTTACTAATAAAAAGTAGCAGTCAAATGCTAGGCGCCGAGGCCGCTTTATAGACCAACATGAATGATACCAAACAAACATCATCAAAAAGGTATTTAGGTGCAATATTCCACGGGCTCACTCTATGATGGCAACGGGGCTTGTTACTAAAGGGTGTAGCAGAACTCGCTTTTGCTACTCTTTAGTCGATGTCATTCATGGTGTGAGTAACGATTCAGGAGATATTTCTTGGAAGCATATTTTTAGAGAAGCTAATCAAATAGCAGATGACTTGGTCAAGTATGGGCTTAACTATGATCAATAGAGTTGGAGTTTTTGATTTTCCTCCTGATTGTATCGTCAATGCTTTAAGGGCAGATGCCTCTTGTATTGTTTTTCCTAGAGGCTTTTAGCCTGGTCTTGTTTGGGGTTTAACCCCTTTTGCTCATCATAAAAAAAAGGTGTTCTTGGGATCCGTGATATATCTCGTGGTGGATATTTAGAAGTAGGAAGCCCGACTCGAAACTGACGCAACCGGGTCTAAATCTGGCACTGTGGGTGGGTGGCGGTGGATGTTCGGATTGTCGGTTTTAAAAACAGAGTTAGAGGCGGTTGATGGTGGTCGGGCTCGGTTTCGGAATTTCGAAACCGTCGATGACCGAATCTGACCGAAGGCGAGAAGAACTAAAAGGAGAAATGAGTAGGGGATGAAGATCTAAGAAAGAAGATGATGCAGAAAATACAAATGGATGAAGCCCAAATATGAGGCATTACTGCTCCTTGCTGCTTGCGGTCTGGCAGCGTTCGCAGTGGTGGATCTCGTATGCAGTGGTGGTGGTGCTGCTGTGATGCAGTGCATGCTTCGTTCTTTGAGGGTGGCGGCTGCACGGTAAAACTGAAGTGGGAAAAGGAGGATTGCGGTTGCACAGAGAAGGTGAGAAACAAAGGATTAGTGTGACATACGGGGCCGACGAGGACGGAGAGTGGTCGCCGGTGTAAGAAGACACGGACAAGGAGAGGCTCCCGACAGGCTTCTAGGCGGAGGGACACATGAATGGACCGATTACACACCAGAATGAGAAGGATCTTGAGACTGTGTAGGTATACAGTTGAGGATGACTTATATGAATTGATTGGTACTACCTATAAAAATAAGATGCATCCTTTTTTCGGAAGCCTATCACTCAAGAACTCTACAGTTAAATGTTATTGACTTGGAGCAATTCTGGGATGTGTGACCTCCTGAGAAGTTTTCACATGAAGGGTGTGAGTAAGGATAAAGCATGCTGAAAAGACCTGTGTTGGTTACTTAGTTTGTGGGGACAATCGTCAATCCATAAAGCAGTCAGGGATGTTATAATTATGGTTGGCTCAAAATAAAAAAAAATACAAACCTTTTTAAAACAAAAAAATGATTTTAAAAAAACAAATGGCCCAAAACTAATTGTGGCCCAAAACAATTAGTTGCCACCTCTTGCGTTCTTTTACTCAGTAAAGGGCCTTAAAAAAGCTTACGGCCCACACTCATTACATTTATCCCTTACCTACAAACCCTAGTTCTTTATTTCTCCGCCTCTGCTAATTGTACGCCGCCTCTGCTCCCTCATTTTCTTTCTCATAGCGTCACAACCTTCTCTTTGCGGTCAAACATCCGGGTGCTGTGTTATTTCTATGTTTCATCTTTTCCATCATTTTTGTTTGCTGAAAAATGTTTTTTCCCCCCTAAACCGGTCAACTCACCCACCACCCGTCAACCCACCATCCGACCAAACCGACCACTCAATTAGACGGAAATGGGTCCTATATTATCCTCTTTGGTTTGGTTCGGATTGGATCTTTTGGGTCCGAATCCGACCAAACCCGACCATTGTCCAGCCCAATTAGAATGATGTTTACCATTCAACAAATAATTTAGGTTTAACTATTGACTTTCTCGTTTAACTATTTGGAAATTTGTAAGTAAGTCTTTAAACTAATTTTTTTAATTAGGTCCTTGAATTTATATAAGTTTTTCAATTGGCTCCCTGAATTAAAAATGTTTTTGATTTGATCCCTGAACTTGTAAAAAAAAATTATTGCTTCCCAAAAGTAGAAAATCTATTAGTGATTCGTTGAATTGACAAGATACAACAAGATAAAGTGAGATATAGTAAGTTGCAAGTGACAGAACTATTTGGACGAAATGATTTCGAGGGAAAGATATGCAACATGAAATAGAGATTGGGGAAGGAATGAGTTTTTGTTCAGATGGGGACAAGCAGCCGCATGTCACATTTTGGTCTTCCGGTTCAACATTTTGGTATCTTGAACCCACGATCAACATCAGCAAGCTTGATGACCTCTTTTCAATCTCAGGGACCCAATTGAAAATATTATATAAGTTCGGGGACCTAATTAGAATTTTTTTTAGATCAGGGACCCGATTGAAAATGTTATATAAGTTCGGGGACTCAACTAAAATTTTTTGTAATTCAGGGATCTACTTGAAAATCCCCAAATAGTTTAATACAAATTCATAGTTAAACCATTAATTTATACAAGGTTTACCAATTTGATCCATCTCATCATTCGGCATTATCCTATCGTCTCTAACAGTTATATGGGTATCGTTAACCCTCTATGTAAAATTTAGGCTTAATTGCACTTTTGGTCCCCCAAGTATTGATAATGTGCGATTTTGGTCCCCCACTTTTTTTTTGAGCGCATTTGGTCCCCCAAGTTTTTCATTTGTGCCAATATGGTCCTTCCGTCCATCCATGTTAAATTGGTAACGGAAATTGGTTAAAAATGTGTAGATTTGGTCCCTCAACTATTTGTTATGTGCGATTTTAGTCCCTCAATTAAGGGGATCAAATGCCTTTGAAAAAAATTGAGGGACTAAAATCGCACATAACAAATAGTTGAGGGACCAAATCTGCACATTTTTAATCAATTTCCGTTACCAATTTAACAGGGATGGACGGAAGGACCATATTGGCACAAATGAAAAACTTGGGGGACCAAATGCGCTCAAAAAAAAAGTGGGGGACCAAAATCGCACATTATCAATACTTGGGGGACCAAAAGTGCAATTAAGCCTAAAATTTAAAGAGAGAATTTGTGTCCCATATAGGACTAATTATTACTTTAGCCTAAAAAAAATATAAATTATTATTAATACATGAAAAATCTTACCAATGAAAGAGTTTAAAAGGAAATGAATATACAATTTAAAATGTATAAATGGCTCTTAAAATAGGAAAGTGAAAAGCTAATTTGATATACGTAATGAATGCTATTAAAATTTCAAATATTAGTTTAAGGAGAATTCTCGAACTCGGACAATGCTCAGATGAATTAGAAGCATCCTTATTTTTCAATCAATTCTCCAAGGAATAATGTAATCCTTGATGTCATTCTTTAATTTGTTAAAAAGAAAGAAGTTATAGTTGATTCATAAGAGAAATATATAAAAATAAGCAACAATTAACGAATCATTTGATACTAGTGCAGGAAGCACATTTCACGTTTGTTAAAAATATTTTTTAACGTCTTAAAAAAGTCAGACGTTAATACAACAGATGTTAAAGGTGTGACTTTACGTCTGTTTCGAACAGACGTAAAAGTTTACATTTAACGTTTATCTTTTATTATACTGTCGTTAAATGTAACACATTTAACGTCTGTTCTTTTATTATACAGATGTTAAATGTAAAACTTTTAACGTCTGTTGGATAAAAACAGATGTTCATAGTATTTTTTTATAAAAAAAAACTGTTACAATATCCCTTCCCCGGCTAGTTCTCTGCATTCACTACTTCCAGAATACAGAATTTGCACACACACTCATCACTAACAAGTCCATATACATTAACTCATGCATTTGCATTACAATATATACATATATATATATATATATATATATATATATATATATATATATATATATATATATATATATATATATATAACTATTACTAGCTAATTAACATAATTTTAATTAAAACAATTAGAACTATAACTATCTTAATTAACACAATTCAGGCCACAATACATGAAAAATTCATAACATAATAATACATATATATTCTATACAACTAACACTATCAGATGGCGTAGACTCCACCGACCCCTCCAGTGCATGAGGGATGTCAGCCCTCTGTGATGCCTGTTTGGACAAAGAAATAATAAAATAGGTTAGGTATAACATAGATAAATAAAAAAATATAAGTCTAATTAATTAATATTATATGTATAAATAAAACTTACACTATCAGGTGGCGTAGCCGTCACCGACCCTTCCCGTGCATGAGGGATGTCAGCTGAATTAGCCATGTGTACGCCTGTTTAGATGAAAATAATAATAAATTAGGTTAGTTTAACATGGATAAATAAAAATAAAGCTAAAATAAACATGGATAAATAAAAATAAATCTAAACTAATATGGATAAATAAAACACTTACCCTAAAAGAACAAAACTAACACTATGGTCAAGTTTAATTTAGCTAGATCAATATCCCTTCGTGATGATCATCTCGAGTAGCATGTACATCGTTCACTTCATTTTCCTTAATGATAGTAGGCATGTTTGTTGAGAAAGAAGGAGTTTCGGGAATATCAAGGTTATGCATGCTTTTTCCTTAGAGAACCACAGACAACCTTTTGTTAAAAGGATCAGTTATGTAAAACACTTGTTTTGCTTGGGAAGCCATGATGAAAGGCTCATCTGTATGACCTAACTTGCCAAGGTCTACCAATGTAAATCCTCATTCGTCGGTTTGTACACCACCTTTACTGTCAACCCACTTACATTTAAAAATCGGCAGCGTAAGCTTAAGTTTAATCGAGCACCCAAATCTCTTCAATGACTCCAAAGTAAGGTATTGATGCAATAATGGGGTTTGTATCTTTTGAACTAGAGAAGTGCATGGATTCAACCATGATCACAACCCCACTATTTTGCATGGTACTATTGTTATCTTGTTCCTTTGTATAAAAGGAAAAGTTAATGACGTCATATCTGCTCCAACATTTGACATTAAAGCAAGGCTCACGTGCTAGCCATTTTAATGAATCAGAAGCAGTACTACCATCCTTCAGAATTTCTTCTTTAAACCATTTTAAGAAAGTCTTGTTATGCTTGTTCAACAACCACTTTTCGTTCATTCGAGGGTTTTCTTCCTTGACTTTTCTTTTGTGATCATAAAAGTAAGGTTGAACAAAATCGATGTTATTCAATATATACAAATGTGCTTGAAGCACTTCCTCCCAACCCTCGCTCTTAATCATTACTCCATGTGTACCCTTACCTTGACATCTTCTCTCATCATGACGAGGCTTAGGAACCCCTATAAGATCCGTGTTAGGAAGGTAGTCTGAACAAAACTCAATATCTTCTTCTGCAACGTACCTTTGAACAATAGATGCTTCGGAACGGTATGGATTCTTCACATACCCTTTCAAGATCTTCATGTATCGCTCAACTGGGTTCATCCACCTCAAAAAAAGGGGCCACATAATCTAATCTCCCTCGCTAAATGAACAATTTAGTGAACCATGATGTCAAAAAATGAAGGAGGAAAATTGATGAGTGTGATTACATCTCATATTTCTTTATCGTATTGCATGCATTTTCATGTAGTTTAAGCATTTTTAATTTTATTTTTCTTAGTTTTTACCTTGGAACAGGTAAGGTGGTTTTGTGGTGTTGTTGTGCAGGAGTTGAAGATTAAAATGTTCAAGATCAACCATGATGGAGATTGCATGAAGATGGAGCTTGAAAAGTAAGAAAAATGAGCCAAACAGAGCCTATCACGGCCTAACCGTGACAGCCATCACGGCCATGATCGAGCAAGGCTGAAAAGAAAAGAACGAAAAAGTTAGAACCTGTCACGGCTAGGCCGTGACGGGCCATCAGTGCCAAGTTTTCCAAGACAGAATCTGTCACGGCCTGGCCGTGACAGGCATCACGGCCGTGACGTGCAATATCTGGAATGTAAAACCTGATTTGATCTGATTTTGTAATTGCTTGGGATTCAAGTTACCCTACTCTATAAATAGAGCAATTAGGCTCGAAAATAGGGATTTGGGGGCTGCTATCTTAGGCAAAAATTAGGATTTCTCTTCTTCTCCAATTGCTTCTCTTCTCTTAGGCTTTCTTTTATGCTTTTGTTAATCAAGCTTGCTATGAACATGGCAATCCTTGAGTAGTTGTTTTTATTTCTAGGAATTGGGGGTATGCCCAAGATTTGTTTTATGTTATGAATTGACGTTTTACTTCTTGTTAATTTCAATTTTGCTTTCAATTTGTTCCTATTGCATGAATTACTTGTGAATCTGGTACGCACTTATTTGCATGTCATAGATACTCTAAGGAGGAACCTAGCGGTGAAATTAAGTATTGGATCTATAGGGATCAAACTTAGGACTTAAATCACGAGAGTTAGAAGCGGTCCTTCGAGGGTTCACTGAGTTGTCACAAAGCTTAAAGGGTTTGATTTAAATTCAATTACCACGAGAGTAGGGGTTGGTTTAATTGGGTACGGTTCTTGTATCCCGAGAGGGAACATTAACTTAATTAGGATAAATTCACCTTCAAAGCAAATTTCAATAATTAACAAGAGGGGTAGTCAATTTAGTAACATGAGCAGTCTTGTTGGTAACCCGATTCCTGAAAATCTCTTTTGATATTGAAAAATCCCATATTTGATTTGATTGCGATTTTGTTTGATTGCGTTTCAGATATTTGATATTGTTAGTTAATCCTTTAAAAACCAAATCTTTTCCAAATCTTTTTCTAGTCCAGTTTAATTGATTTAACAATTGATAGTTTTTTTAAGATCACGGTCCCTGTGGATTCGATCTTTTTATTACATGACGATGAAGTCGTACACTTGCGGATTCGTGAACCATCAAGTTTTTGGCGCCGTTGTCGGGGACTGTGCTTTCTTGAATTTCAATTTAATTTTTAAATTGATTTTTCTGAACATTTTTTTTTTATTTTTTTTTCTTTCTTTTTCTAGTGCATCTACCTCTCTCTTTGCAGGAATTTTTCTCTCTTATGCGAAGATCCCAAAGTCTCGGAAATCTTATTGAACTTGACCCCGAGATCGAAAGGACCTTTCATAGACGTGGGAGACTACAAAGACAAAGAGCGAGAGAAAGGTTGATTCCCATTCCACTCATGGCGAATCTACCGGATACCAAACCACTGAAGGACTACGCAGCCCCAAATGCTAGGGGTTTGCGAACTGGGATTGCTAGGCCAGAAATTGAGGTAGAGAACTACACTATACCGCCTCTGTTAATTGGCATGATTAGGAAAAATCAATTTGGAGGATTACCCTCGGAGGACCCGACTGATCATGTGGAGACTTTCTTGGAGTTCACCGATGCAATAAGAATTCGAGGTGTCCCGATTGATTCTATTCGATCGAGGTTATTCCCCTCCTCTCTGACTGAAAAGACAAAAGCTTGGTTGAAGCAAGTGCCCGCTAATACTTTGTCAACTTGGGACCAACTGGAGCAGGCATTCTTGGAGAAATTCTTCCCTCCATCCAAGACTGCTTACCTACGAACTCAGATCACCGACTTCTTCCAAAAGGACGGAGAATGCTTATCTGAAGCTTGGGATCGTTACAAAGGATTGCTAGAGTCTTGCCCACATCATGGGCTCGAGAGGTGGTTGTTAGTGCATACCTTATACAACGGATTGGATTACTCTTCGAAGGTGTCACTTGACTCCGCAGCTGGTGGAGCCTTTATGAATAGACCTCTAACTGAAGCGTTCAATATCATTGAAAACGTAGCCACCAACTATCACCAATTGAATAAACGCTTTGATAAACTTGAAAAGACTAATGTGAGTTTAATAGGTGCTACTAATGTTGTTTGTGAGATTTATGGGATGCAGGGACATGACATAATGGAGTGCCCACATGGTATTGCTCCTGGATCCGGTGCTTCGGGGAACAAGTGAACTCTTGTCACAACTTCTATGACACGAACCCGAAGTTGCCAAACTATGCTCCTCTAAATCCTTACAACCAAGTGAGGAAGAATAATCCTTATCTCTCCTACGGGAACTACAACAACACATTGAACCATGAATTCCAGCAAGGCCAAGGTAATAGGAAACTCGCATCGGCGTATCCTCAAGTACAAAAGTCTAAACTTCAGTCTCTTTTGGAAAATTTTGTTGAAACTCAAACAAAGCAAAATGAAGAGTTTAGGCAACAAGGTAGGCAGTCAATGAGGCAATAAAAGAGTTAAAATCTAAGGTAGATAACTTAACCATCCATAATAAGATGTTAGAAACTCAGATTGCCCAACAAGCTAGTACATATCCTAGAACTAAGGGTATGTTTCCAGGACAATCCGAAGTTAATCCCAATGAGCACTGTAATGCTATATACTTGATGGATGATAAGCTTGGGGTAGTTGAAAAGTATGTAGAATGTGAGGAGGACATGAGTGAACAAGAAGAGATAGAGCCAAAGTATGTCCCTCCACCACCTTACCAACCCTCAATACCTTTCCCACAAAGGTTGGTCAAGAAAAAGCAAGTAGAAAAAGAAACTAAGAGCTTAATTGAGGAGCATGATGCCATGATAAAAACTAATATGCCTCCTAAACTAAAAGATCCAGGAAGTTTCTCTATTGCTTGCTCGATTGGAGAAGTGAAAATAGACCAAGCCTTATGTGGCTTAGGGGCTAGTACGAGTTTGATGCCACATACCATCTTTGAGAGGTTAGGAACCAAGGAATTGAGTCCATCCAAGTTATCTTTACAATTTGTGGATGGCTCAACTAAAACTCCTATTGGCATACTAGAGAATATTCCCATAAAGGTAAGGAAATTTTTCATTCCTACCGATTTCATGGTGTTGGACATAAACGGGAATTCTAAATTCCCTATCATTCTAGGAAGGTCATTCTTGGCCACAGCTGGAGCGATAATAGATGTAAAAAATGGTAAGCTCTCTTTGAATGTAGAGGAAGGTAGGGTGGATTTTGATTTAACTAACTCATATAACAACCCTCCTTTTGAGAGTCGTGTGTGCAGGATTGAGATAATTCCTCAAAGGTGAAGGAAGAGCTTAACATGGAAGCAACTCCGAAACTTTGCATGACAAATGATGCACCAAATAATGATGAAATCGGAGCTGCTCAACATGTGGAGTTAAAACTTCCGCCGGGAGGAAGTAATGCCATGAAACTCAGAGTGGAAAGAGCAAAGCGAAAGCGCATGTTGCCATATGAACAAAATAGGCTCTTTGAAGGACTTCCTTGGAAGAAAGGCGTTCTTTTACTTCCAAGCCCAGCTGATCCCGATTGATCCAAGGGAGTATGTGTAACATCCTAAAAATTCAAATATAATTATTTTAATAAAAAAGGGTAGTATAAGAGTTTATTATAATTGTTTTCTTTATAATAAAAATCCAGTGGGTTCCACAATAATGTAAAATTGATTTTAAAAAAAATAAAAATAAGGATAAGAACCTACCCTGGACTAAATTATTGCGGCAATAATGATAGGAAACATAAGCATATCAAGGCCCATGCTGTGTTACCCATTATAAATAGATAGTTTGAGTGTTTTAAGCCCAATTTCGAATAATATGACTAGATACCTAAATTCAGACGGATATTTCGTAACCAAAGAGAACTTGTTTGAATTCGAAATCTGCATAAGAAATATATCCCTGTCTCTTAGCTTTCCATAGACACCAAATTGGTCCAAATTGGATTCTTGTAGCTCAAGTTATGACCAAATTCGTACACACTATTCATGTTCCAGCGCCAAAACCATTTTTTTAAATTCTATCCACGTTTTGACTATCTAAACGTCGGTTTCAGATTTTGTGGTCTTCATAACAGCTGTAGACAATTCCTTTATCTTTCCAACGATATAAAATTTATAATTTTTTAATGTCTATAACTCAAGTTATGTGCGAAATACAACACCATATGCAGAGTAAGCGGGCTTAGCTCGTTTTTACACGTTTTGGGCTATTGGGAGCTCTATTAATAGAATCTTAACACTCTTATGGTGTGTTTTTGAATCCTAATTACACCTAGAAACTCAAACGGATAAGAGAAGAAATTCAAGGATTAAGAAGAGATAGTTGTGGAAGAGGGAGCCTAGGAAGAGGAAGATGATGATAACTCTTGGCAAACGTTAGGATTCGCAGTAGGAAATGCTTAGAGCTATTTGGAGGTCTTCAAGAGGCGAGTAACAATACTTTTCATGAACCCTTTCCATGGGATATATGATTGCTTTTGATGATAAGGGATTACCATGTGGTTTTGGGAGTCTTTAATTGACTTGATCATATCGTTAGTAACATAAATTCTAAAATTGGGGTTTTGTTTAATAGGGGAATTAATTGATTAATTGATGTTGTAACGTGCTTATTCATGTATGATATGTTGTGATATTCATGATTTTTTGTTATTGGTGGAAGTTTATATGTTTAAAATTGAGGGAAATAGTTTGTTACATGCATGAGACATGACATATTTGAGTTATAATATGTTGTATGATGTTTGCCGCAATATCACCTATAATAGGGATATCGAAAAGTAATACCACCGTAATGGGGTATCGAAAGTAACATTCCCATATAATTGGGATGTCGAAAAAGAGTAATACCGCCTAGAAAGGGGTATCGAAAGTAACACCGCCACACGTTGGGGTGTCGAAAAGGGAGAAATACCGTCATGTGCACATGGGAGGTATCGAAATGGAAATCTCCCCGACAGGAGGGTGACATCGAAACACTCCTCTTGAGTAGGGGTGGGCAATGGGACGCCATTGTCGTGTGATGTATGAATTTATGACATGCCGGCAAGAGACCAATTTAATTAGGGGGCTTTCGGGCCATTTGGATTAAAATAGAATTTACTTGGTATGTGGAATGTGATGCGTTGAGATAAGTTATTGTTATGTTATATATTATTGAGTTGATGAGATTATTGTTGTTATTAAAAGTGTTTTCTTTTATATATATATTTGGAAAATTAGCGGGTGTCATGGACAGTTTTTCCGGTTACCGCACCAACTGAGAACAATACTATTTTCGAAAATAGTTTATAAAACTGTATTGTTGATCACTGGGATTTTATATCTCATTATAAGTGTTGTTTTCAGAGTCCGAGGACATCGCTGTTGAGGACCCAAAGATCTGAGGAGTCATTTTTGTTATCACCTAGTTGGTCAGTAATGTAGTATGGTTGAGGGTGCTGACGACGTTCTTTGGTTTACGTATTATTTTTCTTGGATTGTAATTAGACGTCCGGTTTTGAGGCTTTTGGTTTTTATTTATTATTCGAACGTATGGATTTATATTTATATTCATTACATGGATACTTTATTACTATATTATTTAATATGAGGTATTTTCAGACTTTAAATATTTTTTTTAATTTTTCTTTATGAGATATATGTTTTAATTAAATGTTTTAAAGGATCTTTCTCGAAATTAATTTGGGTTACTAATGTAACGAAGGGCGCTAAATTTATGGTATCAGAGCGGCTCGATTCTAAATCGGACTATGGTAGTGGGGCTTTTCTAAAACAAAACATGAGCGCATAGGATGCTTGTTAGAGTTATAAATATTGCTTGTTATTCTTTGGGATATTGGACATGATCAACCCAATATTTCATAGGTAGTGAGCAGATTTATAGGACTAATAGGCGAGGGACGAACAATGCACTTGCAGCAGCTTTGGTTTGTAATATCAGAGCTACGCAAGGGCAGACGGAGACTCTCCGTCAACTGTAGGGGAGTAGAGGCCAATCACTGATGGAGTGGTGGTTACCTAGGACCCTTAGCACGTGGGACTTTTCGAATTCAAGAAGAATGATCCGCTATTATTCCGGGGCAGCTTACAATCCTAAGGAGACTTGATTTCTTTAACTCGTACAGGGGAAGAAGTTACTATATTGTTTGATTCAGGAGCAACACTTTCTTTGATGTATCCTTCAAGTGTGAAATTTGAGTTGTGTGTCTTTCGTTTGTCCTTTGAGTCATGTGTTTCTACTTCTATGGGGATAATCTTATTGCTTATAGTGCTTGTTTAAATCGTCTTCCCATGCATCAGGATGTTCCTTATGCCATCGATCTTATTTGTTATCTATATCTGGGTTGGATGCTATTATTGGTAAGGACTGATTGTCGTCTAGACTTGTTGTCATAAAGCACTCTGAGAGAACTTTTTTTTTTGCTTCTTCACAACCAACGTCGATTGATCCTTCTGTGTCGACCCATATTGCATTTGTTGTTTCTTGTAATAAATGCTTAGTTGAGAGAGCTCAATGATCGATACATACTCTTGTTTTGGTAAGGTAGAGATTTATAGTGATGTGGCAGTAATACCTGGAGTCTGAGAGTAAAACTAAAAATTTGCTTACCCTTCCTTGATACGTTTAATTTTGGATTTTTACATGTAGATTAGTCTACTATAAAAAAAAATTGTAGTTTAGGGTACTTGATTCTTTATATGAGATTTTTGAATGTTGATGATGAATTGATTTTAATAAATTTATTTTCCTTGAATCTATAAGGAATTATTACTAATGGTAGTTTTGTATGTGCGTTCATGCTGGTCTTTTCTTGTTTACACTATTCTCATCATCTATACTTCTGCCAACACTGTCAAAACCCATTCCCTTATCTAATTGAAATGTCCTATTAATTTTTTTTAATTCCTTCTGTGCATGAAGTTCACCTCCATCACATCGAGGCCAATTTATTGAATTGCAATTACATTTCTAACTTCCTCTGACTCATGGATTTAATTGTGGCATGAATTCTATTTTTTGTTAGTTTGAATCAAATTATATATTTAATATTTATATTAAATTATGGTTCACTTTATAAATTTTAAAAATATGTTTGATTTTGTATTAAGTTTTGAGTGCTTTTAGTGGGAAAATATGATGGGAGTATGAGGTTATATGTGGGCAATATGCAATTGAACAAAGTAACTATTATGGATAGGTATCTTTTACCTATGATAGATGAGCTTAGATCAATGGAATAGAGTAGTGGTTGATTCTAGTAAAGTAGATGCAAGGATAGGGTGAAAGAAGCCTAAGACAATGACAAGTGTGAGAAGTTTCCTAGAATTGGAGAAGTATTATAGGAAGTTATAAACGAGTTCTCTAGACTAGCCTTACCTCTCACCAAGCTGATTAGGAAAGGAAAATCTCTTGTATGGATACAACTTGAAGTTTTTAATGATCAGTAGAGCCTTAAACAGTTGTTAAGAGATAGAGACAGAGACATAGACGAAGAGTTAAATATAAGGCAAAGAAGGTGGATGAATTTTCTTAGGAACTATAAATTTGAGTTGAAGTATAGTCCGGGAAGGGCTAATGTAGTGGTCGATACTCGGAGTAGGAGATTTCCGCACAAGTCTAACTTGAAGTTGCAAGATATGAACCTAATAGAAGAGTCTAGAGACATGAATTTGGATATCTTTTTAAGGCTTTGAACTTGAAATTGAATAGGTTGAAAATTTGTAGTGACCTTAGGAAATAGATTCAGCGATTGTGGTTTTTAAACAAGGATTTGAAATATCTTTTGGATCAAGAGAATTATGTGTTATATAATAATGGTGTAGTGTTGTTTAAGAATAGGATCATTGTCCCTATGGAGGGGAGCCTTAGAGGAAAAAAAATGTTAGAAGAGACACATAAAAGAACATTAACCATGTATCTAGGAATAATCAAGAAGCATCAAGATTTAAAGAAGTATTAGTGGACGGGAATAAAAATGGAAGTGGTATTAAATAATTTTATACATATGTTCAAATTTTATTATAATGTTGTAATTTTATTATATAATTTTTAGAGGATCACTTTTCTTGAAATTTCAAATTGCTTCTCAAGTGACAAAGCATTAATCGCGATTGATATTCCCCTATTATTTGTTTTCCATATAGATTAATGACATGTCTAATCCTAACAAACTTATATTTCTTAACAAAAGTGAAAAAATGTTATTTCTTATTTGTATGTGCCTACTCAAGGATCGAGATTGAATTGGTTTCTTATACTATTGTGGTGTTAATTTTTACAGTTGTTTTTGCATAATGTCTGCACATTTTAATTGTAATTTTGTTAAACATTATTCTCCATTTTGTTAACACATATTTTTTTTAGTAAGATCTTCTTATCAACATAAAGTGAAACTATTTCTTCCTCTTTTGAAATTATCATTTTGGGGTAGCTAAAAATTAGTATGTGAACGTGCTAATACTTCACATTTCTTTATTTATAAAATTTATAAAATTCCTCAGTTCTGTGTAGAATATAAGAAATTTGGTATAGAGTTCGTTAGAGATATTATGTCTACGTGTGGATGATATAAAATATTACATCAATTTCTTTTATGGATTGTTTGTTAAATTTAATTTGTGAGAATGCTTATAAAGATGAAATGCAAGTGAATGTGTTCTAATTATAGGAGGATGGATAGAAACAAATGCTTAAGTACATGATTTTATTATATAAATGTTATTATTGACTTCATTTTAAAATTAATTTTTTTTCTTTAAAAAAATTATTTTTTTTAAAGTTAAGGGGCCATGAACTGTACATTTATTATCTGGTGGAATATTTAATGACTATACATACATACATATATATATATATATATATATATATATATATATATATTAATGATGTGATTAGGAATGTAGATCCCTTTTTATGATAGTGCGAAGTAGGTGAGAAGATATTGTTAAGATCATATTTAATCAAAGAGATCGCAATTAGGATTAATAATTGAGGGAAGGATGCGCATTGCGCAGAATAGATAAAAAGTGTTATGTCGACAAGAAAAGAAAGCATTTAGAATTTTAGGAAGAGGAACATGTAATCTTGAGAGGCACTCTTAAGTTTTGGATAGGGAGGTCAATGTCATTCAGAAAACTGACTCTTTGTTTTATGGGACCTTTCCTAATTCTCAAAAGAGTCGTGACCGTTGCTTACCAATTGGCTCTTCTGCCACAATTGGCAAATCTTCATGATGTTTTCCATGTGTCGTAACTTAGAAAATATGTACCTGATGAGTCTCATGTGATAGCTCCTGAGTCTTTACAATTGAAGGATAATTTGATCTATAAGCCTAGGCCTAGTCAAATTTTGGACAAGGGCACAAAGACTCTAAGGAACAAGACAATTCCATTGGTGAAAGTGTTATGAGAAAGGATTAACTCCGAAGGAAACTATTTGAAAGATGGAAAATGACATCGTATGTCAATACCCAGATCTTGTTGTTTAAGGTAAGGTAACCTTATGTTTGGTTTTCAGCATATGTTACAATATGTGTGTGAGTATGTGATGAATTTCGGGAATGAAATTCTCTAAGGAGGGGACAAATGTAACATCCTAAAAATTCAAATATAATTATTTTAATAAAAAAAGGGTAGTATAAGAGTTTATTATAATTGTTTTCTTTATAATAAAAATTCATTGGGTTCCACAATAATGTAAAATTGATTTTAAAAAAAAATAAAAATAAAAATAAGGATAAGAACCTACCCTGGACTAAATTATTGTGGCAATAATGATAGGAAACATAAGCATATCAAGGCCCATGCTGTGTTACCCGTTATAAATAGATAGTTTGAGTGTTTTAAGCCCAATTTCGCATAATATGACTAGATACCTAACTTCAGATGGATATTTCGTAAGAGAACTTGTTTGAATTCGAGATCTGCATAAGAAATATATCCCTGTCTCTTAGCTTTCCATAGACACCAAATTCGTCCAAATTGGATTCTTGTAGCTCAAGTTGTGACCAAATTCGTACACATTATTCATGTTCCAGCGCCAAAACCGTTTTTTTAAATTCTATCCACGGTTTGACTATCTAAACGTCGGTTTCAGATTATGTGATATTCATAACAGTTGTAGACAATTCTTTTATCTTTCCAACGATATAAAATTTATAATTTTTGAATGTCTATAACTCAAGATATGTGCAAAATATCGCACCATATGCAGAGTAAGCGGGCTTAGCGCGTTTTTACACGTTTTGGGCTATTGGGGGCTCTATAAATAGAATCTTAACACTATTAGGGTGCGTTTTTGAACCCTAATTACACCTAGAAACTCAAACGGCTAAGAAGAGAAGAAATTCAAGGATTAAGAAGAGATAGTTGTGGAAGAGGGAGTCTAGGAAGAGGAAGATGATGATAACTCTTGGCAAACGTTAGGATTCGCAGTAGGAAACGCTTAGAGCTATTTGGAGGTCTTCAAGAGGGGAGTAACAATACTTTTCATGAACTCTTTCCATGGGATATATGATTGCTTTTGTTGATAAGGGATTACCATGTGGTTTGGGGAGTCTTTAATTGACTTGATGCATATCGTTAGTAACATAAATTCTAAAATATGGGTTTTGTTTAATAGGAGAATTAATTGATTAATTGATGTTGTAACGTTCTTATTCATGTATGATATGTTGTTATATTCATGATTGTTTGTTATTAGTGGAAGTTTATATGTTTAAAATTGAGGGGAATAGTTTGTTACATGCATGAGACATGACATATTTGAGTTATAATATGTTGTATGATGTTTGCCGCAATACCACCTATGATAGGGGTATCGAAAAGTAATACCACCATAATGGGGTATCGAAAGTAACATCCCCATATAATTGGGATGTCGAAAAAGAGCAATACCGCCTAGAAAGGGGTATCGGAAGTAACACCGCCACTCGTTAGGGTGTTGAAAAGGGAGAAATACCGCCATGTGCACATGGGAGGTATCGAAATGGAAATGTCCCCGACAGGAGGGTGACATCGAAACACTCCTCGTGAGTAGGGGTGGGCAATGGGATGCCATTGTCGTGTGATGTGTGAATTTATGACATGCCGGCAAGAGACCAATTTAATTAGGGGGCTTTCGGGCCATTTAGATTAAAATAGAATTTACTTGGTATGTGGAATGTGATGCGTTGAGATAAGTTGTTGTTATGTTATATGTTATTGAGTTGATGAGATTATTGTTGTTATTAAAAGTGTTTTCTTTTATATATATATATATATATATATATATATATATATATATATATATATATATATATATATATATATATATATATATATATATATATATATTTGGAAAATTAGCGGGTGTCATGGACAGTTTTTCCGGTTACCGCACCGGCTGAGAACAATACTATTTTCGAAAATATTTTATAAAACTGTATTGTTGATCACTGAGATTTTATATCTCATTATAAGTGTTGTTTTCAGAGTCCGAGGACATCGCTGTTGAGGACCTAGAGATCTGAGGAGTCATTTTTGTTATCACCTAGTTGGTCAGTAATGTAGTATGGTTGAGGGTGCTGACGACGTTCTTTGGTTTACGTATTATTTTTCTTGGATTGTAATTAAACATCTGGTTTTGAGGCTTTTGGTTTTTATTTATTATTCGAACGTATGGATTTATATTTATATTTATATTCATTACATGGATACTTTATTACTATATTATTTAATATGAGGTATTTTCAGACTTTAAACATTTTTTTTTAATTTTTCTTTATGAGATATATGTTTTATTTAAATGTTTTAAAGGATCTTTCTCGAAATTAATTTGGGTTACTAATGTAACGAAGGGCGCTACAGTATGGTCAAGCTTAAAACTGTAAATAAGCGCTTCTTGGGAGGCAACCCAAGTTTTCTTTCCCTTTTTTTAATTTGTTTTTGAATTTTCTTTTTGAATAATTTGAGAAGATTAAGAGAAGAAAGATCACTAACTGATGGTGTTGCCAAGTATTTTAAGGTTATGAAGGCAGGAAGAGCAAAAAGGCATGGAAAAATAAAGTCAAAGGAGATCACGTCCTAGCCGAGACGAGGATCACGACCGTGATGGGCCAGAAGCTGAAAACCAGAAGGCATCACGCCCAGACCGTGATAGCCATCACGAGCGTGATGTTAAAAAGGAGGAAGTCAGTATTTATCACGGCCCAGCCGTGATAGCCATCACGGGCGTGACGCGAAGGAGCCCAACAGAACAGAATTGATCACGGCCTAGCCGTGATGAACGTCACGGCCGTGACACGTCTTCCAACAGCTCTTTGACTAGCATGAGAGCCATCACCCTCCACCACCTCGGTGAGTTGTTCCATTTTTCTCCTCTCTCCGACTTGATTATTTACATTGGGGACAATGTAAGTTTTTAAGCTTGGGGTAGGGGTATTTTTGCATTTTTTTTTTTTTTGCATTTTTCATGTTGCATTCATATAGGCATAATTTTGCATAATCACATGATTAGATTGCCCCTTGCTTGGAGTATGCATCCAATTGTCAGAACTTTGTGCCAAATGAATTGAGACAATGATTTTTTAACCCAATTTTTGTATTCTTGTGATAGGCTAAAAATAAAAATGCTTGAGATGATTTTCTGATGGTTGATAATTAGCATGTGGTTCCTTAGATTTGTGTTTCTCATTGATTTTAAACTACTAAATGTGACATTTTCTGAGCCTAAAAGGGGTACTCATTGAATCTACCCTATTCTTTGTGATTGAGTGTTTTATTTCTCTTGGATTGTGTTCTCTAGAACTTGACTTGAAACTGTTTTGAAACTTAAAAATTTTTGAAAACATATTTGAAAATGATTGAGGCACTAGGTGTTTTTCTGGCCTTCTGAGCTTTGACTGATTAAATGCCCCTTAGTTGCCCAATTTTGAGCCTAAAAGAATAAAATACTTTTCTTGGTACCTTGATTTATTTTGATGAATGATGCTTGGTATGATACATTTTAAAGTATTGCAAAAATGGAAAAAAGGTGGTTTGAAAAAAATAAATTGTGGGATGAAAAGGTTAGAAAAATATTTCTCTTAAGTTGGAAATCTCCCCTTCTCCAAATTGAAAAAAATAAAATAAAATAAACAAAAAAAATGGAGAAGGGGATGACAAAAAAAGTGAGAAATAAATAATAAAGAAAAAAAGAAAAAGAAAGAAAGGTGAAAAAGTAAATTAAAGCCCAAAAAGGTATTTTATAAGGTTGTCATGCTTTGCATTGTTTGATATTTTGTTTAGCCTTCTTGAATTTTCCCTTTCTTGATTTCCCCACCTAAAAATTAACCCCATGGCCCCCTTACAACCAAAATAAAAGACCTCTTGTTTCTTATGTGTTTCATTAATAAAGTAGAGATTTGGTTAATAGTCAAGCTTATGGTAGGGTACCTTCCTTGAGGAAATTGAGTGAATTGTCAAATGTCCCTAAACACTTGAGTGAGGTGAGAAGAGTGCCCGAATTAGTGAGAGATATGAATTTAGGGAACCTAAGCTTCTAATTGGACTTGAAATTGATTGTCTCTTGGGTACTTATTTGGATGTTCCTATTACTTGGATTTATTACTCGGGTTCTTGGTTCACTGTCCATGGTCTGATTGTTTATCTTGTCTGGCCTTGGTTATTGCTTGAGGACAAGCAAAATCTTAAGCTTGGGGTAGTTTGATGAGTGTGATTACACCTCATATTTCTTTATCGTATTGCATGCATTTTCATGTAGTTTATGCATTTTTAATTTGATTTTTGTTAGCCTTGGAATGGGTGGTCGCGCTGTCGCGCACGCGCCAAAAAGGACGAGCGGGTTTAAAAGTGTAGTATAGTGCGACAACTCGGATGTCGTCTCTCAAGGACTCGGAGAATATTACTTTTCACAAAAATCAGTTTTGGGGGGGGGGGGGGGGGTTTGGATTGGAGTGCAAAATAAGAAACAACAAAACAGAGCAATCAAAAACAAGGCGGTTGAAAAGGGATTATCAATTATCAAACAACGATTAATCTACTGTCAAGAATTCCCAACTATCCTTGGTTAATGTAAACCCAAGCCCTAAGCAGATTCTAATCCCCTTTCAGTTACAGTAACAACTAACAACGTAATTGCTACTATGGAACGCACGCGCGCGCGAATCCGGCAAGTGTACCGGACTGCCGTCAAGTAATAAAAGATATCGAACCCACAGAGACTGTGTTCCCGAATCGCAATGAATTTCGAATCGATTAAGTTCTGGACTTTTTTTTAAAGAGGGTTTTGAAATTGGTTTTTGAATTGAAAGATAGATGAGCAGAGAACAATTAAAACAGAAAACAATTGTTTATGGGGTTTTTATCTAAAACGGATTCCTAGGGATTTGGGTTACCTTTGAGGCTGTTTATGTTGCTAACAGATTTACCTTTGTTGATTACCGAAATTGCCTTGAAGGCGAGTTTATCCTCTGATAGCTTAAGCTCCCTCTCGGGTTACAAAAGCCGTGCCCAATTGACCCGACCCCTACTCTCGTGGTAGTCGATCCCAGATTGGACCCTTTGCGTTCCGTGACAACTCGTTACTCCTCGAGGGACGGCTTCTAACTCTCGTGATTTCAGTCCCAAGTCTGACTTCTATAGGTCCGACACCCAAGTTCACCGCTAGGTTCCTCCTTGAAATGTCTCGGTCATGCAAATAACCCTAGTTCACCGCTAGGTTCCTCCTTGGATCATTCACATCTCACAAACCAGTGGCCGCCGGGCTTTACGAGTGAATCACCCTAGAGATCCTAAGTTCACCGTTAGGTTCCTCCTTAGAACGTCTATGTCACGTAAATAAACGGTTGCCGAAATTTATGAGTGATTAACACACTAGAAATCAGATCTAAAACAATTATGAAATCAACAATGGTTTCAACATCAAATTAACATCATTTACAAACCTTGGGCGAGCCCTAGTCCCTAGAAACAAACTACTACTCCAGTCTTGCCATGGAGATGACAAGTCAAGGGTTGACAACATAATGAAAATCGAGAAAAGAGAAGAGAGGAGAAGAGGAGAAAAGATCCTAAAATCTATGCCTAGAGTAGTAGCCCCTAATGTGTTGATGGATTCTATGATCCCCAATTTCTCTCTCTCTCAGTCGATGCCTTGGTCCATATTTATAGAAATGGGAAGTTAGAGTCCCAAACCAACTCAAAATCTGATCTATTTCGGTTTCTTCAGGTCCAAGTAAAGCGCGTCACGGACGTGATGCCCATCACGGCCAAGCCGTGACGGTCTCTGCCTCTGGCGTCTTTGCAAATTTCAATTTCTCGCGACGCGAGATATGTCTCGCGACGCGAGCCCTCTGCTTCATGGCCGTGAAGAATTTCACGGCTGGGCCGTGATGTGCTCTGAGTTTTGTGGTTTTTGGTCACCGCCGTGATGGCTATCACGGGCCAGGCCGTGACAGACTCTGACTTCATCCTTTCTTCTTTTTCAGTTTTGCTCGATCATGGCCGTGATGGGCATCACGGCTAGGCCGTGATGGGCTCTGTTTGGCTCATTTTCTTCAGTTTTAAAGCTCCATCTTCATCCAAACTTCATCACGGTTGATCTTGAGCAATTTACCCTTTATATCTGCAAAACAACACACGAAAACCGCCTTACCCGTTCCAAAGGAAAATTAACCTAAAATCTAATAAAAATATGCCTAAACTACATGAAAATGCATGCAAAATGATGGACAAAGATGAGGTGGAATCACACTCATCATCTCTCAAGGACTCGGAGAATATTACTTTTCACAAAAATCAGTTTTGGGGGGGGGGGGTTGGGATTGGAGTGCAAAATAAGAAACAACAAAACAGAGCAATCAAAAACAAGGCGGTTGAAAAGGGATTATCAATTATCAAACAACGATTAATCTACTGTCAAGAATTCCCAACTATCCTTGGTTAATGTAAACCCAAGCCCTAAGCAGATTCTAATCCCTTTCGATTCTGGGAACAACTAACAACGTAATTGCTACTATGGAACGCACGCGCTTGGAATCCGGCAAGTGTCTGGGATCGCCGTCAAGTAATAAAAGATATCGAACCCACAGAGACTGTGTTCCCGAATCGCAATGAATTTCGAATCGATTAAGTTCTGGACTTTTTTTAAAGAGGGTTTTGAAATTGGTTTTTGAATTGAAAGATAGATGAGCAGAGAACAATTAAAACAGAAAACAATTGTTTATGGGGTTTTTATCTAAAACGGATTCCTAGGGATTTGGGTTACCTTTGAGGCTGTTTATGTTGCTAACAGATTTACCTTTGTTGATTACCGAAATTGCCTTGAAGGCGAGTTTATCCTCTGATAGCTTAAGCTCCCTCTCGGGTTACAAAAGCCGTGCCCAATTGACCCCGCCCTACTCTCGTGGTAGTCGATCCCAGATTGGACCCTTTGCGTTCGTGACAACTCGTTACTCCTCGAGGACGGCTTCTAACTCTCGTGATTTCAGTCCCAAGTCTGACTTCTATAGGTCCGACACCCAAGTTCACCGCTAGGTTCCTCCTTGAAATGTCTCGGTCATGCAAATAACCCTAGTTCACCGCTAGGTTCCTCCTTGGATCATTCACATCTCACAAACCAAAGGGTCACGGCTTTACTAGAGTGAATCACCCTAGAGATCCTAAGTTCACCGTTAGGTTCCTCCTTAGAACGTCTATGTCACGTAAATAAACGGTTGCCGAAATTTATGAGTGATTAACACACTAGAAATCAGATCTAAAACAATTATGAAATCAACAATGGTTTCAACATCAAATTAACATCATTTACAAACCTTGGGCAGAGCCCTAGTCCCTAGAAACAAACTACTACTCCAGTCTTGCCATGGAGATGACAAGCTGGGTTGACAACATAATGAAAATCAGAAAAGAGAAGAGAGGAGAAGAGGAGAAAAGATCCTAAATCTATGCCTAGAGTAGTAGCCCCTAATGTGTTGATGGATTCTATGATCCCCAATTGTCTGTCTCTGTATCTGATGCCTTGGTCCATATTTATAGAAATGGGGAAGTTAGAGTCCCAAACCAACTCAAAATCTGATCTATTTCGGTTTCTTCAGGTCCAAGTAAAGCGCGTCACGGCCGTGATGGCCATCACGGCCAGGCCGTGACGGTCTCTGCCTCTGGCTGCTTTGCAAATTTCAATTTCTCGCGACGCGAGATATGTCTCGCGACGCGAGCCCTCTGCTTCATGGCCGTGAAGAATTTCACGGCTGGGCCGTGATGTGCTCTGACTTTTGGTGGTTTTGGGTCACGGCCGTGATGGCTATCACGGCCAGGCCGTGACAGACTCTGACTTCATCCTTTCTTCTTTTTCAGTTTTGCTCGATCATGGCCGTGATGGGCATCACGGCTAGGCCGTGATGGGCTCTGTTTGGCTCATTTTCTTCAGTTTTAAAGCTCCATCTTCATCCAAACTTCATCACGGTTGATCTTGAGCAATTTACCCTTTATATCTGCAAAACAACACACGAAAACCGCCTTACCCGTTCCAAAGGAAAA